>CAJVGC010000582.1:13610620-13819516 GCA_910822075.1 Senecio squalidus
GTTTCCTCCGGTAACAACTGCACATCTAGTATATTTGATAACCAAAAAAGTGGATAAATTAAGTTAATTATGACAAGATTGTTTGAAATATTTCGCTAGTAAAATAAAGAAAACATTTTTAATATGACCGGGGTACCTTTTCTCCTCCATTGGCATATCTGAAGTGGGGCGAATAAGAGGAATGAACCCTCTTTTATAAGAGTCTTCAAAAATCCGGAGAACCAAGATCGAAGAACCGAACCGGTTTTGAACCGAAACAAGCACAAACCGTGCATTTTGGTCCGGTCTGCTGTCCTCCAAATACCCACACACCATTCCGGAACTACCACGAACCAATGGTCCTCCTAGGGATGTAAAAGGAAATATACCCGAACCGGGTTGACCGAAGAATCCCACTACTACAAAAATGGTATATACTGACATTCTTTTTCGACGGAAATCATCCGTTGGAAGGTTTCGTCAAATTATAAACGAGATTCCGACAAGTCATAGCATATTTTTAGATATAAAAAGATTATTTTGACAGATTTTAGACGGATTACCCACAAATTTTAACAATCACATTATTTCGTCGTAGTACTGTAAGAAACTTTAACATATTTATGATTATGACGGACTTCCTACGGACGCCAAAAATCCGTCAAAATTATGTCGGGACAACTTATGATTTAATTTATTTTAACTCTTTTTTCTAATAACCATCCTAAATAGTTGATAAATTTACTAATATCCTTCGGAAACTTGAAACTTCATACAGTTTTCAACCGATTTTCGACAGATATTTTTGATTTATTGATACAAATTATAAATATCGATAGACTTATCGAAACAGTTTTTTTTATTACTTAATTTTTGGTAATGAAAAAGTTACTATTAATTTTGGAATTATATTTTCTTAAATAGTGAATATATTTTAATTTCTAAAATTGACAACAAAGTAAATTTTGTGCTTATTTAAAAAGGAGCTTTTATTATTATTTTTTGTATCAGTAAAGGGTTATTATTATTATTTAGTTAAATTGATTAGAATAAAGGTTTATTATTGTTTAATTTTGTTTAAAGAAGAGTTAAGTTGTTTATTTTTTTAAAATAAGGGGTTAATATTAATTTTAAAATATTATTATTTTATGAGGGAATTATTTAGTTAAACTGATTATAAAAAAGATATGTATTTTCCTCTCCTTAAATAATCAGTTAAACTGATTATAAAAAATGTGAAAAATACATACCTTTATATGAGGGGAATCATGAGTCTTCACGAATAAAAAATATAATTTTGAATTATTCTATAAAATATGTTCACGAACAAAATATAATAAAAAGACTGTTCACGAATAAAAAAAAAATGTGAAAAATAATATATATGACATTATTATGATATTTTGTTACTAAATTACATTGATTGCTCTTATATTCAACTTAAGACTTTTAAGCTATATTTACATTTATTATAAAATTTATTAAGAGTAAAAATAGAAACTTATCAAGTAATAAATTTTCATATTATCATATTTAGAGACGAATCGGAACTAATGTTTGTACCGAATCGGTAGGTTATTAAACACATGAGTTACGTTTGGGTACATTTATGCTTAAAATTGAATATATTCCATTATTAGCCTAGACAATTGTACTTCAATACTAAATCATAACACAAGACTAACATTAGACGAAAAGAAAGCCCTAAATAATATTAAAGATAAATAATGTTATATAGACATAAAATATAAGTCTAAAAACATGCGTATAGTTCATATAATTTTTAATATATAATAAAAGAGGGTCTTAAATGTCACATGGTGAAGTAACGTTCGTTGAATAGGTTCACTTTTTTTATGTCATCCGTTAGATCAGATTGATGATGTCATCAAAAATTATTTTTATTTTACACCATCTTACAATATATAATTACATTATCTCTTTTCATTCCATCTCCAATAAAATAAGAAACATAATTCTAATATACTTATAGAATCGTTAAATTTGTACTGTGATTTACGTTATTATTATTCTAAAATCCCTTAATACAAAACATCAAAACATGAAGTGTATATGTTATTTTAACTATAAATATCAGTATAACATTATTTTCTTATAATAGCTTAAAATTTACATAAATATAAAATTTAAGATTTAATTTCTGTTTTTTTCCGCGTTATCGCGGGACAATAATCAAGTTCATTATACATGAAATCCACTTATTCTTTTTATACATGACTTTTTAAGCGACGAGGATATACTTAATTAATTATTTTCTTTGGATGTCTAATAGGGATGTAAATATAACTCTAGATTCGTTTGAGTAGTGTTGTAAGTCGTACTCATATATTCATTAAAATTTGTATATTTTATGTAGCTTCTCAATAGTTGTTATCTATATTTATAGAGTTAACTACATAAATTGTTCTTAAGGTTTACTTAAAATTACGGATTTCGTCCCTAAGTTTTAAACGTTGCATAAATCGTCCACTTTTGAAAACTAATTACGCTTTTCGTCCCTAATTTCTAACTGACGTCCATTTTAGGGACGAAATGTGTAATTAGTTAACAAAATTTTTAACGGAAAAGTTTAACGGACATCCATTTTAGGGACGAAAAGCGTAATTAGTTTTCAGAATTGGATGATTTATGCAACGTTTTAAACTTAGGGACGAAATCCGTAATTTTGGATAAACCATAAGAACGATTTATGTAATTAACTCTTATTCATATTACATATAAAGTATTAAAGGTGTTTTTCTTAATGTTTAAAATTATAAAAGATTATTGGTAATTTATGTTGAGTGGCAAAATTGTCCTTTAAACCGACAAGAAAGAAAGAAAGCAAATGATGTATTCTATTATATAAGTGGTCCATTAACAAAAGATAAATGAATAATGGTACTTTCGTTATTTCAAGTGTACGTGCGGATCGTTTGGTAGCTAGACTAACATGAGAGTAATTGCATCTATAAGATTTACGACTTATGGACGGAATCCACAAAATAAGGACAAACAAATTAACTATTTATGTAATTAACTCTAATATTTATTATAAAATTTCTTAAAAATAAAACAAAAAGTTATCCAATTATAACTTTACATATAAAAAAACGAATAATATTTTTAAACGAAAAAAGTAAATGATAAATTAAAAAACAAAATTCTTGGTCGAAAGGAACATTAGAAAGTAATGTTTGTACATAATCGGTAGGTTATTAAACACGCGAGTCACGTACGGGTCCATTTATTTTTGAAAGCTAGAACTTTGTCATACTCCAGACAATCGTACTTCAATAATGAATCATAACATGTTACTCGTATAGCATTAATGAGTACTTTTTTATATAAACTTTAAATATAACCCTAAAAAATACGAGTACTCTATATAATTTTTTATACATGAAGTATAACAGTCGAAAATTTTACATAAATTATCCCTTCGTTACTATGTTTTTTTTTTTTAACATAACTAGTCCTCGTTCATATCTTTTCATTCATCTCGAAACATAATATATTGTGCCCCTTTTTTAACTGTAGACATTCTCTTACAAATTTATTTTTAAAAAGTTGTCGACGAAAACAACAAATTGTGACTGAAGATAACCGGACCAATTATCTTTAAAAACCTGGAAGTACAAAGAAAAATACATATATATTTCAGTAGTAAGGATATTTAATCACTTTATATGAATGAGAGGTTATTTATATTAAGAAATAACAACATGATAGCCTAGGTGGTTTATGTAAAAGAGTTCGACTATGAACGAAACATGTAAAATTTTCATACGTTATAGACAATTTATTTAATTTACTTGAGATATTATTATGTATATGTAATAATGATAATCGAGTCTAGCCAAGTTTGAAAGTATATATTAATAAATCTAGTCGAGTATCGAATCTCGTAAGGTAAAACATCTTGTGTACCCAGGAAAGAGTTTAAAACGGTTATGACAAAATTCCGATTTAGTTAACACTTAACAGAACTCTATGGTTTAGTTAACACTTAACAGAACTCTATGAGAGAACATTACTTATTAAGTTTAACATGTGAAGTTTGATCTTAAATTCTTAATCTTAGTAATTAGTCTAAATTCTTAAAATTATTGAAAACCTTCTTATTTTAAGATTTTACATTGGGTATGTTTCGTATAAATAGGGCTAAAAGATGTAGTTACAGGTTGTAGCTGAAAGGCGGAAGCTAAAGCTTTTAAGAGATTCTCTTGTTGTTCTTGAAACCGATATAAGTATGGAAAATCAAGTTTATGATGTATGGATGATGGGAAATGGTGATCCAAACTCGCTTAGAAAGTTGTACACCATTAAGGTGCTTAGTAACATTCGTACTTGGATTTAAGAAGAGTGACAAACCTATAAGACCACTCCCATCCGTAACACCAATAACACCATTTTTCGTTGTCACGTCACCATAACACCAACTTAACATAACACCACTAAACACCCCCATCCATAACACCAAAAACTGGGACCCACCACCTTTTCTTTTTTCATTTTCTTTCTTTTTCTCATATTATTTTTAAAACATTATTAATATGATAAATACAGGTAAACGGAGAGGTACCGATTGAAAACACTCTTAAAACGTGAGGTGGTTTTATTAATATAAGTATTATTTTTATGTTTTAGTGTAAAGAGGAAAGAAATAGAGGGACCAAAGCTCTAAATTTCTTCAAATTTATATATATGGTAGAAATAAGTGAAATATGATAGCATTGAAGAGAGAGAAAGTACAGGTGGTTGGTGTCGACAAGATCAAAAAGAGCTTATTTGAGTGATAATCATAATCCATAACAAAGGTAAACCCTCAATGTTGTATTATTTGACATAAAAGTGAGGTTTGTAGTTATTAATCGATTTTTATTAATTAAACAAAAAAAAAATAAAAAAAAATACACACAAACGCGCGTTGCCGGAGAAACACCCCCGCCGAAACGCGGCCGGAACGCCGTCCCCCCAGCCGGAAACGGCGTTGTTGGGGGGGGGGGGGGGGGAAACGGCGTTAAAATCGTCGGATGGGAGTGGTCTAATCACCGAGGATAACACAGTTACCATGACGGGGATTATATTAAATCTATAGGACTTTTTGTTTATGAAACCGACACATAACATGTCGATTTATATACGATATATTTGTTGGTATTTGAATAGTTTTAACAAATGTGTGTCCGTAAATGTGTGAGACTACGGGAGCGCACACATCGACATTTAGACACGACTACAAGTTTAATTTATTTATTAAATATTACTTAATGGTTAAGTGTAAATATTTATTAAATAGAGGGTTTATTATGTAAATAAGGAGGTTTCCTTATTGTAATATAACTCAAACTCTTATATTTGAAAACCTATAACTAATTTGTTTTTTTTTGCCGATCGGTTTTTTTGAAAAAAAGGGTTTTTTTTATTTATTTATTTTGGGTTTTGTTATAAGAGTTGTTGCTAGACAATTGTTGTAAAAAGCAATTAAACGTGTACTAGCATACTGGTCTGTCGCTAAAAGAAGGTGTCGCGTACGTAACCGTAGATTAGATCTTACACTTAGATCTACGACCTTTGCTTGCTTCTAATTCAAGGTAATTCTTTATCCGATTTATTATTTACTATGTGATCCTAATTCCGCTGTCATGTATTGTTTGACAATATGACTCTAGTTGTATACCTATAGTGGTATCAGCCAAAACATAGGTAAATATTATTTTGGATCTAAAACATCAAAATTGAGGGGATCTAGGGTTGGTTTATTGTATGATTTTACAAAATTAAAAAGTTAATTTGAAATCAATCTACCTTGCAATTTGATGTTTAATTACCTTATTTATTTTTTTGCAAAATTATGTTTATAAAGTTACATGCATAACTTTGTAAGCATAATTAGATATATTGATATTGTTAAAAAGTAAATTGAATTAGTGACATATTATTAATTGTTAATTGAATATGTGCGACACAAAAGGATTTGTATGATAAAAAGTTATGTGTGGTTTATTTGATATACGAATTGTTTACATATTGATAGCTTACGCAATCCAAACTTGTTTATTTGGACGGATGTATGTGGTCCGTTTCCTTTGAAACGGGAGTGATTCAATATGTAAACAATGACCATAGAGACTTTTTATTAATTACCCAATTAGTTGCGTAGAATAATTCTAAATTGTTTATTATAAATATTGTTTGTCAAATGTCTTTTGAAAGAAACAAAATTTAATAATAAGTCTAAAGAATTATTATGACGAGTTATTAATTTATTTTGGCACTTTTATACGTTCTATAACGCATTTGGTTGGGTTTATATACCGTAATTTGGTCCAGCGACGGAACGTATAAATTTACAAAATACCTTAAAAACCATCGATTTAATAAGCGTGTGATTAGTAATTCATAACTAGATTGTACATGCTCAGTGTATTATTACCCAACTAGGCTCACCTACATAAAGGACGATGTCTAGGAAAGTTTGCGGAGTATTCTACTCCTAATGAGGTCAGGTTTTAAGAGATGCTTAGTCGTCCCCTACCCTCACTTGCTTACCTGGTCGTACTCGTTGTAGAGCTACCGAAAGGGTTTTAATGATGACCATGTTACGATTAGTTGTATGAATTAGGTAATCATAGAAACACGTTTAATAACTAGTAAAATAAAAACATTTTGTTTTTAACTAAATTACGTTACGAAATTGGTGCATGGCAATTGCGTACGTAGATTTTTAACACCCATGGAAATTAAGTCAATTGCTATCCGTATTGTCTAGAAAACTTGTACTTGCTCGTCACTCTACGTGAGACGTAGGTGAAGTGTATCCAAGGCGGATTACCACTCATAGTGAGACCGTGGTGGACTATCTGCAGTCTTCAGTCGGATGACTTAAATCGGGTTATGCAGTGAGACTGTAAACGCCGATAGCGATAAGATGCGACGAAACATGATTAATGTCACGATCACCATTTTGATGCTCGGATCGAATTATGACATTAAGTCCCATTTTCTAGGAGTTGCACCGGTAAATGCAATTACGGATCGTCACTTACCTTTTGAGTATTATTTAGTTCCTAGCAGATCAACTGATGGAACGGTAATATGTCAATTGGGTCCTAGTCTTAACGGAAAGTAAACCATGGGTTTTACGTTTTGTTAAGAAACCTTATGTCGAAAGTACTAATGAGAACTTTCTTCTGTTTTGTAGAAATGGCACAAAATCCAGATTTAAGCGGGATTATGTCAGAAATCAAAACAATGTTCAAAAGTGAAATACTTACTGAACCAAGTTTTAATGATTGGTTTCATCAGCTGAGAATCGTTCTATGAGCGATGAAGTAATTACCAATCATTAATAAACCGATATCTCTTGAGCCGAAGAATGCTTATGATGAGATAACTCGGGCAACTTATCAAGTAGCGATAAGTAGCCGGATATAATGATTGTTAAGCTTCACATTATGTATGAGAAACAAGTCGGTCTTGAATTGAACGACTTGATTCAAGAATTACATTAGTGAAAACATGTTGCTGGAACGTCAGTATGGACTCACGTTGTCAACATAACAAGCTAAGTTAATCATTTGGAAAGGATGAATTACCCTATCATCAAACTATTGTTGTTCTAAATTGCCTTTCACAAGGTATTGGTGAATTTACACCTAACAACAATATGCATGGTATGGCTAAAATTCTCAAGAACTTCATATGATGCTCGTAGAGTTTGAGAAATTCCTTCCTAATCGGTTACCGACCAGATCCTAGCGGTCAGTGGTGGTATGGTTCAGATAAGAATAGACAACCGCAAGCTAAGGGCGAAAGCTAAACAAGATGGAACGAATAAACAAGCAATTGTTTATATTCACAAGCCTAAGCTAACCCCTCTAGCGAAAAGAGAACATCCTACTAAGGATGATGGTTGAAATCACTGTTAAGTGATTAGGCATTGAAAGAGGAATTGTCCTACTCTAGCCGAGGTGCAAGATAAGAAGAGAGTCGGCAACGCCGGATCTTCGGGTATCTTCACTTATAGAATTATGCTTTTTCTCTAAAAACAAATACCTGAGTATCTGACATTGGTTGTGGTACTCATATTTGTGATTCCTTACAAGGATTTAGAGCAAAGAAGAAACTGAAGAATGGATCTCTATAACTATACGTAGGCTATGTCAAACGTGTAGTTATGAAAGCCATTAGAAGTTAAGACTTACATTTACCCTAGGGTATAATAATTGTATTAGACAATTGTTATTATGCACTTACTTAAGTTAGGGGGAATGTTTCAGTTTATGTTTTACAGAATAATGAATATGGTATTTCTGTTTCGAACATAATGTTATTATATTAATATGATTGATATTAATGACATATATGAAATAGATTTGCATGTTCATTCTTCTTTAAATTATAATTCTATATCGATTATTAGCACTAAATGCGTTAAGTCCAACTTGGACTCAACCTATCTATGACATTGTTGTGTTGCGCACATATACAAGTATTGCATTAAAAGGCTTCACAGCTTTTGATATTTTATTTGATAAATGCGAATCTTGTGTGTGTCGTGAAAAATGACAAGGAAACCTTTTCCGTATGAGACGAAAAGGGCAACTGGTCTTTTAGGAATCATACATACTGATGTATGTGATCCCTTTTAGACATGTGTCAAAGAAAGGTGCTAACTATTTCGTTACATTTACGGATAATTTCAACAGTTATGGTTATGTTTAACTTGCTTAAACATAAACATAAGGTGGTTGAAACATTCAAAGTGTTTCAAAACGAAAGTAGAAAATCAACTCGGCAAAACCATCGAGATCCTTTGATTGGATTGTGGTGGTGAGTACTTAAGCCTAAAGATTAAGGATCATCTCAAAGCATGTGGAATTGTCCAATTGCTTACTCCTTCCTATACTCCACAACACAATGGTGTATCGGAGAGGAGAAATCGAACCTTGCTTGGCAGGGTATGATCAATGATGAACCTTAATATTCTGCCATTATCTTTTGGGATTATGCTCTAGAGTCTGCTTTATGCATTTTCAATATGATTCCAACAAACTGTTCAAGTTGCACGATATTCCGAGTTTTTCGAAACACGGCTTATTGGACAAGGAAACAGTGGGAGGGTTGTAGAACTTGACAAGGTTCAAGAGGGAGATACATCACCTTCTACTCACACTGGTGATCAACAATTTGGGGGGGATAGAGTTGAGCCTCAGTTTATGCCTCAATCTAGTCCGACTCAAGTTGTGATTGAGCCACAAGTTCAGTCTCAACAACAAATTGTTGATGCTCCAATTCGTAGGTCCGAAAGGACTATACGTGCACCTTCTAGGTTGAACTTAAACGTTAATCTAAAGGATGGTGACGTATAAGGGGATCTTAATGAACCTCGAAACTTGAAAGTTATTATCAGGTCCAGACGCTGATAAATGACTTCAAGCTGCGAATTTGGAGATTCAATCCATAAATGCAAACGAAGTTTGGAATTTGGTAGATAAAACTCCAAATGCCAAGACTATCGATTGCAAATGTTTCTTTTTAAAGATAAAGAACATACATGGATGGGAAAATACACATCTATAAAGCTCGTCTCGTGGCAAAAGGATTTACTCAAGTCTATGGTATAGATTATGAGGAAACCTTTTCCCCAACGGCAGACATAAGAGCTATTAGAATTCTCTTAGACATAGCGGCGTTCTATGACTATGAGATATGGAAAATGGATGTCAAGACAGCCTTTCTAAATGGTTATATAGACGATGACGTCTATATGAATCAACAAAAGGTTTTATTGATCCATTACATTCCAACAAGTATGCAAGCTAAAGAAGTTCATTTATGGACTTAAGCAAGCATCAAGAAGTTGGAATAAAAGATTTGATGAAGAAATCAAAAGGTTGATTTTGTTCAGAATTTCGATAAGCTATGTGTGTATCAAAAATTCAGTGGGAGTAATGTTACTTTCTTAGTCTTATATGTAGATGACATATAGCTAATGGGAAACAGTGTTCCAATGCTTGAAGATGTTAAATCTCATATTGGAAAATGTTTTGCCATGAAAGACTTAGGAGAAGCAGTATTGATTTGGGAATCAAGATCTTGAGAGATAGATCTAAGCGGTAAATTGAGTTAAGTCAAAAAGCTTACATTGATGATATACTTAAGCAGTTAGTATAGAAAATTCCAAACATGGAAATTTATCAATGAAAGATAGACTTAATCTCAACATCAAGGATAATGCTCTTACACCTCAAGAAGTGGAGCGCATGCAAAGGATACCTTATGCTTAGGCAAAAGGATATATTTTGTATGTGATGAGATGCACAAGGCCTGATGTGGCTTTTGCACAGAACATTGTTAACAAGATTTAACAGAATCCAGGCGAAAGACACTGGATTGCTGTAAAGAACATACTAAAGTACCTTAGGGATACTAAAGATATGGTTCTTGTTATGTATGGTGGAAATCCTGAGGCTAATATTGGATATTGTGATGCTGGATTTCAGAAATAACCATCTCTACAACAGAATCTGAGTATATTGCATCTTCCAGAGATGCAAATGGAAGTTGTTTGGATTTGGAAATTTGTTTCTGGACTTGGTATTGTTCCCACAGCCAAGACTCCTTTGGATAGATATTGCAACAAAACTGGTGCAATGATCATAGCCAATGAACTCGAGGGTTCAAAAGGGAGCTAAACACTTTCAGAAGAAAATTCACTATATTCATGAAAGAGTCGAACATGGTGAAATTCAAGTACTTAAAGTTCACACAGATGACAACTTAGCTAATCCTTTCACCAAGGCTCTGGTAAAGACGAACCTAACTCACTTGGTTGAGGGTATAGGACTTCGTTTATCTAGTTGTTTCATGTAATCTGTGACTGATATAGTATTTGGACATATGGATGTAATAAACAATTTTATTAAGAATGAATAATATTGAGGATATGTGATTTCATTTCTTATATAATTGTTATCCAATTTTTCATGTTTTAATCCTTGATTTATATTTAAATATAATTTTTAAATGTTAATTCTAAATATCCATTGTCGATTAATCATATGGGAATATGATTAAATTAAGACAATGTCTGAGTAGTCAGCTTGGCTCACTAACCCGGATAGTGTACATTGAGATGAACACGAGATTATCCCACATGAATTAGTACTTATGGATCCTTGTCATTAAATATAATTCATAAGGTTTAATGTCCTTTGACTTGAGATGCAAGTTGGGAATCATGTACGTAGTGCATTATTTGATTCTAGTCAAACGCACTCCTGAATAAGGGTGTTATAAAGACTATTTTTGGTAATGTTGCGAAATACGATGACTACCAATTGTAGTCAAGATAGGATTTGTTCCTTCAGTGAAAACTGAAGTTAGATACTAACTGGGCCACTCATGAATACTTAAGATGTATGTTCGGCCGAACCCAAATAAATCCAGATTTGTCTCGATAGTATTTGGTAATCTTTAAGTGATTCGCGAAATGAGAAACAGTAGTTAAAATGGAATGATTTTGATCCATCAAAAGATTTTAACTAAGTATCTGTAACAAAAGGATATGAACCGAATTTAGACTCACAAGTGAGTTTTGGAGAAACTTACTCGTACATTTATGGGAGCATTGATATGTTGCTAGACATTAATCAATGTTATCACGTTTTGTTTGAAAATTATTCAAAAGTGGGAGCTGTTGGTATTTGAATAGTTTTAACAAATGTGTGTCCGTAAATGTGTGAGACTACGGGAGCGCACACATCGACATTTAGACACGACTACAAGTTTAATTTATTTATTAAATATTACTTAATGGTTAAGTGTAAATATTTATTAAATAGAGGGTTTATTATGTAAATAAGGAGGTTTCCTTATTGTAATATAACTCAAACTCTTATATTTGAAAACCTATAAATAGAAGATAAACCCTAAACCCTAATTACACATTATTGCAAAATAAAAAAGGATCGACTAATTTGTTTTTTTTGGCCTTTATTTTGGGTTTTGTAATAAGAGTTGTTGCTAGACAATTGTTGTAAAAAGCAATTAAACGTGTACTAGCATACTGGTCTGTCGCTAAAAGAAGGTGTCGCGTACGTAACCGTAGATTAGATCTTACACTTAGATTGTTTGACAATATGACTCTAGTTGTATACCTATAATATCATAAGAAGCTTTTATTCATTGATCAAAATTGACCTATTTCCGTTTGACTAAAGTAACCATCACTGGACTTTTAGCGCCTTCTTCTGGTGTAATGAATCCCGTGTGAGATGTCATATCTGTTAAAACATAACCAGGACGCACACAATTCACAAGAATATTTTCAAACTTTCTTGCCATAACTCTTGTGTAAGCATTAAGAGCAAGCTTCGAAACTTTATAAGCAGAGATTGATAGAGGCCATCCATTCTCTCGCAACTTACCATCCTTAAAGTCCCGTAAAAACCATTGGATAATCTCGTCGATCCTCTCTTCAGTTAAATTCTTGATATCTCTTAATTCTTCTTTCAACTTTTCATTGTGAAACATCTGAAATACACAAAAATTAGTTTATAGCGTTTATTATCTTCTTTTTTACGCTTTAATACAAGTAAGAGTTACTTACACGTAGCTCTCCAAAACCGGAGCTAACATTCACAATTCTTGGTGATTTTGAGAGGTGAAGAAGAGGAACGAGTGCTTCTGTAACTCTTTTTGTTCCATAATAATTTGTTTTTAAACAATCTTCTCCGAGTGCATATGGTTCCTCAACAACGTCGGTTAGAAGGTGCACATTTTCATCCGTCACTTGCAACTGATGGAGCAATACATATACAACATCATTACTTATCATTATTGTACTTGTCGTCCTCAAATTCAAAGCTGTGAGGTGCTAGAAGCAATAAAGAATGATATCGATCAAAATGTTTTTAGAAGAATACTTACAAACCCGCCTCCAGTTTTAAACTTTTCATGCCTAATGATACCGATAACTGCTGCATTATTAATCTGCAGAAAAAGTTAATTTTGAATTTCCTGATTTTAGAAACACTGTTAAATAAATACTCCTGATCGAATCTTCTTTTACATACCAAGATATCGAGTTTTTTGAAGTTAGTTTCAACGAATTTGACCAAGCGTTCTATACTAGTTTCATCTTTGATATCAAGTTGATGAAAAACAATATTTTGAACACCCAAACCATTGAGTTTTTCGACAGCTTCTATTCCTAGACTCTCGTTTCTAGCTGTTAATACGACTTGGATCGCGTTTAAAGTAAGTTGACGACATATTTCCAATCCTATACCTTTGTTTCCTCATGTAACAACTGCACATCTGATATTTTAAAACCAAAAAAGTGGATTTATGAGAAGATTATAAGAAATATTTATGAAATATATATATATATATATATATATATAATTTTGATATGATTGAAGTACCTTTTCTCCTCCATTGCCAAATCTAAAGTGGGGAAAGAACAAGAAATGATTTTCGAATTATTTATTTCTTGTTTTTAAGTTTTCCTTACGTGATTTAAAAAATAGTACATAATAATTTCCTTTTGTCGAATTCGATTTTAATAACTAGCTTTGTGACAAAATATGTATAGGAACTATATATGCTGTCTCGATGTAAGAAAGAATCAATTATCATAGTTAAATGTTATGACGCGTAAAATCAAGAAAATGATATAAAAAGACTTGTAGGCTAGCGGTAGCAGTAGTACCTATCGATCTCATAATTGAGGGGTTGCCGGTTGGAGCTTGTTGTAGACATAGTTTATCAGATTATTTCGTGTTACAAAAATACATATATATGTCAATAATGTCAACAACACTTTTTATTTCAATTTTAATTTTATTGTTAACGAAGTCATCCAACTCGCGACTAAACAGGTTCCAATATCTTATAACAATGTTACAATACTAAAATGTTGATTCGTGCACCATCCAAAAGTATTGACCTGAGGGACCGCCATCGGGAATCAAAGCTAAATTCACAGGTCCTCTAGCTCCTTCTTCAACGGTGGAAGTCCCTTTAAAGAAGGTCATATCAGTAGCAACAAAACCAGGACTAACTGCATTTGCACAAACAGACGGAAATTTCTTGGCGATAATCCTCGTGTAGGCATTAAGAGCCGCTTTAGAGACTATATAGCCAGACACGTTACTAGACCACCCTTTCTTTTCCAACAATTGTTGATCTTTAGCATCTTTTAGATACTCGTTTACAACCTCATCCACGAGCTCCTCTGTAAGTCCATCAATATCACCTAGAATCTTCTTTGCACTTTCGTCTTGAACATTCTATAACAATAAAAACATACCCGTAAATAGTTTGACTAGTTGTTCCAGTATCTACCCATTTACTTATGAACGAGTCAATTCATGTAAGATGTTATCTTTAACGAGTTAAACAAGTAAAATTACCTCCAATCGCCCCAATTTTGATGAAATGTTGACTATTCTTGGAGAAGTCGACTTTAGAAGAAGTGTTAGCAAAGCTCGAGTGACATTTTTAGGTCCATAATAATTAGTTTCCAAGCACTTTTTCGCTCCTTCAAATGTTTGTGTTACATCTTTCTTCGCCTGCCTAGCCTTTTCATCAATTATCTATTTATAATACAGTCGTTTCATTAAACCAAATACGTTTAACTCATTTTCTAACTAAACAAATTAAAATCCGACTCATACATCACTTGGAAGGTCTATACTCCAAAACGACTCTTTGTCAACGATAGTACTAGACACTCCAGCATTGTTCACCTATTCCATATAAAACTTGTGCTATTTAGTTCGGCTCAAAAAAAGTACTTTAACAGCTACATTACCAATATATCTAGTTTCCCGAACTGTGAATCAATGAAACTGGCCAAGGAAGCAATACTGGCCGGATCAGTGACATCAAGCTGATGAAATACGACGTCCTGTAAACCCGAAGAGTGCAGTTTGGCAACAGCTTCGGCTCCCCTGTTCTCGTCTCTTGCAGTTAACACGACCGTAACTTGATCAGCTAATTGCCTGCATATTTCTAAACCAAGCCCTTTGTTTCCACCCGTTACAACAGCAATCCTGAACAGTCGAAAAATAGAGAGATTTAGTAAAACTATTAGATTTAAAGTTTTAACCGTGTTCAACTTTACTCCAAAATCTACTATAAATACAAAATATATTTATATTTAAATAGGTTCCATGTCACATGATATGTTTAGTTGGTTATATATATAACTAGATTATTGTCTATCGCGGAGAAATATAAATATTAAATCGTAGACTTTATGTTTATATAGATTTTAAGTTATTATGAAAAGACAATGTTATACATATAATAACATATATAATTTTACGTTTATACACATGTTTTGATAAAAAATTTATTAGAAGATTTTAAAATAATAAGTAAATTAGAATTTTATTTTTATTTTAGTTGATATGGAAATTAAAGAGAAAATATAATTATATATTGTAAGAGGATGTAAGATCAAAATATTTTTTGATGACATTATCGATCAAAAGGTTGACATTAAAGAAGTTACATTCAAGGGTCATTCATGTGACATTTAATTTGTAATATGACATTTAAAGGACACGCTTTTAATATATATTAAAGATTAAAGATAACCGTATTTAAAAGTTTACTACATACAAAAGATTTAGATTTCAAAATAAAATTAAATATATAGATACTTATCATTATATAATAAAATGAAATTATAAATACAAATACCTTTTTGATGCCATTTTCTTGGTTTTGATGGTCTGAAATGTTTATTGAGGCTGTGAGGGTATATATAGGAGTATGTAAGATTCTATAAATTACAAATTTAGTCCTTTAACTTTATAAAAGTTTTAGTTTTGTTTTGTGTGTCAACCAAGTCTTGTGGCCCTATAATTTTGTTTGATAGAGATGTAAAGATTCCAGTTTTGACTTGTTTAGATCATAAAATGTGAACATGTAACATGTCGATCTTTTCGACTTAGAAAGGTATCTTTTTCAAAGGAAAATTTGTCCAAAATATATGTTTCGTTGATTATTCGTTCTATTGCTAACACCTTTTATAAGAATTTGAGTACCAAAGAGTTTATAGTTTGTCGATATATTAGTTGGCTCGTTAACTTAGAAGTTGAGACTTAGAGTCCCCAAGAGACATAAATTTGCATAATTGTGTGATAGTTGTATATGTCTTTTCAAAAACAAAATATAAAATAAAACCCTATTTAACCCATTTCATTTACTCTTATAAATAAAATATTTTATAGGAATAATAAATATAATAAGAATTAAGGTGTTCTTATACAATAAAAGTAAAACACACATCTACTTAGATATCTTTTCGAATTACTAGAACCCATCTAAATATACTCGATTGTTCGTTAGGAACTAAAACGTCAATTCTTGCATCATCTTGAAAAATTGTCCAGTGGGCCCGCCATCATGGATCAAAGCTAGTCTCACCGGCTCTCTCGCGCCTTCTTCAGTGGTCAGGTCTCCTTTAAAAAAGGTCATGTCAGTGGCAACAAGACCTGGACTAACTGCGTTTGCACACATAGACGGGTATTTCTTGGCCAAGATCCTCGTGAAAGCATTAAGAGCCGCTTTGGAGACAATATAACCAGAAAGATTACTAGACCACCCTTTCTTTTTCAACAATTCTTCGTCTTTGACATCTTTTAGATACTCTTTCACAACCTCATCCACGATTTCTACCGTGAGTCCATCAAGATCACCAAGAATCTTCCTTGCACTTTCGTCTTGCACGTTCTATAACAATAAAAACATGAGCACAAACATTCCAATCATGAATCATTAAATCACCAAAACATAACCAAAACGGGTCTGACTCTCTAAGATATTGTTAACATATCTTTCACTTGTATTGTATGTTATAAAAGTTCTACGTGCGTCTACTCATCCTTGTGAGAGAATGTTATCTTACCTCTAGTTGCCCCAATTTGGACGAGACGTTGACTATTCTTGGAGAACGCGATTTAGAAAGAAGTGTTAGCAAAGCTTGAGTAACGTTTTTAGCTCCGTAATAGTTTGTTTCTAAACACTTTTGAGCTCCTTCAAATGTTTGTGCTACAACTTTCTTGGAACTCTTGACCTTTTCAACAAACTATATCACAATGAAAAGAAATTTTTTAATATACTTTTCAACAAATTATCATAACTTGTGAAGTTCTTGTATTTTCACAAGTACAATGATTAATTTGAGAAAGAAAAATAAAGTAAAACAGCCTATAAAGTAGATAAATCGACAAGGGTTACCTCACTCGGAAATTTAAGATCTAAACTCCAAAACGACTCCTCGTCAACAATAGTACTAGAGATTCCAGCATTGTTCACCTATATACGATAGATAGACAAAAGTGTTAATATATAAAAGTAATATTACCAAAGATTAAATTGAAGAGATTGTAGTAAACACCCTTATTACCAATATATCAAGTTTCCCAAACCGATCATCAATGAATTTGGCCAAGGAAGCAATACTCCCCGAATCAGTGACGTCAAGCTGATGAAATACGACGTCCAGTAAACCCAAGGAGTGCAGTTTGGCCACAGCTTCAGCTCCCATGTTCTCGTCTCTTGCAGTTAACACCACCATAACTTGATCAGCTAATTGTTTGCATATTTCGAAACCAACACCTTTGTTTCCACCCGTAACAACCGCAATCCTGAACAGTTGAAGAACATAGATTGTAAATAATTAAAGATTCATAGTCTAAGAAGATTTTCTGGTACCTTTTTGATGCCATGCTCTTAGTTTCAAGTTTTCAACTAGTATGCTTTGTGGTCAATGTTTGTGATGGCATTATTAAGTATTACTGTACTAATTAAATTAAATAATTAATAATTAATTATCTTGTCTAAACTACAAATATAGTCATCTTACTTTATAATATATTGATATAGATATAGATATTGTGTTTTAAATTATTTATACAAATCAAGAATAAAATTGAAGATATGTCGTTTAGCTAGAAATATTTAAATGAGAAACATAATAAACGGGTCGATAGTTAATACAAATACAATATATGTTCATAAAAATTGAATGTTTATATTAAGCCGGTAGTTAAAACATTATAAACTTTATATTGAAGTTATTATATACTTGCAATACATTTTCAACCTTAATCAAACTTCAATAAACATCGAGTCATTGTTTCTCATGTGTAATAGTTTGTAGTGTTGGTTAAACAAGAGAATTTTCGTTTGATTGAAGTAGACTCCAGAAGCACCATCGTACCATTAACACGAGTTTTATCACCTTTTTCTATTATGAATAAAAAAAAATCGAAAAACCGAATATTCAAATCGAAAAAATCGAACCAAAATAAATATTGACGGCTCGGTTTTTGATTTATGAAAACCAAAATATTCATTTTGGTTTAGGTTTCACTCTAAAACCGAACCAAACCATTTAAAATATATATCAAAACATAAAAAATTTATATATAATTACTACTACGAAGTAATGATTTATATTTTCCATTTTACCCCAAAATCGTTATAGGAATTATAAAAAAAAGTGTTTCTATCAACCATACTTGTTTGTTAAAAAAAGATGAATAAAATGTTTCTTATTAAATCGACGTGGCAAAATTTTGAAGAAATATATTAAAACCAAACAATCTCTTTTATCTAATAAATGGGACTTCTCTTTTATCTAATAAATGGGACTTTAGGCTGACGTCATAATGCTGACGGGTCATTTCCTTAGATCGTACACGTAGGCTGATATTTAAAATGCTGATGTTAGACTTGGTGTTATTTTGCTATTTTTTCGATTTAAAAAAAAGCAAATCCAACAAATTGAAATCAAAAGAACAGATAGTGTGTCTTGGGAGAAGAACTTAGATAGCTTGTTGTAGGTTACCCACCGTTTTCTTAGCCCAATGGTGTTAGTAAATTTTGAATTTGCTCCATTTTCCAAGAATTTCACTCTACTCCTCCACCTCTCTCTAAATTCAAATTATTTTCATAGATTTTATAATTCGAATAATTTTTATCTTTGTGAGCAATAGGGTATGAGTTCTTTGCAAATGATATCAAAGAATTTTGAAATCGATTGTTTTTAATTTTGGTTGTTGTAGGATTATGAACGGATTATACATATATCAACTGATGATTTGTTAATCTGATTGTTTTCTTCTTCTTCTATTTCTATTAAAACTCAGATTTGTTAGATGAGAGTTTGAATTAACATTTATAATTTTGATTTGTACAGGTTTGAAATTAGGGTTTTAATTGCAAATTTCTTTAATCAATTCGGATTTTATCCACCGGTACGCCCGTCTTATTATTGTTTCTTTTTCTTTGATATAAAAGGAGTTTATATGATTAATTTCTGCATGTTTGAATAGGATTCCATATTACTTATTTTCTTAACGGATTCATTTTTTCCGGCTCAGGTAATGCGACTTCTTTTATTTCCCAATAAATTAGTTGAGGGTTTGAGTTTATATTTTTATTATTTGTGCTATTTTGGTGGTTTGGATATATGTTAGATTTGTTGTTTTGTTTAGATGGTATGCTTTACGTTTTGTTTTTTTCTCATTTCGTGACAATACCTATTTATTTTTGCTTAACTTTTGATATGATTTTACTTTGATCTGTAAATGTAGTTTTTGGTTATCTTCTATTCTTCTTAAATGTTGCTCAGCATAACCTTTTGTATATTTTAGATTAAATGAAACCACAGTTTCTAATGTTGCTTCATTGGGGTTTTTTCCCTTAGAGAATTCTAAATGGATCTTAAAGTTTGTAAAATGTTAATTATATCGCTTCATCGGGTTTTTTTTTCATTACGTTTCTGAAATTAAAGCTTTGTTTAGATTGTGGCATACAACTTATGCTTATTAGCTTAATAACTAGCTGTTTTTGAAGATAACAAAGAGGTGCTTAAAAAGAGACCTCTAAGGCTTATTGGTTGTTGAAAAGGTGAACTTTTGTAGGTTAGTTGCTTCCGATTTTCAATTATGTTCGTATTTATGATATTTTGAATGTTCATGGTTAAATTAAATTTTATGATCTTATTATTAATGTTTGAATTAAGTCTTTCTTATTTGGTTTTGAAAAGCTTCTCTTCCACGCTATAAACTTGAAATGCTACAAAAAATGATTGAATTTGAAAAGCTATGACAGATTGAACAATGAAAGGCCAGTGATTTATTTGTTTAATATTCTTTTTTGCAAGTATGTATTTTTAACATTTCCAACTCTTTTTTTAGCTGCAATCAAAGATAATATTTATCATATTCTTTTGATCCTTTTCTTTTGGATGTATGTATGTGTGTTTGGATTATACATTTTGTAACCCAATTCAGGTTACGATTTACGAAAAGGGCAATCAAATAAGTTTTCAACTTTTGTAACTCTTTTTCTGGTTATGAAGCAAACATGTAAGAATTGCTACCAATTTGTATCCGGTATGAAT
The DNA here is from genome assembly GCA_910822075.1 of Senecio squalidus. Taxonomy (NCBI): domain Eukaryota; kingdom Viridiplantae; phylum Streptophyta; class Magnoliopsida; order Asterales; family Asteraceae; genus Senecio; species Senecio squalidus. The sequence goes on from CAJVGC010000582.1 coordinate 13,631,040, forward strand.
GACTTATTTCAAGTTTCCTTTTAGCAATGTGATTTGATTATATAATTTATATTGAATTTTCTGTCACTGTTTAAAGCGGAGCAGCTGGTTTAGTGTTTGCAATTGCGGTAGTTAGTAAGCGCTTCCAACTCTCTTCCTAGAAAGCTTCAATTAGTTGTATTGTATTGCACTATCTTAGATGTCAATTAATATATGGTGCCTCTGTAGTCTTTGTTATAGTAAAGATAAGCATTATTATATGTGATATTATTATGTGTATGAGAGCATTTTAGCAATAGGCATTAATCGTTTCTTATCTCATAGGCAGTAAAAAGTAAAAAATTATAGCCAACCACCAAAGAACGTTTATTTCAACTATAACCTTGACCTCTAAATCCCCAGGTTTATTTTCTTAATCTTTAATTATTCGTATGTTAAGTCAACAATCCGACTTTATGTATATGCATATTAATGTTTTGATGAAATGCATAAATAAGAAATAATGTTTCATTATCATCATCCTTAGGCATTTACTAATGTTTCATTTAAATCATGTCTTGATAGCTTCATCATCATCATCATCCTCAGGTGCATTTACTCCTTTGGTGTAATGATTTGTTTGGTTAGTAAATAATTTTATCGAGAATTTTAATGTAAATTATTGATTTAGAGAATTTTATGTTTGTTTATTATGGCATTTGGAGAATTTTATGTGTGCACATCATATGTTCGATGAAATGCCACTTAGAACTGAAACACATATATGTTTTTCTTCTCTTTTTTTTGCTGGTTTGTAGGTACTTAATATGGTATTGGAGATTATATAAGGGAAGAGCTTTATAGGATTTCTGCAATCTTAAAGGTATATTATTATGTTACACGATATTGAGGTGCATTATTTGCTTATATGCTGCAATTTCCTTTCAATTTGTTCAAATTAATTATTTATTTTTTATGGCTTTCTTTAAGCAATATCAATCTCTATGTTATTGTTGGAACATTATTGTCTGTAGATTGTATTCATCTGAACGTGTCGTAGAGTTAGAATGTAATTAGATCGAGTTGTAAAGTCCAAACGCATTTACGAAAACAGTTACGGCGAGTAACTGAGTTACGGTCACGTAACTAGTAAGTTACGTGCGTAACTAGGAGAGTTACGCGCGTAACTGTCTCTCAGACAGTTACGTGCGCGTAACTCTTCTAGGATTCCGTGCTGCCTATAAATAGCAGCCTCGGGATCATAAATGCGGTTGTTGAAAGTTGTCAGAGCATTCATATCGAGATTAGTTACGTGAGCTAGGGTTTAGATCACGAAACTAGGTGTTCTTGAGTGTTAAAGTGTTGTAATCGTTTGTTTAGATTCTATTCGTGGTTGTAATCAAACACGTAAGCTTAATAGAATCATTCATTTGGTTATATCAACTGTTCTTCACCATATAAACCGTTATATTAGGTATTCCGCATCTAATATAGTTTTAGGGTTCAAAGGAGATTCGGTTTAGGCGACCAACAAGTGGTATCAGAGCCTCTATACTTGTTATAGAGGTCTTTGAATCCGTTTGGTGAAGATTTGGGCTGTTTTAGGCTAGATCTAGGATTTGGGTAAAGTGTACTTTATTTCGGATTTTTTAGATCTAGGCATTTCTAGCCGGAGTTTGGTATTGGGGTTCAGATATTACGTCTACAGTTGGGTGTATTTGATATCTGCAGAAGATGGGAGCTTAGTTTTGGGTATTTCTTCGTTTACGGCCGTTTTAAGAAGTTTCTGCTGCACGTCACGTAACTGAGGTATTCTGTCACGTAATTAAGCTTCTCAATCACGTAAGTCTGTTACTTGATCACGTAATTAGGAAGTTACGCACGTAATTGGTCACGTAACTAAGGAAGTTACGCACGTAAGTATTAGTTACTTGACATTTGTTACGCACGCAACTAGTAAGTTACGCACGTAACTCTGTTCTTACGTTCACGTAACTTGGGTTCTGAAATCGTTCGTTTACTCCATTTTCTAGCCGTTACTCTGCCCGTTTTTCGTTGGAAACGTTAAGTGGTTGTTAGGTTTGGTTTTCGGGTATTCGTTAGTTGCTGATTTTGGGTATTGGTGTGGATTTGTGATGGCTCTCTCTACGAATTCGAATATATTCAACATGGAACCAAGCCGTAATCCTCAACTTCCTCCTTTATACAACCCAAACCGAAGTGTAGAGGATTGGATGATGAGCTTTAGGACTTATGTTGCTTGTACAGATCCGAGTATGTGGGCTCCTATCCTTACGAAGTATGAAGCTCCCTCCGACGTCAACACAGCCACCGGTGTTAGAACCTATCGGGCTCCGTCCACTTATACCGATGATGAGAAAGCTCTCTTTCTCAAAAATCAGAAAGCGTTGGGAACAATTCAGTTCTGTCTAACCGATGAGATGAGAGCTATTTTCCGGATGATCGATAATCCACACGATCTATGGAATGCTATCGCGAAGAGATATGGAGGTACGGAGGCAATGAAAGGAATTAAGGCCAACATCTTGAAGAGGCAATTTGACAACTTCAAGTGTGGAGAGAACGAGACTCTGGACATGCTGATCTCTAGATTTAGTCGGTTAATTAACGATCTTCATGAGTTAAAGGTTGAGTTCGGCAAGCTCCAGACGAACCTACGATTCTTGGATAGCTTGCCGCCACATTGGGAAGTTCGGGTGCTTCTGTTGAAAGATAAGCCTGAGCTAAGAGACTATGACTTTGAGGATCTTATCGACAAGCTTCGTATAGCCAATCTGCAGATGCAAGAAAAAGCTTATGGTAGTAACGCGTAGCTTAGGGATAATTCGGGAGTTGCTTTCCTCTCGGATATCTCATCAACCCAAGTACCTCCATCCTTTAGCTACTTGCCTCCGACTCCCAGCTTTCCGAGTGTTCAAGACAGTCCTCCAGTGTCAAGCTCGACCGATTCACTTTGTCCTACATGTTCTACTTGTAGAACTTGTTCATCGCGACGGGAAATGAATATGGCATTTGCTGCTCCCCTCCTAAAGTCTCAAGGGAGAGGAAAGGAAACGGGATTTAGTGCTTCTAGTTCCCAGAATATGGAACCTGATCGCTTACAGTCATGTTTCGTCGCAGCCTACAACGACTTGATCGACGGAAGGATTGCAAATTCCGCTCTCAACGAGGAAGATTATGAGCAGGTTCATCCCGACGATCTAGAGGAGATGGATATTCGGTGGAACATGGCCATGATGACGAAGAGGATCAAAGGTTTTCTCAACCGCACAGGAAAGAAGTTTATTGGGGGTGATAGAAAGAGTGGGATGGGTTTCGACAAGTCGAGGGTAAAGTGCTTTAAATGCAACAATTACGGTCACTTCGCTCGTGAATGTGGTCAACATTCCCGCGAAGACCCTCGACATGACCAGGGAGAAAGATATGGTCGACAAAACCAAGGTCCTCAAGCCCCTAATCAAGGAAGAAGCTATCAACGGGGAGGATATCAAGGTCAAGCATCTAGGAATCTCCGAATTCAAGATGCAGAAAAGGATGCAAGTGCACTCATGGCTGTGGATAACCGGGTTGACTGGAATGCTTTTGAGGATATCGCACCAAGGATGGAGCACTTTGCACTAATGGCCTCTACTTCAGATGTTGCATCTTCTAAGCCTGAGGTAGATATTGATCCTTTCACTTCTGTTTGTACCAATTGCAGCGAGCTAGAGGCCCAGCTCGCTGTATGGAGTACCACGGCTAGAGAGTTAAGTGTTGAGGTTAATGATTTTAGATTAAAAAATGATGCCTTGTCCAAAGAAAACAGAATTTTAACTACTTTTAAGAAAGAAAAACAAGTTGAAATTTCTGATCTAAAAATTGTTATTACTCGACACATTTCAAAAATCCAAGAGTTTTCTGATGCTCTTGCAGCTGAAAAATTAAATGTTGCAAAGAAACAGAGTGAAATTGATACTCTGCAGGCAAAGTTAGCTGCAATTGCAAACTCTAAAGAGATTTTGGCTCAATTGATCGAATCTCAACGGACGAACACAAAAGACAAGGGTGGACTGGGGTATTCTAGTATGCCTCCTCCAGATCACTTCACCCCAGTCCCGGTCGATGGTTCGTCCGTAGAAATAGCTCAATCTGCTTCTTTGACCTCTGAGGCTCCAAAAGCCGAAGAAACTGGTCCAGAAGTTAGTATCAGTGACAATGAGTCTAAAGTCGTTCTAAAACGCCCAGACCTGTCCAAAGACCTTAAGGACTTGAAAGACGTCCACCTCACTGACCATCAAGAGAAAATTTTTGAGAAGGTCATTCAGCGCCTTGAAAGTCGTCTTATCACTAAGATGGACAAGAAGTTTGAACAACTTCAGGTACGAGAAGGAAAACGGATTGTTCAACAGTCCGACTCTGAGCAGTCTGAGTCAAAGTCCACAAAATCTAAGTCTAAGGGTAAAGAAAAAGTTGAGGAACCTATTCTCACTATTCAAACCCCTATGTCCACGATTTTCACTAAGGGAGTGGCTTCTTCTTCTAAGCCTACAAATTTCCCTCCCAAAGTGTCTCGACCAGCTCCTCAGACCATGGCAACACCTCGTATTCCAAACGTGCCTCGTGTAGCAATTCCAAACGAGAAGATTCAAACTTCTCCGACTCATATGGACATGTCAAATGATCCGAGAATTTGCTATTATTGTAGAAACGAGGGCCATATTGCCAAAGTTTGTCCACGTTTGCAAGGCTTAATCTTGAAACGCAAAGCATCCCCTAAGAAGGATCGACTAATCTCCAAAGTTGATTCTTCTTCAGACCAAGTCAAGACTGGGCCAAAACAAGTCGTGACTGAAGTTGTTAAAGAAAAACAAAAGTCACCCAAACGTCAGAATGACACATCAACTTCAACCAACTACCAGAAAAACACAAAATTGGTTGATGTGGTCATTCTCGATGTCAATGGACGACCCAAGTCTGTTAAGGCTTGGGTCCCCATTCAAAACTAATCCTCTATTTTAATGTGCAGGGGCGATCTAAGCGACCGAGCGGCAAGAATATTTGGTGTGTCGATAGTGGTTGCTCCAGGCACATGACGGGAGATTGTCATCTATTGACCGATCACATTGAGGTTGATGGTGGCAATGTTCTGTTTGCGGGGGAAAAAGGTGGCAAGATAACGGGACAGGGAAACATCTCCAACGGCGTAGTGACTTTCAAAAATGTCAACTACGTTAAGGAGTTAAAGCACAATCTTCTCAGCGTTTCACAAGTGTGTGATGAGAAGTTCTCTACACTGTTCACCAGTAAAGAGTGTATGATTGTACGTGAAGGTTTTGTGATCGACCCATCCTGGGTACTGATAAGAGCTCCGAGAGTCAACGACATCTACTATATGGATATGTCTAAAGCTACATCAAGCGAGGAGCATCTGTGCTTGGTGTCTAAAGCTTCGGAGCGGGAGTCAATTATGTGGCATAGACGGATGGCCCACATTAACTTCCGAAGAATGAATTATCTGGTGAAGCACGAGCTTGTCACAGGAGTTCCCAAAATGAGCTTTGCGATGAATGACTCATGTATTTCATGTGTAAAGGGGAAGCAACACAAGAAGTCGCATCCGTCAAAGCTTGTGAACTCCATCTCGGCTCCACTGGAATTACTTCACATGGATCTCTTCGGTCCTGTAAGTGTAAAGAGTAAGGGAGGCAAATCATATTGTTTGGTAGTCACGGATGACTACTCGAGATTCTCATGGGTTTTCTTCCTAGCGAGGAAGGATGAAACAGCTGAACGACTAAAGTTTCTCCTTCTTCGACTAGAAACCCTTCTCGAGTTAAAGGTCAGATCTATTCGGAGTGATAATGGCACGGAGTTCAAAAACAACAACATGGAGCTGTTTTGTATATCTAAGGGTATCTCTCACCAGTACAGCTCTCCTCGAACTCCGCAACAAAATGGAGTTGCAGAAAGGAAGAATAGAACTCTCATCGAAGCGGCTCGTACAATGCTTTCGGATTCTAAACTGCCAGTATCATTCTGGGCCGAAGCAGTCAATACGGCGTGCTATGTTCTCAATCGGGTTTCCTTGGTCAAACGTCATAACAAGACGAGCTACGAACTGATCAATAAAAGGAAGCCGAATCTGCAATTCCTCGAGCCATTCGGATGCCCTTGTGAGATCATGATCACCAAGGAAAGGATCTCCAAGTTTGGTGAAAAGACGCATCCTGGATACTTTCTCGGTTATTCGGCAGAGTCTCCAAGTAGACGGGTATTTGATAAGACCACGGGCACAATTGAAGAAGCGTATGAGGTGACTTGTTTTCGGTATACTCCATCTACACCTGGTGATGGTCCGGAACACTTCTTCGATTATGACTTGTTATTTCAGTCTTTCAACCTTGATTACCCTAGTGCCTCCATTCCGGTTGCAAGAAATGAAGCGGTCGTGATGCAAGGGGGAGGAATTGATGATACATTCTTTGATCAGTTTCACACTCAAAGCGTAGATGCATCACCGTCCACTTCATCTGGTCCGATTCCGATTCAGGTCGTCGTTGATCTTCCAGCTATTCAACAAGCTCCGACTCGGCCAGATTCACCAATCTTCGAAACTGCATCAGAATCTGCATCAGAAGCTGTATCAGAAGACTCAGAGAGTGATAACGATACTTTTCAAGACTCCGCAGCTCAGATTGAAGAAATTGATGAAGAGGAATCTAATGACATCGAAAGTGCTCTTCATCCTTCTAATGCTGGTGTCTCAAATCCAGCTCCACCTTCTGATGAAGCAGAAATTCCAGCTCAGGTCGTGGAAAATGTGATTAATCAGGAAGAAGGTGTAGAAGAAAATGAAGGTGCTGTGGAAAGAAATGAGGCTGAAAATGTCATCTCTCCGAGGAGATCAGTGAGAGAAAAGAAACGTCCTGCACACCTGCATGAATTCGTGGCAAGTCCCGCACTTCTGGAAGTCTTCGAAGCATGCTTTCTATCCCAAATAGATCCAAAGAACGTCATCATTGCACTAGATGATCCGTTCTGGGTAGAAGCTATGCAAGAGGAACTTCAACAGTTCTTAAAGTTGCATGTGTGGGAAAGGGTCAAGGCTCCAAGGAGGGAAAAGATATTGAAGACGAAGTGGGTATTCAAGATTAAGAAAGATGATAAAGGCGAGATTGTGAGGAATAAAGCCCGTTTAGTTGTTCAAGGTTTCGAACAACTTGAAGGTCTAGACTACGATGAAGTCTACGCACCAGTTGCTCGTTTGGAATCCATTCGGCTGTTCCTTGCATTCGCCTCCCACAGACGGTTCAAGGTTTATCAACTCGACGTGAAGAGTGCGTTCCTTTATGGCGAGATACGTGAAGACATTTATGTCGCTCAGCCACCGGGCTTCGAGGATTACGAACATCCTGATCACGTTTTCAAGCTAAACAAGGCCTTACATGGTCTCCACCAGGCCCCGAGAGCTTGGTATGGAATGCTCTCTGACTTCTTGACAAACAACGGGTTTGCAAGAGGTACAGTTGATCAAACTTTGTTCACGAAGAAAAGGAATGAACACTTGCTGCTGGTCCAGATATACGTCGACGACATCATTTTTGGGTCTACGGATGACTCAATGTGTAAAGAGTTCGAGAAGTTGATGACGTCAAGGTTCGAGATGAGTGCAATGGGGGAAATGAACTTCTTTTTGGGTTTGCAAGTTAAGCAGTCGAAGAAAGGAATCTATATTCACCAGACCAAGTATGTGCAAGACATATTGACTCGTTTCGAGATGCTAGACTGTAGAACGGTTAGCACTCCTCTCGAGGTCAATCACAAACTTGGTCCAGCACTCCACGATGATGTTGTAGATCTGAAGCTGTATCGATCGATGATAGGATCACTCATGTATCTTACAGCGTCTCGTCCGGATATCACTTTTGCCGTGTCTTTGTGCGCGCGCTATCAAGCTGCGCCTAAGGCATGTCACCTGAAGGTCGTGAAGAGGATTCTCTGTTATCTCAAGGGGAAACCAACTCTGGGTCTCTGGTATCCCTATGACGATCAAGACTTCGAGTTGACGGCGTTTTCGGATTCTGATTATGGGGGTTGCAATTCTGACATGAAGTCCACGACTGGTGGATGTCAGTTCCTTGGATCGCGTCTAGTCTCGTGGCAGTGCAAGAAGCAAACCGCGGTATCCTTATCATCTGCGGAAGCTGAATACATTGCAGCGGGAAGTTGCTGTGCTCAGGTTCTTTGGATCCAGCATCAGCTTCGTGATTCTGGTTTGATTGTTTCTCGCACCCCTATTAATATAGACAATACGGCAGCAGTGTGCATCATACGCAATCCGGTGCAACATTCGAAAATGAAACATATCAGTATTCGTTTTCATTTTATTCGGGATTGCTATGATAAGAACTTGATCACGTTACTCCAAATCGCCACCGAGGATCAAAAGGCCGATCTTTTGACTAAAGCTTTTCATAAGGGGCGATTTGAAGAACTGATCAAGTTAAACCGTCTCACCATTTTAGAAATCGCTTGACACGAACCACTATTTTTTGTAAATACTTAACTCTTTTAAAATTAAAAAAAATTCAAAAAGATTTTTGGTTTAAGTTGTAGTTTAATATCTAAGTCCTTTAAAATTAAAAATACAAAAAGATTTTAACTTTTCTTAGGTTTATAGCTTTTCTTTTCAATTTTACGGTTCTCGTGCCTTGAAGTGATTTGCAGTGACAGGAGGAAACATATGAGCTTACATACGCATTATGGATCACGTCCTCCTGGATAGACGGTTTCTGAAGAATTCTTGACGATTGGAAGGCTCCGAGTGCTTAAACATGCTCGACTGATCATATGCCTTCCCGTCAAGTGTAAAGGCTCTTTATCACGAGATAAAGTGTAAAGGTTTGAGTGAATAATCGTTTTTATCTCTTGAATAGAGTTTAAAGGTTAAAAACTTGTTTTCTATTATTCGGTAATAGTTTAAAGATAAAAACATGAATTAAAACAAGTTTAAAATCGAAAAAACGCGCGAAAAACACTGTGTCACGTATCTGGGAGATACGTGCACGTAATTGAGAAGTTACGTGCACGTAACTCAGAAGTTACGGGCACGTAATTCCTTAATTACGTGCACGTAATTGAGGAAAGAGAGAGGATATATAAAGGGTTAAAAACACAGTTACAAACACTTTTTCAAAAACCCTCTCTCTCTCGGTTTTTGGCGATTTAGCATCCATCTTTGCTCGATTTATCCTTGTTTAGTCTCGGAATCATCATCTAATCACCACGGTATGTTCATCTTGACCTAATTTCGAATTTTCAGGGGTGTTTGGATGGTTTTAGTCTCGGTTTGGGTAGATAATCATCAAGGACCCAAAATCAGTTAAAGAAACTTGACATTGATGATTTAATAACATCATAAACATGATTTCGAGCATTAAGGAAGAGTTTGATTACAGATTTTCGGCCAAAATCGAAGTTTTAAAGAAATTTTTTGGTTTTAACCTAAAAATCGCGTTTTGCCTAAAACTGTCTACATGTATTGTCAAAATGGTGTAGTGTAAAGACCAATGTTCTGAAAGGCTCAAGGCGCACTAAGGCGCAAAAGAGGTCAATGAGCCTTGAGGCGAGGCGCATACCAAATCGTGGGATTCATATACACGAGGCGCACTATATATATTATGTTTTTCTATAACATATGTGTCAAAATTATGCAATTTAAATCACACATATTAATATTGAGATACTGAATAACTAATACATATGTAATAAAGCTTGAATTTAAACACAAAATATAAAGCAAGCGTGTCAATATTCAAGGCATAATGCCACATTTTCATGATAATATTTCATAAAGAAACTTATTGAAACTAATGCAAGAGAGTTCAATCGAATTCTCCAAATTCCCTATCGTTTTGCGATTTTTAGCGATTTTTTTGCGATTTTTTTGCCCAAAAGCCCGGATCGCGGCGCTTTTTTGCGATTCATGCATGTCATGCGACTCGACCTAAAAAAATCCCTAGCCTTGGCGCCTCATGCGATTTAGCGCCTCAGGCGCGATTTTCACAACATTGGTAAAGACTAATGTGACTCGAAATATTGCTATTGAATTGATTTTAGAATAAAAAAACCATAGCGTATTTTGAGTTTTATTGAGCGTAAGAAAACGAGGGGTTGCACCAAGTTACGGGCACGTAATTGTTAATTACGTGCACGTAACTCTGAATTACGTGCACGTAATTACCAAGTTACGTGCACGTAACTTTGACTTCATTTGCTCTTCATTGCACGTAACTCCCTGTTACGTGCACGTAACTCCCTGTTACGTGCACGTAACTCCCTGTTACGTGCACGTAATTGTTAAAGCAAAATGTTCTCGACCGTTAAATTGTCCAATTATGCTGCCCAAATTTTTCAAAAATCGATTACGTAAGACAAGTTACGTGCGTAACTATACAGTTACGGGAGCGTAACTGTCAACAGATTCACACCTGTTTTGCAAATTCCATTTGCTTAACGTAATTGATTCTAACGATTGCAGCGTAACCCAATTTCACTCAAAAGTAGTCCATGCATGTCTAGGATGTTGTTTACAATGTCTTTTAGTAGTTTTTGTGCGTATACGAACTTTTGTGCGAGTTTTTGTTGTCTTTTGTGTAGAATGGCACCTAAAGCTCCTAAGACGGATGTTGCCATCAAGAGGCATAACTCGGTAGCACTTCTTTCTGCCGTGAAAGGACCCGGGTTCGAAGGGATTGTCAACTACTTGATTCGAAGCCCGATAGCGTATGCCCTCCGAGTTGATCCTAAGTTGAAGCTGGATCTTATTACTGAGTTCTGGAAGAACGCGACAATCAACACGACAGTGTCTCCACCCTCCATAGATTCCATGGTGCGGGGATATCCGGTCGTCGTTACTGAAGCGGTGATCAGGACAGTACTTCAATTCAATGACTCTGCTGAAGCTACTGATGTACTGCCAGATAAAGTGATTTTCGGGTCCTTCAAGAAGATGGGGTACACTGGACGTCTAGACTCTCTCCAGTTTCTGAAGTCTCAGATGCCAGTACTCTACCGCTTTCTCATGCACACGATCATTCAGTGCATGTCTAAGTGGAAAGGCGGGTATGATGTCCTGGATAGAAAGGGTCAATCTTTGATGGTGTCTCTGGTTTTCAATCATAAGTACAACACCTCCAGATTTATACTCAACAATATGCTTTGGAATCTGGAGGATAAGAAGCGGACATTCGATCAATACCCTCGCTTTGTGACCTTGATGATTGACCACCTCTTACCGGATCTTCCTTATAACGGTCCGTTCGGCAAGGCACAGCAGATAAACTCCCGTGTCTTTGCTGACTGCAAAGGGGGTGATGAGCTGGAGCTTCAGGGTGCTTTGATTGACGCTGATTTTCAAACACCAGCGGACAACGCTTTTGATGATTTGATTACTCCCGACTCCCCAAAGCAGACGAGATCTAGGAGATCTTCCAAATCGGTAGCTACCGAGACTGAGGATGTTACGAGTAAGAGACAGAGAAAGGGTAAAGGGAAGAAAGTCGTTGAATCTGAGGGTGTGTCAGAAAAGGCAAAGGGTAAAGGAAAGCAGAAGCTTAATCTTGTTGATGAATCTGATTCAGAGGGTTCTGGATCAGGAGAAGAGGATCATGATAGTGACGATGAATCGGAGGAGACTGTTGAGATCTCCGATACCGCGAAGACGCTGAAGCAGAAACTCTGTGAGCTGGAAGTTCTCAAGAAGACTTTGGCAGTCGAGGATTATAAGGAAAGATATAATCGGCTCTTGAAGAAAGCCACGAAGGCAGGGGTTGCTTTATTGGGTACTGCTCTCGAAGGGGGAGTTAAAGGTAAGGGAAAGGTTACCAAGGGTGTACAGTTTAAGGAACCGGCAGTTGTTGTTCCTTCTCCCAAGCCAGTTCGTGCTGTCAGGATGAAATCAGCAGAATTCGTGGGTATTCAACCTGGTGCATTTGGGCCATCTTCTCCTATATCAGCGAGCAAGCGCCCACATCCCTCTACTACTTCTCCAGAGGTTCCTCCAGAACAACCTTTGGTGAAGAGGTCAAGGCAAACCACCACCACAGCTCCTCCACCTCCAATCACTACTACCACTCCTCCACCGGTTATCACTACTCCTCCTCCACCACCTACATTCACATTCACTCCACCAGTGGTAACTTCTACACCATCAGGTAGTTCTTCTCGACCACAGATCACTGTTGGCTTAAGTGATCTGGTGAGTCAGATGCAGAATCAGCTTGCTACCTTCAGGGGTTCACTGACCGAGAATGAAAAGAGGATAACGCAGCTCGAAGGTCAGGTGAAAGCTAGAGACGGTAAGATTGCCACTTTGGAGAAGAGGCTTGCTGCTTTTGAGAACGATGTTAAGGTGGTTCGGGGAGAATATAAAATCTTCAATGAGCGTCTTGATGAGCTGCTAGATGAGAGAGAAAAGGAGAAAGTCGATGATGATGATGAGGACGACGAAGAAGAGGATGAAGCTCAAAAGGAAGATAAGGATGATGATGATGCAAAGGACGATGAACCGAAAGATGACACCGATGATCAAGATAAACCTGTTGATGGTGGTGATGCCGGTGCTCTTTCTCTTTTGGGCTCCGGTGATCAAGGGCAAGCGGATCCTTCAGGACCGGGTCATCAAGGCGAATCTGCCTCCGGTCCTGCTAAGGATCAGGATCCACCTGCACAGGACGCTCCCACTCAGGGGGAGTCTACTAACCCTAACCTTGATCTGTTGTTGTTTCCTTCAGGTACTTTGCCAGCTCAACCTGCGATGTCCTTCCAAGGCTCCACCTGCGTTGTACCTCGGTTTGATCGTATTCCGATGCACGACGATGATGAGGCTTCTATGGTTGTTGGGCAAAACAACCCGTTCGATGATTCTGAGGACGAGGTTGATTCTGCTCGATTAAAGAAGGTCACCGCATCTCAATCATCAGCTGGTGTTAAAGACAAACCTACTTCCCTTTCTGGTTCAAAAGAGAAGTCTAAAGAAGTTGAAGAACCAGTGCCCCCAGTTGTTTCCGCTCCTTCCGCTCCCGTGCAGATTCCAATTCACTACATTGATAGCCGGGGACGGAAGATAGATCACACAGTCTTTGGCGCACTTGGTGTTATTGTCGGCTGCAATCTTGTAGGCCAATGCAAGAGGCTCATTCTTGCATGGCTCTACATCGATAACACTGACTACTTTGCCTTACTGCGGATTGATGGGGTGCAGTATATGCGGATGAAGTACGCTACGTTCAACTCTTTCCCTCACTATGAGTTGAAGCGTCTAGCGGATATGGATCCAACAAATCTTACTTCGGATGCAGCCAAGCTTTTCTACAAACAGTTGAGATCCGACATCTTTTATGGAAAGCTTGTGAACTTCAAGCTCACCATGCCTATCATCCAGAAGGCAAAGAAGAGGAATCCAAAGACGAAGAGGCGAGACGTGGAACACATCTACCCTGAAGTCAGGCAGCTCAGGCGGATCAGAATGCCCTCCTTACCTCAGGATTTCTTGACTGATTTTGAGTCTTGGGGGTTCGACGAGAATACTCGGGAGGCAGTAGTGTTTGCCAAAGATGGAAAGGCGTTACTGAGGATCTATGATCCTATCCATCTTCTCTGCCTCTCCGAAGCAGACCTGAAGCGACTTAATGAGAAGAAGATTTATTCAGTCGAGAAGGAAAAATCTTTTGGCATGATCTTCTCGCATGTGGTTCACATTTGCGTCGAAAAGGGTTATCATTCGCAGAATCTGCCATTGGTGGTTGAAGAAGCAGTATAGATATTAGTTTGCAGGTGTTAGCTGGTTTTTGGTATTTTCCTATTCCCAGCTCAAACTATATTCTTTTGTCTGTAATTCTTGTATTCATCTTTTGATATATATATGTTTATTTTGCTTGAGTGTTTGTTTGTAATGTGTGTGATGCATGATTCGGTAGGCTTTTGATTCCTATTTGAGTTATGTAGTCCGGTTTGCGTTCAAACTTCTACTTTCAAGTTTAATTTACATGCTTATATCTTAAGTTTAAAGCGTTTAGACTTCGCAACATATAACAGTTGCGAACTCGAACAAAATTTGTTTTGCTTAAATGCAAAACTCTTTTCAAAAGAGTCTAAAGTTTTGAAACTCATCGAGTCTAAAGTTAAATAATCTCGGATGAGTCTAAAGTTTTTGAATCTCATTGAGTCAAAGTTTAATAATCTCAATTGAGTGTCAAGTGTCCAAATGATAAAAAACCTAAATCTTTGATCGTGACTTCGAAACTTTTCTTTTTAAGTTTTTAGGACTTGTATAGTTATAACAATAATAAAATTAAGAAAAACATAAAAAGAGGGGGAGAAAGTTTGTGAAAACCTTAGGAAATGATAGTACATCGCGGATTTTAAAAATTAGAATCATAAGTGTTTGTTCGATGTATTAGTAGGTACGGCCAATATCATATAAACAATTTTCCGAACCTGTTTCTAATGGGTAACACGGTTAAGTTTGTTCATCTCAGTGATAAGCTGAAAACTTTCGGTGTGCCTGGAATCTGTCACCATAGGATTATATATATATAAATAAGTATCTGAGAGTAATAGAAAAAGCGAGGAAAAGAAAAATTGAGAGAAAATCAAAAAAATATAATAAATCGTTTTTTCTAAAACTCAAAGAGTTTTTCTATTAATGTAATTATTAAAAACTCAAAAATTCCTTGAGGCGCTCCTGGATTCTATAAGGTTGCGAAATCATAGTTTCCTTGAAGTTAGTATAAAGGTGAAGAGTTATAAATAATTACAGTAAAACTCGTATCCTTAAGGCGCTCCTGGATTCTATAAGGTTGCGAAATCATAGTTTCCTTGCAGTTAGTATAAAGGGGAGAGTAGAGTCAAATAAGAATTCCGTAACTCTTGATGCTTACTTGATAAACGGCAAAGACAGAGGGAGGAGTTCACGAGTCTATAAAGCTTTTTAAGCACAAAAAAAAAATTAAAAAAATAAATAAATAAATAAATAAATAAATAAATAAATATTGAAAAATGCATAAGTGCTTAAAACTTTATACTATATGTATGCTTCTTCAATACTTAGAGTAGTTAATAAATAGGAATAAGGTGACGGGTTTCCTAAATAAATACTGGAAGTTTAATGACGCTTTGAGGGAAGTTCGGATTTAGTTAAGTATAAATATAAGTGGGATCCATATAAACAGTTGTAATCTAAATAACCGGAAGATTTTTTATATGATATCTATGTTGTATTTAAGAGGACAAGTATACTAATAATCGGCTGATTCTTGTGATTCGACTTCTGCGATATGATCCTAAAAGCAAACTAATCCCTATCCAAAAAGATTTGCCCTCTTGTAGGTTGCTAAAGTAGTGTGAATAGCTTATAGTTGAAAACCACAAAAAGAGTTTCGGTTTTAGGTTAAGAAAACAAACAAAAAAATCAAAAATATTTTATTTCTACGTTTATTTTCTTCGTTGTCACGTATCGCTTATGGTTAAAAGGTTTTATCACGTGTTTTCTGAAAAATGAGAAATTTTATCAGTTTAAAGAACAAAAACACGTATTTGGTCAGTTTTGTCTTTGTAAGCCAGGTTTTACAAAGTTAAGGATCGGATCTTGAAGAGTTTAGCACTTCTTGGAAGTCAAGGACTCGAAGCTGATATTCATGGAGCCGCGTTGCTTAATGATGAAGATTAGCTGTTAGAGAGATTCGCAAGTTACCGGTTGCAAACTTTACACCGTACAAGTCTCTATGAAGTTTAAAGGACCAACTCTCGATCTCTCGACACCAAAAGTTCAAGACAATTTTGAAGAATACAAGCTACATCCAAGGGGGAGTTTGTTGGAACATTATTGTCTGTAGATTGTATTCATCTGAACGTGTCGTAGAGTTAGAATGTAATTAGATCGAGTTGTAAAGTCCAAACGCATTTACGAAAACAGTTACGGCGAGTAACTGAGTTACGGTCACGTAACTAGTAAGTTACGTGCGTAACTAGGAGAGTTACGCGCGTAACTGTCTCTCAGACAGTTACGTGCGCGTAACTCTTCTAGGATTCCGTGCTGCCTATAAATAGCAGCATCGGGATCATAAATGCGGTTGTTGAAAGTTGTCAGAGCATTCATATCGAGATTAGTTACGTTAGCTAGGGTTTAGATCACGAAACTAGGTGTTCTTGAGTGTTAAAGTGTTGTAATCGTTTGTTTAGATTCTATTCGTGGTTGTAATCAAACATGTAAGCTTAATAGAATCATTCATTTGGTTATATCAACTGTTCTTCACCATATAAACCGTTATATTAGGTATTCCGCATCTAATATAGTTTTAGGGTTCAAAGGAGATTCGGTTTAGGCGACCAACAGTTATGCCTTTTCTAATTTTATCACAATGTTTATTGGGAAAGGTTCACGATTGGAACAATTTGTGGTGTTGAAATATTGGATGAACCGACTTCAAGTAAAGGGAGTTGAAGGTTCAAAATCATTTAGAAGAGACGCATTCAATAATTAAATCATGCTCTAGCTCAACATTCATAGTCATGTTAAATTTCATAGTTTGAAACTTATGTAATGACCTCAAGATCTTACGTAGGTGAAGCATTTGTGTTGTATTTTTTTCCAGCAACTTTACCATGACGACTATGTCCAATGGCCCAAATGAAAGACAAAACTATGACTTTATATCCTTTTGATCCATTTCAATATGATATAACCTTTTTCAGGTGTGGCATAAAAAACAAATGGATCAAACGGGTAATTTAGGCTTAAGATGATTTGTTGTTTGACTTCGGAATGTCAACTGTTTTTAGATGATTTAAAGACAAACGGGAATTGTTATTTGACTCTAAGAAGTCGATTATTATGGGAGAATATATGATGATGCACAAATAAACTCAAAGGAGGGTGTTTTATCAAAAGGATTTGAAATTTTATTTTTAAATAGCTTTTTTATACAATCTCGTGTAATACACGGGGACTAAGCTAGTTGAATTAATATAAAACCGAATAAAACGGTTCCTAACTTTTTAAAAACCAAAAGTTTTCTGTCTGATTCGATTATATGCAAAAATCAAACCGAACCAAACCGAAGCGAGTTCACCTCTACCTCTGTGATATCAGCAAAACCCTCAAAAATCAGAAAACTTTCATTTCTTCATCTTCAACCTGATAAACCCTAAACCCTAGAAAAAATGTCCTCCACCTTAATCCTTCTACACCCTCCGACACTCCTCCTCCGGCACACTCTCCCCCACAGTCTCACCATCCTCCGCCACGGCGGCGGACCGCGGACATTCCCCGGCGGCTTAAACAAGTGGCAATGGAAACGCCTCCACGAAAAACAAGCCAGGGAGAAAGAAAAGCGTCTTCTAGATCAAGAAAAACAAATCTACCAAGCCAGAGTCCGATCCGAGATCCGATCCAATCTCTCACAGGACCAGGCTTTGAATTCTCCCAATTTTAAACCGGTTTCGCCGAAACAGCATGTTAAAATATTAGCTGATAGGTTTATGAAAGAAGGTGCTGAGGATTTGTGGAACGAAAACGATGGACCGGTTAAGTCGGTTAGTAAGGTGGAGATTACTCGAGTTGAATCATATCATGAACCGGTTGACTTAAAAAGAGTTGTTTCAAGTAATCGGATATCGAGTAATTTAAATTTTAATAAAAGGACAGCTAGGCATTATTCTGTTAGGAATGTGGAGCTAACTCGAGTTGAATCATATCATAAACCGGTCGATTTGAAGAGAGTTGTTAATCAGATATCGAGTAATTTAAGTTTTAGTAAAATGACAGCTAGGCATTATTCTGTTAGGAATGTGGAGTTAACTCGAGTTGAATCATATAATGAACCGATCGAATTGAAGAGAGTTGTTTCGAGTAATCGGATATCGAGTGATTTAGGTTCTAGTAGAATGACAGCTAGGCATTATTCTGTTAGGAGTGGTAGGGTTAGTTTTAGGAAAAATGACAGTTCGTCTAGTGAGGATGGGACGGATGATGAAGAAGGTTTTTTAAGGACGGAACCGAAGCCGAGGAGAGGATTGAGTTTAATTGGGGATGGGAGTGATGGTGAGGAAGATGGGAGGGGAAATGAGAAGAAGGTGAGGATGAGTAGTGCTGCGTTGGGGAAATATGATATGAAGAAGACGAAAAGGATACCTTTGAAGTTTTTGGAAGCGGAAGATGATTTGTCGGTACATGTACAGGCGATTAGGAATGAGGTTAGTAAGAGGCGTATGGTTGAAAGAGATGAAGAAGGTGAAACGGTTGAAAAAGATGGTTTAGTTGGTGATGGTGGTGATGATGGTGGCTCGATTCTTAGTTCAAAAAGGTTGGATTTTTGGTGTAATGAAATGATAAAGTTTGAAAATTTGGTAAATTGTAACGGTATGAGTTTTTTTGCAGGTTTGATGAATGCAATGTATCTGCGTTGACGATAAAGGCTCTTACTTTAGCTGGTTATGTGCAAATGACTAAAGTTCAAGAAGCTACGATATCTGCTTGCCTTGAGGGTATGAATCGTACTTTTGTGATTTTTTGCCCTGTATCTCGTTATGTTATAATAATGTATCGTAATCTGGTTTATCCTAACAGGAAAAGATGTTTTAGTTAAAGCTAAGACGGGAACAGGAAAAAGTGCTGCTTTTTTGGTACACGGATTTCCTTATTATTAAAGTTTAACTTGTTACTTGCATTTATTTTCTTTCTGGTTATGCAATTTTGTTAAACATAAACAGCTCCCCGCAATTGAAACAGTTTTAAAGGCTTCTGATAAAAATGCTGCAAAGCGGGTTCCACCAATTTGCGTTCTTATTCTGTGCCCGACAAGAGAACTAGCAAGTCAAATAGCTGCAGAAACCAATCTATTGCTTAAGTTCCATGAAGGGATTGGTGTGCAAACTCTTGTTGGAGGTACTCGATTCAAAGTTGATCAAAAACGTTTAGAAACAGAACCGTGTCAGGTATGGAACTCTGTTTGTTCGTCGTTACAAATGAGTTCAACAGCTTGTTTCTTATATTCGTTTTATTAAACAGATTATTATCGCAACTCCTGGTAGATTGTTGGATCACATTGAGAACAAAACTGGTTTCTCTGCACGTTTAATGGGATTGAATATGCTTATACTTGACGAAGCAGACCACTTGCTAAACCTAGGATTTAGGAAAGATTTGGAGAAAATTGTCGATTGTTTACCTCGTCAAAAACAAGCACTACTCTTTTCTTCAACACTTCCAAAGGAGGTCAGCATCTTCCTTTCAATTCGTTTATCAGAAGTTTATAACGAAAACGATCTAAATCCCGATTGATCTTTTACTTTTGTTACAATTTTCAGGTTAGGCGAGTATCTCAACTTGTTTTGAAAAGAGAGCATGCTTATATAAATACAATTGGATTAGGTCCTGAAACACATGATAAGGTGTGTACTTGTACCAATCTCTCATCGTTTTTTCAAGATACTGGTTTGATGTTTTGTAATTAATAATGTAGGTTAATCAATATTGTGTCGTTGCACCGCACGAAGAACATTTTCAAATAGTCCATCATTTATTGAAGGACCATATTGCTCAGTTTCCCGATTATAAGGTATGATGCATTATTTTTGCTATATCTGATGAACGTATGAAGTTTGAACTTACAATGATATCGTATTGCTTCTCAGGTTATTGTCTTCTGTACTACAGCAATGATGACATCACTCATGTTTTCCCTTCTCCGTGAGATGAGAATGAATGTTAGAGAGATTCATTCAAGGAAACCACAGCTTTACCGAACTCGTGTTTCTGAAGAATTCAAGGAAGCGAAACAGTTAATTCTTGTTACGTCTGACGTGTCAGCCCGTGGAATGAATTATCCTGATGTCAGTTTAGTAATTCAGGTAATAAGAACAAGTTATACGATATCAATCTCATATATTCTTATTTGTTCTGTGTTTTGATAAATTACGACGTGAACCAGATGGGTGTCCCTGTGGACCGGGAACAGTATATAAATCGACTTGGAAGAACAGGACGTGAAGGCAAAGGTGGAGAAGGAATATTGGTGATCGCACCATGGGAAGAATATTTTCTCGAGGAACTTAAAGATCTACCTATTCATGAATCCTCTTCACCGCATTTAGATCCCGACATGAAAGTAAAGGTCTGTTTCTGTCTAAATCTCCCAGAAATTATAGAAGTGTTTGAGAAGATACATATGAATGGCAGAATGGGTCTTACGACGAGGATAAATAGATAGACATAATTTGAAATTCCGGTAGTTATAAATAGGATTTATTAGTCTTATAGGTGGGTTAGGTGACAAATTTGACCCAATTACTTATTGAGAGGTCGATTCGGGTCATGTTTTATCTTTAACGGGTCAAAAGGATAATAAAAAATGTTGGCCTAAAATTAAACGGGTCAAAAGTCGTTTAAAGTGTCTTTTTAAACCTTCTGAAATATTTTATTCGGACATATATTATGTGAACAAAAAGTGTTTCGGGTCAACCCAACTCATTTTGACCTCGCCTGAAATTACCTCTTTTGACCCATAAACCAACCTGCTCGACCCGCCTATTATCCGCCTTTTAATGTTGACCAATATTCCATCAAATAATTTTTTGCTTAAATGGAAACTTTCGTTAAGATTCAGTTATGAACTTGAGTCAAACTTTGACTTGCAGATTGAGAAGTCAATGGCGAAAGTTGACCCGAGTGTGAAAGAAGCGGCATACCATGCGTGGCTTGGGTATTATAACTCAATCAAGGAAACAGGTAGAGATAAAACGACACTTGTTGAACTATCAAAAGGTTTTTGCGACTCTATTGGGTTACAAAAAGTGCCTACACTCTTCAGAAAAACAGTAGTGAAGATGGGCCTAAAAGATATACCAGGCATTAAAATTCGAAGGTAGTTACCCTTGTATCCTTTTTGAAGGGTCGTACTCTATCTTCATTACGGGAATCCATTTTTCATTTTTCTTGCTCTTATCCTGTACAGTGATCGATAAATAGTTAATTGCCATCTTTCGGGCAAAAATAATATGTATTCAAATGTCGGGAAAATTTTATCGTTATTGGTTGTATCATATGTAGTATCAGGCTAACAGTTGTATGCTATTGACTTTGTCCAAAATTAAGAACTGGTTTTGTTATTTGACTTTATATGTCTCGTTTATGGCTACCGCAACCTAGACAGAATGTACACGGTACCATACTCGATAAAACCTAAACAAAATTATAAAAGATATCAAGTTTGCCTAGTGTAGCCCGAGCATGACTACGCCAGTGGTTGGCTTGTTCCGAGATTTAAGGTCAAAACCTCAGCTTGGTTCGACTCCTTTTATATTATTTTGTTGTTTTATTCTATGATATTGATATTTATTATTAAATTTTCTTGACATGTATTTAAATAACATGCTCGTCTAGGCTCGTTAAGGGTGTGATTCAAAACAAGCTCGACCAATGAAGCTCTAGTGCGGTTGTTAAAGGAGCTCCAAGTAAGGCATATTTACACCTCTAATAAAACAATGAATACGGAATATATGCCAGAAAAGATAGCTCTGTTAACTTCTATTCGGTTTTAGGGGGTGTTTGTTTCGGCTTATTAAACGGGCTTATGAGCTTATGTAATTTTTCATAAGCTCATAAGCTCATTTTTTCCGGCTTATGAGTTTATGAAGCTGAGCTTATGGTTTATTTAAAGTCATAAGCTCAACTTGATAAGCTCATAAGCCGAAAAAAATGGGCTTATGATCTTATGAAAAATTACATAAGCTCATAAGTCGGTTATATAAGCCGAAACAAACACCCCCTAAGCCATCACCATTATCCGAAATAGTAAACGAATCTAGAAGTAAGCCGCCACAAAAGAACACCAATGTATACATATATATCCAATGAATAATGCGGATATGCCGATGTTAAGCTTTGTCTTGAAACGTAATATATACAAAATATATCATATGTATATGTCCTACCAATGTGGTCCAAAGAAAAAAATGAATTATTACTCTCTATATTAATTTTGGAATATGCATTGCTAATTGTGCAATGTATAATATTTTAATAGTTTGGAATTTTACATTTTAGTCCCTACACTTTAAGAACTTATCGGTTTTCCCCCCTAAACTTTAAAAACTTAACGGTTTCCCCCCCTCAACTTTAAAAACTTTAACGCTTTTTCACCCTCGACTTTAAAAAATATAACGCTTTTTTACCCTAAACTTTAAACGACTTTTAGCTTTTCCTGTCTGCACTTTATATGTTTTTGCGTTTTTACCCCCTCAGCTTTAAATAATATTTTTACGTTTTCTACCCCTCGGAATTTTATTTGTATTCAACTAATACGAACATCTACTCATATTAATAATAAATAACGACATCGTTTTAGCAAATAGCTACATTTATACTTCGATAAAAAAGTAAAAAAACAAAAACTCGAGTCGTTTTATCCGGAGTAGGATAAACGACATCATGTCCTCTTCTCGCTTCGATCAATGACTTGATCCGGACCTGATGGGATGGAAGGTCGTAAAAGTATTATTTAAAGTAAAAAAAAAAGTTACGATAAGTAAGAAATAAAAAAGACGTTGAAGGCCAACAATAATAAGCCCAAAAAAACCCAAAAAAACACCCTCATCCCATACCCGGGCACGAACCATGGCCTCATCTTGCATGCGACGGAATAAGCCTAATGATGAACACAAGGTGAAAAGCGAATAGAAAGCGAAGAACGAACACTGCCTAACACTAACGCCGAAATTGACGAACCCGTGCAACGCACGGATTCCTTCTAGTTATAATTTTAAATCAATCACTTGTAGAACTTTAATCGTTTAATGATGTTTTAGTATGTTATATTAAACTAAATTACTCTCAAGTGTACACAATTTTATCATATAATTTTAATTCGGATTAGGTCAAAATAAGAACTATATGTATTGTGAGAACAACGAAACTTAGTAAGTAAGTTTTAAGTCATATATCTAAATCAGTTCACATATAAAAATAAAACGAAACTATAAATCGAGGAAAAATAGTGAAAAGAAAACAAAATTACTTTCATGTATTTCGATGTTGCATGTGAATGATCATTATTTTCGTAAAGCTAGTAAGAGGGCTTCCAATCATGGTGTTATGATACGGTGTTAAGGGTTTATAACTTGAGTTATGGCTGGGCAGGTGTGTTATGATGGTGTTATCGAGCCGTGCGTTACATACGTAACGCGCGTTATGTGCATTTTTTTTTAATTTTTTAATTTTTCTTTTTAACTAATATTTATAAAGTTTAATATAAATAGATGGGTCCAAAGCTTCATGTTATGATTGGGGAGAAATTTTGGTGTTATGTTATGGGTTGCGTTATGCTGACGTAGCCATAACACCGAGTGTTTCAGAGTTATGACTGCAAACGCTATAACATATGAATAAATCAAAATAGATGTTAACTTAAAAATACTCGAGGTTTTTTATGTGAATCAACATTTTTCTTTATGTAGTTATCGACTCATCGTTGTTCTTGAAATATATGTGATTTCGTTTAAACCTTTGTCTAATTCGCTAAGTTTATGGATATATTAGGCAAAAGTATAAGATAAGATCATCTTTATTTTTTCACTTAATAAAGTCCTAGTTGCTTATAAATCATTATTTGGCAAAAGTATACCTTTGTTTGGCCATTGTATATTTCTTTATTAACTTTAAATCAGCAGCCTCAATATTTTAATTATTTTTAATAGTTTATATAGTTTTCATTCCCATTATATATAGTGGTATTATGTTCATAAATGTTACAAAAACAAAATATGGCTCCTCTACTTCTTCTATTGGGACTTCTTGCTTCATTTCTACATACAACAGGTTGATAATATTCTTTTACTCTCAATTTGTTTGGTGCTTAAAGTAATTTTTTCGTGTTTTTTGTTTAGTTCGGTTTTAAAATTGTAACGGTACAATTTTGGTACAAAAGTTGTAAAAAAACGTTCGAACCAAGTCCTAACATGTGACATAATCAATCAGGTGGTTTGGCGTGGTTTGGTTTGGTTATGATTTTCTTATTTAGTCGTTCGATCATTTTATAAATGAGAGTTACAAATTAAAGAGTTCGGCTAACTTGTTACATATGGCACATTTTAAGCCCTATTTAATGTACCGAAATATTTCTTGGAAAATTTAATTAAGTATATATTCTATATTAATTAAGTATATATTCTATCTGTTTCGATAACATATCCTTATTAAAATACTCGTACATGTATAATTTCGTTATACCTAAATGATAATTGCCTTGTAATTGGGGAGTCATTCCTTATATTCATAGAGTACGATTTACTATACAATATATTTGTATTTTAAATACGACTCTTAAAGTTGTTATCATCAAATCTCATATTTTTTATGGGTGCATTAAATAACGCTTAATATGTGTCTTTAGCTACAAAATAAAATATAAATGATGATCTAAATCATTGAGGCTTCTATGTAGAATCACAAATTGGAGTATGTTATGGATTGCTTGGAAACAATCTTCCAACTCCGGCACAAGTGATAAGCCTATACAATTCGCGCAACATTAGACGTATGAGACTCTACGATCCTAACCAAGCCGTTTTACAAGCATTGAGTGGATCCAACATCGAAGTAATGATAGGTGTCCCAAATTCAGACCTCCAATACGTTGCAGCAAGTCGAGACAATGCATTTGATTGGGTATGGAGAAACATTATGAGCTTTCCTAATGTCAAGTTTCGTTACATAGCAGTTGGAAACGAGGTTCAACCAACTAGTACGTTGGCTCCATTCGTGCACCCGGCTTTGACTAATATTCATGAAGTTGTTTCGTTCTATGGCTTAAAGGATCAAGTCAGAGTTTCGACTTCAGTTGACACAACTATGATTGGAGTCGATTATCCTCCTTCACAAGGTGCATTTAGGGACAACGTTAGGTCTTACATTGACCCGATCATTGGGTTCTTAGTTGCCGTAAATTCACCTTTGCTTGTTAATGTCTATCCCTATTTCAGGTATACTTAAATTTCTATAATCATATCATTTATATTATCTTTTTCCGAATTTCATATAATGTTAAAACTTAAAACCACTTGACTTATTAATAATACAAATTAGATACGTACAATAAACGCATTTGTATTTTTTACATATAGTTATTCGGGAAATCCTTCAGTCATATCACTTGCCTACGCGACATTTACTTCTCCTGGAGTTGTAGCACAAGATGGAGCGAACGGATACCAAAACCTTTTCGACGCGATGGTAGATGTGATGTACTCTGCCTTAGAGAGGGCGGGAGGGTCTTCACTAGAAATTGTGATATCAGAAACCGGGTGGCCATCAGATGGTGCATTTGGAGCAACATTTGAGAATGCACGAACATACTACACAAATATGGTTGCACATGCACCACGGGGTACACCTAAAAGGCCCGGAAGAGCCATAGAGACGTACTTGTTTGCTATGTTCGACGAGAACAACAAGGAACCTCAACTCGAGAAAAACTTTGGAGTGTTTTATCCAAATCAACAAGCCAAGTATAACCTTAACTTCAATTCGCTCGAAAAGGGATTCGAGTCTATTTAGAGATGGTTTATCTTTTTCTTGGTTGTATTCGAATAAAATGTAATGTAATTTGGAGCTCGGAGTGGCTATGTAATTTCATATAATCTTTGGTTAAATAATATATAAAGTTATTGTGCAATAGGTGAGTTTTAAATTAAAACTGATCCCAATTGAATGTCACTGTATCTCCTAATCACTAAACATTGTCGCTCTAAAAAAGAAAAAAAAATTGAAAAAGAAAAAAATCAAAACTTAGTCCAAAGCCCCAAAACAATGTTGGGTTACAATAAAACTTTTAATTCAACAACTTGGTAGCCCAATTTTCTTTTTAATTGACTCTTGATTGTTTGTGTTTTGATATTTTTTTCAAGAGGTCTCGTGTTCGAATCTCATTTGATAACATCTTGTGGATGCTAGAGGTTTGGTTCGGAAACTAGTTAATATGTTTCAAATGTTTTAAAAGTTTGTGCGTAAAGTAAAAAACTGAGGTTTTTACAAATAAAGTACAAGTTTATTGTATGTGTTATAACTACTTAACTACAACTCTTAACTACAATATAGAAACTCAAATATTAACGCTCTTTCTTTTTCTTATAAACATGGATACTTGTTATTTGTTTATTGAATTTCTTTTCGGTTCCATGGTGATAGAATTTAGGTTTTGTTAGGTTAAAGACGAATTGGAAGCCCTTTGGCGGGAACATGCATAGGATCTACAATAATCTTTTCATCCAGAATGGTTAACTCCCATCGAAATCTCTTCACTATGTGATGTATGAAAACAAGTATCATTAATCGCGAAACTCTTAATTTCCTGGACACATCCGAGTTCCTCCTCCAAATGGTACATATGTGTATGGAGCCGGTCCAGCTCCCTCAAATCTTGAAGGGTCAAATTTGAGAGGCTCGGAAAAATACTTGATATACTATAACGTGTTTGTGGCATATGTGTGTTTTATTTTATTAACCGGGTACGAGTACTATTCTTACACTAATAAGTAAAATACACACTAAATAACATATGTCCTTAAATAAGATAAACCTTTTATTATAAATCAAATGGCATTTATTACTATAAAGAAATAAATAATGGTCTCGGGACTATGGATAAAATACAAAATAAATCCATAAATAATTTGTATTGTAATCATTAATAAAAATCTTTTATCAAATGTAGGAAATTTTATTATTTATACCATAACTATTTAACTGCCTTTGATGCTTCGTTCCAATTTTATCGGATGTCCCCGAAGGGACTAACTGCCTTTGATGCTATCTTAACCATTTCCATGCCAATTTGACTTATTATTTCAAACTCAAATAATCTTTTTGCTAACACTCAAATAACAAAAACCAACTATTGTAAAAAGGAGTAGAATAGTACATTCTTAAGTTCAAACTTAATTCGGTTATTAAAACTTGAGCTTGAAACTTAACTCGAGCTTTATATTTCAAGCTAAAGCTCGATCCGATTGCTAAACACGTGCTGAATTTTTTTAGCAATCAAAGTTTTATAATGTTGGAGACCTAAAGTTTTAAAATGTGTAATTAGAGCGCTCGCAACCATAATACCGAAACCCTCGGTGTTATGGCCACGTCAACATAACTTAACCCATAACATAACACTAAAAATATTCTCCAACCATAACACGAAACTCTGGACCCACCTATTTATATTAAACTTTATAAATATTAGTTAAAAAATAAAAAAAGAAATTTCAAAACACACGTTACGTATGTAACGCGATATTCATAACACAGAACGCCCCAACCAACCATAGCTCAAGTTATAGACACATAACATAGACCATAATAATAGAATGTTAAACCCCTTAGGTTTGATATATTATTAAGCGATATATATAGAGTGTAGAAACGCTAAACCTAACCTAATCTAACGGACACAAACCCAAATATCAGGTTTGGGCTTATCATCTGATACATAACAGAGACCATAACGCAACACTGTAGAGTTTTTAATCAAACCAAAACAGAATCTTTAAAACAAATAATAAAAAAATTTGAATAGACCCCACATTGAGATCTTCTTCTAACGTACGCTAAAAAAAAATTCCGGAAATAAATTCAAACTCTTTAAATACCACTTTCTCTCTCTAAATTTGCCCTTATTTTCCCGCTACTCGTTTCATGATCCGAATCTCACTAAAATTAGCTGTCGTCCCTAAATCTTCGCTAAAGCCCTAATCTCTCTCACCAAACAAGGTTTATTATTCTTCAAACCTCTTTCAATGCCGCAGATTTAATTTCAATTCTTTTTCCTCATTAATTTAACGGTTACACACATACACTACACTATCTATATCTATATATCTCTATATCTATATCTATATATCATTGTTATGTTTATTGCTGTTACAGAACGTATGGATGGATACTGATACTGAATTCGTTTTTCAGTAAGTTTTTATTAACTAATCGATTGCAATGCTGGTTAATTAATTAAATTCTGTCGGTGGTGTTTGTTTCTGATTAGTTTATTCGAATCGCGTGCGGTTAATGGAACTAGGTTTTTAGATAGAAATTTTTGTTGATTTTAGTAATTGGGGGTTTGGTTTCGGATAAATGTTTTGAAATGTATGTTAACTTTACTCTGAAATCTATGGTATGTATTTAGTTATAAATGTGTGTGTTGAATGTATCTAACTTTCAAAAATCGTTATTGACATTAATTTATGTTGCTGAGGTGAGGTGCCACGTCACATGTTTCGAGTTGTTTAATTTGTTGTGTACATACATTAGTGGTATTTGAAAGTTAGATACATTAATAGACTCGTTAAAAGTTGAATACATACTATGTTTGGAGTAAAGTTAGATACATTTCCAGATACTTATCTCTTTTTGTTTTTATATGCGAATTTACGCGTAATTGGTATTTATTGTTTTTGTTATTGATTGTTTCATTTAGGTAAAGGTGAGTAGGCGACTTGGTCGAGGTAAGATGGCCGGTGGAAAAAAGGAATTGCATACTTTTGATATGAGTAGAGAAGTTGGATTCAATTCGGGGTCGTCAATTTCAGATAGTAGTTGTGATGCTAATACTCCTAGATCTCATTGTAGTCGTGGGTAAGATTCTTGTTATTTTTGATCGATTTTATGATTTATTGATGTAGATCTCATATCATTAATGGATTTCCTAAGTGGAAGAAGGATCGGAGTGTTTAGTAAATCGTTCGGTGTAAAATGTTGAACCTAGTTTTATCAATTAAGATAACTTAGATCGAAAAGGTAAAATTTGAGATAGATGTTAATATGTTATTGATTCATAGTTTCTTTTTTTGATGTCTTTTGATTATCATTTAATTAGGAAGATTATGTTTTGGTAATGGCGATACTTTCACAAACTTTTAGGCCTTGTAGGAATTAATAGTTCACATATTTTTATATGATATTTGTATCTCTCGAGAGAGTATAAAAATTCACATCTAATATATTCTTTTTTGTATTTGTCCTAGTAGAAGCGCTGTTCAAACTAAACGCTCATCTCAAGCAGGTTGGACCGAGGAAGAGGTTAGTTTTTGCTGATGTTTTCTTCTTGCAGTCAAAATGCTTTCTTTTTTTTCACTAGTACTAGTGTTATGCTGCAAAATGTTCATATGCGTTTTTTAAAATTCAACTCCTAATCTTATGCATTGTAGGACACTACGTTAACTGACGTAGTAAGGAAGTATAATGGGAGAAACTGGAAGAAAATAGGTGAGATTACTTTTTCGTTAAAATGTAACCAAATTCGTAGCAGTTATAATTTTCATCTTATTAACTTTCCCTCTTGTCTTTTAAAGCTGAAGCTATTCCAGGACGATCAGATGTTCAGTGCCTGCATCGTTGGCAAAAAGTTCTTAATCCTGAACTTGTCAAAGGTCCTTGGACCAAACAGGTACTTTTTGACTGTTTTCTTTATATTGCGTTTTTGTGCATGATATCTTCAATAAATTAGTTTTTAACTTTATTTTTAAATTACTGTTCAGGAGGACGATCATATTAGGGAGTTGGTTGAAAAGCATGGGTGCAAGAAATGGTCACTTATTGCCAAGCACTTGGCTGGTCGAATTGGCAAGCAATGCCGAGAGAGGTAAGCCCTGATTTTCTCTTACTTCTGTTTGTACTTTTATCGAGTTTGTCTGTAATTTTTCAAGCGAGATTATGTATGTTATGTGGCTTGTTTTTTTTGTTTATATATGCGTTTGTTTTATGCAAGTAACATACTAAACGTGCTCTGTATTGGTGAACGACTACTGACCAAGTGATGTACTGTCTTCCGTTGAATCGTATTTTAAGATTGACGTATTGGTTTATAAAACATATGCCATGGTTTTTCAGGTGGCACAACCATTTAGATCCAGCGATAAAGAAAGATGCATGGACCGAAGAAGAGGAATCAACTCTTGCATATTACCATCAGATTTACGGTAACAGATGGGCAGAAATTGCTAGATTTCTACCTGGAAGGTACTAATAACACCGTCTTGTTTCTAAACATTTTTTCAACGTAGTATTAACAGAGCCTTTAAATGTAACAACGCTTAATTTACCATCTATTGACTATTTTTGTGCTCTGTTTCGGGTTACAGGACTGACAATTCAATCAAAAACCACTGGAATAGTTCCAAAAGGCGATTAGATCTAAACATGCCACCTGCTATTCCTACTAGAACCGCTTCCCCTGAGTTTAGTTTAGCAAAAAAGAGAAACAGAGGAATTTTACTTACAGAACAGAAAACCGAAGAAAAAAAGTTACTTACCCAAACAAATACTTGTTCAACTAATCTCGCTCTTGGAAATAGTAAAACCGATATTACCGACAAAGACTATCTAGGGTTTGCTAGGTATGCCAAAATTCACAAAGTTGAACCATCAACGTCCCCGGATGCTCCCATGAGTTCTGTTACCATGTTCGAAACGCCTAAAAGACCTAGGGTAGATAGTGTCAATGATTTGAAGCTCGGGACTTCACCCGATAATTCATTTTTAAGTTTATCAACTTATGGATTTAACAAGCCCAATTCTCAAACGAGTGAGAAGAATCGTAGTTCCTTGTGTTATCAGCCACCACAACTCAGGAATTTGGCCATTTCTTTAGAAAATGGTGGATCACCGAGTACTGGCGAAAGTTCTAAGCAAATAAATTGTCAGTTTTCTTGTACAACTCCACCTGATCTGTCGTTAAGTATTTCATTCAACAGCAGTCCAGAATCGATTTTGAGGAACTCGGCTATGAGTTATAAGAATACTCCTTCAATCATAAGGAAGAGAACTCCAAGAAAAGGCGTTGACGTTTCTACACCTGGTCAATTGCAAACGACTCTTGATTGTAGCAAAAATGTTGAGACTGGTGATTTGGCAAATGAGAAACATGCTTCTGAGTCGTGGCTGCGTAGGTCTCAACCGGCTCTTGGAAGACGTTTGGAGTATGTGTTTGATGCGGAATGGAACCCAACCATGGTTAGATGTTGCACCCCGGGTTCTGTTACTGCATCCTCAAAAGCAAAGATGCTGACTCCTTGATTTAGTTAAATTAGTAAGTCCCTTTTTCTATGCATATTTTTTTTGAAGTTTTCAATTGGCATTGTGGGCGGGTAAGGTGGCTTGGGTAACGGGTCAAAACATACACCTGTTTTTCTAAACAGTTAGTTTGCACATATTTTACAAAAATTATTTATTTCAGTAATAAGTTGTAGAGTAAATTACATAAACGGTCCATGTGGTATATCCCACTAGGGGTGTTCATCGGGTTATTGGAATTGGGTTGTTCGGGTTTTGATTTCTTACACGTAATTCGAAAACCACTCGGATTCGAATTTCCGTGTAAACTCGACTCGAAACAACTTGAATTTGGTTCAACCCTATAAAAATTTGTTTAAAAGTTCATACTATTTGTGTTAACATATCCTAATTCGGTTTGAATTCGAGTTTCATGTTAAAAATCATTGAAAAAACTAGTTAATCAAACATAAATTTAAATTATATATATTATTATGAAATTTACTTATAAAAAAACATAAAATTCGGGTTTCGGGTCGATGGAAAATTACGGAATTTGAAAACCGATTTGTGAATTCGAATCGGGTCCAACCAGATTTATAAACCAAGAAACCAGAATGGTTTTTTCGAGTAGCATCTAGCCTACAATACCGAATACCCCTATACCACAAGGACAAGCTGAAACACACTTTGGGCAACTTTCCGTTCCCATTTTTTGACCCGTTTAGGGATCATATTAACCCAAATTCATTCATTCATTTTGCACATACATTATGAATCTTTCTTTGTTTATCGTTTAAACGTGTCTGTGAACTCAACTCGCCTTTCTTTTTCTTCGATGTTGCAGAAATAACAAAGCTCTCAAGACAAACTTGTCACATATAATATATATATATACAGCAAAGATATGTTCTGGTGGTGGTGCGATGCAAGATGCTAGCTTAAAAGAAATTCAGGCGATAAAAACCGCTCGTTTTGCCTGATACTTAATTAGCTGGATCTTTTGTTCCCATAGCAAAACTTCATACCTTAATAATGGCACCATAACTTATGTGAATACTTCTTTTTATTACCTGGAAGACGGTTTTTTGTTTTGGAATTGTAGACTATATATATGTTATCAATAATTGAGTATGTTTTTGTTTTTTGTTTTAAGTGCACGTTATAAGCTTCGATGCTTCGAATACAAGTAAAAGGTAATGTGATTGCAGTTATACATGTTTGTAATGGACTCGTAGATTACTAACATGAAACCTTATTCTTTGTATTCCATCGATATCTTGTTTAGTTGGCTTGATCAGATTCTAAACGCTTTTTTGGGTAAATTTCGAGTGCTGAAAGGTGATTTCGAGCGTTGACACAAATCTAATACCTTTCACATCATTTGAAGAATAAACACGTTCGAGAATATCACCGGGCCTATTTTCTTATACAAATTTTTAAAAGTTTATAAATTTTTATAAAAGTTTTGTTATTGACAATACTATAAGCTGTTTCTAAAAGATCATTATATACATAATTTAATTGTAAATTGGTTATGTATTTATAATTCCAAAAATATGGATTGTTTTTTGTTAATGTTCAAAAAACAAAGCATATAATTTTTTATATATATACAACCCGAGCTCTAGGCTCTCAACATAGGCGGAGCTTCGAAGTGGTGGGAGTTATGACCCCTCCAAAACTTTGAGCCGTTTGTGTAAATATTTTTAAATTTTTATATAAAAACTTCTTTTTAGCAATACTAGAGTATGATTTGTTTTTAATGTAATTGCTATTTAAAATTCTTTTGTCAAATTAAGCTCAAGATATAAGTTTTGATGCATAGAATATCAGTTAAAAGTATTATTGTCAACTGTTATTGTTTTTCTTTCTTTATAAAATAACAAGAATTTGATGTAAGTTATAACTTTTCATGCATAAAAATCGAGTCAAACAAGCATGAGTGAACATATTAGTTTATTAAACTTGGCACGGATCGTCACTGCTAATTGCATAGGTTAAAAATTTAATATTACATTAGAATATTAGTGTTGTGAACATTAAAAATCACCAAAAGTTTTGAGATCAAAAGATATAATCATCTCTCCATTTTAAAAACCGACCTAAAATTTAATTTTGTTTAAAAATTAAATATTTCAAAAACAGTAAATGTATTAAACGAATAAATTACATTATTGTAACGAATATTAAATTACCTTCTATTGAGTACCTACTCGATATACTTTTGACGGAAATTTTTTTTGATAGGTTTTGAAATTTTTTATTATAAAATCACGATTTTATCACATTAAATTTTAATAGTTTGACATATATTTTTTTTTCGTTTTTCTTTTTTATGCTAGTTGAATGTATATAATATAACAAATAGATGTTTTGAAATTCATATTTAGTGTTCAAATCATATGTGATTGACAATTGCACCTTACGAATATCAACATTTGTCCGAAAGCGGAAAAAGAAAAACTCGTCAATTTTGGATTTTTTTCCAGGTTTATATAGATTATACCTCATATAATATTTTTGTGTTTTAAAATTAACATTTAAAGTTGAAATCATGTATTTTATTGCCTTATATATATTTTCAAAATTTTACATACATAATAAAATCACATATATTGCTAAAAAGAAGTTTTTATATAGAAATTTAAAAATATTTTATTGCCTTATACAATAAAATCACATGTGATATGCGTACTATCAAATGTGATATGCATACTATCACATTTATGTCAAAAAAAATAAACGAAAACAAAAATAGTCACATATGATATACAATATTATCAAATTTGATTGACGGCACTATCACATTTATGTCAAAAAAATGAAGGAAAAAAATCGTCAAAATTCGATATTTTTTCTAAATTTAGGTAATTTATATGTTTTATAGTAATTCTCTTTTATAAAGTTTTACTAATTGGTGCTAATATCACATGTGATATTATCGGCAATTTCAATACCCACAATAAAAAAAAAAAAAAAAAATCGTCGAAAGTATAGAACACTCCTGCTCTAATCGAAGATAAACCGAGACGGTGACAACGGTGTAATTTGTTTCGTCTAACGATTAACGGTTTGTGAAATAAATTAATTTAAAGAAAAACAAAAAAAGTGAATTTTGATTTTAATATTAGCCATTCAATTAAAATGGGATGAATGACCAAATTGTGTCTTTATGTATATCAATGGATGATTTATCATAAATTAATGATTTACCTAAAATATAATTACTTTTTATATATCATTTATTATTATTATTAGCGTAATGATAGATAGACCTAATCTATAAATCTAGAAATAAACCTACTCCATATTTATTTCACACTTCCTCTTATTTTTAGATCCTCCTTTTGATGTTCATGAATCATTTTTCTAAGTCTATTCTTATTTTTATTATTATAGATATGATTATTTAATATGTAGCTTTTTTTTGATAACTTTCAAAGGAGACAAGAAATAATTTGGATAACATGAGTTGGAAACTAGTGGGACTCCGTTTTTTCATTAAATTTTGGACCCTCCTAATAGGTCACCCTTCAACTCTTTTAGCAAAATCAAACATTGTGAAACTAAAGAAATATGTTTATATATAACACAAAACAATAGTAATCGATGCAAGTAGCGGTGTGCAATGGGCTTAAACCGGACCAAAACTCGAAAATAAGAAATATTAAAACCGAGACCGGACTAAAATGTACATATGTTGTGTTGGTGAGTTGCATTCAAACTTTTGAACTAGTTATTCAATTATAATTCAATATTCCAGTTTGCTTCATTAATAGAGAAACCACACCCAATGTGGGATTGGAAACAAATGGATGTGGACTAAACTAGACCGGACCGAAAACAGATTTTTTTTAAGTACCATTAATCAAGAACAAGACTCAACTAACAGTTCAGCTCAGTTCGATTCGGGTTTTACGACTTTTACACAAACCTACATGTATGGTCTTTACTTCTACTAATCTATAAAATAATATTTTCGGATATTAGTTAAATAATACTTAAAATCTTAAATAGTTCAATCTAATTATCATGAAATATATAAATGGAACAAGTAACTAATAAGATAAAATAATTGAAGTCTTTGATTGATTGGATAAGGATAAGATACACCCAAACTTTCAATTTATAGGCCATGTATGTTTTGTGGTCTTGTGGAAATATTTGATTGTATCCTTAGTTTAGGAGTTTAGGCAATTCAATTTTGGTGTTATGATGATGAATCTAAACCACACATAATCATATTAATAACTAAATTATTGTCCCGTGATAATGAAGAAAAAGATAAAAAATGAATCGTAAATTTTATTTTATATAGATTTTAATTTATTATGAAAAATAATGTTATATGTATAGTAATATATATAGTTTTACGTTTATACATATGTTGTTTATAGTTATAATGACATATACACTTTTACGTTTATACACATGTTTTGATATTTAGTATAGGAGGTTTTAGAATAATAATAAGTTAAATCATAGTCCAAATTGAACGATTCTATATTATATTATAGTTATGTTTTTTATTTTAGTAAAGATAGAAAGAAAGAGATAATGTAATTATGTATTGTAAGAGGATATAACATGAAAATAATTTTATAGTTATGTTTTTTATTTTAGTAAAGATAGAAATAAAGAGAGAATGTAATTATGTATTGTAAGAGAGTATAAAATAAAAATAATCTTTGATGACATATCAATCTGATCTAACGGCTGTTATAAACCGTAATTCGCCATGTAACATTTAAGTCCCATATTTTATTATATATTAAAGATGGAATTGTACTTTATATACTAAACGTCTTAACCCTTAATTTTTGACCTAATTTTAGGTCTTATCTTTTAGTGTCACGAAAATATGACAAATAAAACACGGTTTTATTTATTAACACCCAACTTTGGTTGATGATAAGATGTACTTTTGTGTCAACTTTTAGCATCCACCTATATTGTTTGGTTAATCTTGTTTTAAAAAGTATTGGTGCCAAAAATAACAAGACCGAACTTGTATACTTTCAACTCCTATTTAATTAAAATTTTATAGGGTCGGAAATAACTGAACCAAAGTCGTTGGTCCTTTGAACACGACTAACATTTTGTCAAGGACCAACCTCATACAAGTGCACCTTGCCTAAACATCATGAATCATGTAATAGGATCGAATTCAAACCCACAATCTATTTTTTCTAAATATATAATATCGTTAGTCTAGTCATTATCTTTTTATTTATACATACGTAACCTTGAAGAAAACATATTATTAGATAACATGCAATCATTAGATACTTGTGATTTAGAAGTAGATAGCCGTATACATCTTACAAAAGACGAAAGCAAAATATTCCTGTGTGATAATGATATTTTTAAGTTTTTAAAGGTTTCAAATCGAGGGTAAATGAAAACTATAAACTATTTGCTATCGTAATCTTAAATATTTTTTATATTATAGAGATCAAACTCGAACCTTATTAGATAAATATCTTATAAATTATCACATTTTAAACCCGTGAAACATTCACACAAATATCCCGATCAAATCACATACACAAATACAAAAAGTTTCTTCGTTTATTCGTTATAACAGAATAACAAATAATTTTACCGCCTATATCTATAGATATATACGTATAAAACCTATATCTATATATCTCTCTCTCTATATATATATCGATACACTCAGCGCGCTTATCCCGAATAACAAACTAACTACCTATCTTTCTCGATATGCTCAATATCACTTTCTCTCTCTAGAATCCTCTTTCTCTTTCTAAAACCCTCACTCATTTTCATTTCCGGCGATGGATTCATCTATTCTAGTCACCGGCGGTGCTGGATTCATCGGAACACACACTGTTGTTCAACTGCTTAACGAAGGATTCAAGGTTACTATCATCGATAATCTCGATAACTCTGTTGAAGAAGCTGTTCTTCGAGTCAGAGAGTTAGTCGGTCCGAAATTGTCACTCAATCTTCAATTTCATCTGGTATGATAATCATTTCTTCATTTTTTATTTATTTAATTTTGATTTATTGAGTAATTTTGAGTTTAGGTTTAACTGTAATATGTGTTCATTTCTTCATTTTGTTATTGAATAAATTTTGAATTTGAGTTTAGGTTTAGCTGTAACTAGTGTTAATTAAGTTGTTTTAATTAGTAATATTTGTATGAATTATGCTACTGTAATCTAATTAGAATTTAATCATGTATTTTCATTTATAATTTCTTCATTTTGTTATTAATTTAATTTTGATTTCTGAGTTTAAATTAAAGTGTAATTAGTGTTAATTAAGTTGTTTTGATTAGTATTATTTGAGTTTTGCTTTAATTAGAATTTAATCATGTATTTTCATTTATAATTTCTTCATTTTGTTATTGATTTAATTTTAATTTCTAGTTTAGATTTAACGGTAATTTGTGTTAATTAATTTGTTTTATAATTATTTGATTTTAATTTTTTGCATATTAATTATGCTAATATAATCTAATTAGAATTTAATCATGATTTAGTTTATGATTTATGTGTTAAACTCAATATAGTAATAATTATGATAATTAAACGAAAATAAGGTACCTGTTGATAGTGACATAATACACACATATATGATGATGAAATTTGAGTTATAAATAGAAAATTCACAAAGAAAAGTAGTACTTAAATTGACTTGTTGGATTGAGTTTTTGTTTGCATGATTTGCGTGCGGTATGATATTGAGTTAGATTTCGTTACGTTACATTATATTAGTTGTGTTTATTTTCAAGTGAATATATGCATATGATAATATGAATTAAGATTTGTTGTGGTAATTGTTGATTGCAGGGTGATATCAGGAATAAACAGGATTTGGAGAAGTTGTTTTCTCAGGCTAAGTACGCCGATTTATTATTTAATTGTGTTTAGTGCTGTTAGTTTGTTACCTTTTACGCACCTTCTTAAATCTTCACACGAATGGTTGTTTCATATTTAATACCTATAAACAAGGCACTTGTTAGTGCACATGCTCTTTACATTAGTGGTTTCTTGGTGTGTAGAAAATGGAGTATTATCTGGATATATTTGTATGGTATTTTGTCGATATGATTTTGTTGAATTAATTAATGTTGTATGTAGGTTTGATGCTGTCATACACTTTGCGGGGCTCAAAGCTGTGGGTGAAAGCATGGCCCACCCATTTCGTTACTTTGATAATAATCTGATTGGGTCGATTACCTTGTACCAAGTCATGGCTAAATACAATTGTAAGAAGGTCGGTTTTCTATCTATGCTTGGTTTGAATTCAGAGTTTTATTAAGTAGCCTTATACTTACATTTGGTTGGTGGTTGGGTGCAGTTGGTTTTCTCCTCTAGTGCAACCGTTTATGGTCAGCCCAAGAAAATACCATGTGTTGAAGACTTCGAGTTGAAGGCAATGAATCCATATGGGCGTACAAAGGTATTTTACCTTACTGCCCTTGAGTAGGTTCTATTTTGTTAGTGTTTAAACCTTGTTTAAACCCGGATATACTTTGTACGGTTGTGCGACTTTTGGACAAATAAATACCATATGAGACGTTTTATTTGCATTATCATTTCCATATTCGTATGAAATCATTGCTGTGGCAAACTACAATGTTTTTTATTTGCTTAATTGTTTTTGTATTGGGGAGTTTTTAATCATGACTTTTTGGCTTTCTTTCTGTTTCGCCTAGCTGTTTCTTGAAGAAATTGCTCGAGATATTCACAGTGCAGATTCAGAGTGGAAAATAATTTTGCTGAGATACTTTAATCCCGTTGGAGCTCATGAGAGTGGGAAACTTGGTGAAGATCCAAAAGGCATCCCAAACAATCTCATGCCTTACATACAACAAGTAGCTGTTGGTAGATTACCAGAGTTGAATGTATACGGTCATGACTATCCTACTGAAGATGGCACTGCGGTATGTGTCCTTATGGCTCTATTTTCAAGAGGCTGAAAACTTTAACACATTATATCTAACAGATTCTATTCTTTAGGTTCGGGATTACATTCATGTAATGGATTTGGCTGATGGTCATGTTGCAGCGCTTAAGAAACTTTTCACGAAACAAGATATAGGTCAGCAACAATAAGTATCTACATGATATCATTTCCTATCAAAATATATCTTTTGCTGACATTTACCATGTTGTGTAGGCTGTTTTGCCTGCAATCTGGGGACCGGTCGGGGGACCTCTGTTCTTGAAATGGTTACTGCTTTTCAGAAAGCGTCCGGAAAGGTTCGCTCACCTTCAAACATTTTTATCTTATACTCAACATGTACATTCTGTATCACTAACAACTTTCTATTTACAGAATATTCCTATTAAGTTCTGCCCAAGAAGGCCCGGAGATGCAACTGAAGTTTACGCCTCTACTGATAAAGCTGCAGCCGAGCTTAACTGGAAGTACGTTACCATATGCCTTTTATGTTCTATTTTAAATTAGGTTATTCAGCTATATTCTTTTGTAAATTTGAGGGTGTAAGATGGGCACTTCGTATTTTGGTAAACTGGTCAAAACATATTTTGGTTGAACGTGTCATTTTTTTAGATAATAAGTGCACTGATTTTGATTTAAAACAGTATTCAACAATTTATTATATGTTCGAAAATAGACAATAAGTGAATCTAACAAGTTTGACTGATTTGATGTTTTCAGGGCAAAATATGGAATCGATGAGATGTGTAGAGATCAATGGAACTGGGCAAGACAGAACCCATGGGGATACAAGAAGCCTCCAACCAAATAAACAATACACGGTTGATATTCAAATATCATGCACGGTCTAGTGTCTTTATAGTTTGCACACATTTCTCTCTTTAGTTGTGAAGTCTTTCACAATGAATGTTGTTTTAGCGTATAAAAGTTGTCAAGGTCATTAGTTTTGTGAATATGTTTCCTAAGTGTTGACGTAAGTCAAGTTCAATTGTTCAAAGAGTGCGTGTCTGTGGTTATAACTCGTTGTGGAATAATAAGAATTTGGGTTCATGAGGAATTAACCTCACCTTTGTCGATATAGTTCCTTGATATTGTTTTTCATTTCATTTATTTCGACACAAAATTTATGAAACAAGGTTGGTTCGGTTTGACAGCAAACTGATATTGAATATGGTGTTTGTTATATGGTCGGTTCCCCTGATCTATTTGTGATTGATTAACATAATTAGATCTCTTTAGAACGGAGAGAATGTAAACCAAATTTTTCTTAGCTCTATCTTTAAGCAAATTTTATGTCGTTTTTACACATATCCGGACTCCTAATAGACCAAGAGATTCGTTATAATTATCGTACCCAAAAGTTATTAGTTTAAATGGAAGACAAACAAAACATTTTCAAAGTTTAGGTGCTATCAATTTGAAGACTTTATACTTGAGGAACCGGTTCTCTAACATTGAAACTGTGTTTGTTTTAGTTTATCTTTTCCCTTATGCAATTTTATATCGATAAACAAATGAGGTTTTTCTTATTCTTGTTAATCAGGACGGAAGACTTTTTTTCAATTTAGATTTATCACGTAACCGACATCAACATATGTTTTAAGGAGCAAAGAGGGGTTGTAACTATCCCTCTAAAAATACCGTCTTTTTTCTTGATTATTTTTTCTAAATAGTTTTATATTTAAAAGAAAAAAAACTTAAATTACAAACTCATTAAGAAAACCTGATCAAGTTGCATTTCCGTCATCGTTCCCAAACCTTTTTTGTACCCATCCAAAATGTTATTTAACACGATTCAAACAAACAAAACTCGTTTCGCTTTATTATAAGTCCATTTTTCCGCATTACTTTACAAACATCCAAATCAGTTTCATTGGCGGGAAACAAGTTATGCTCTCTTTCCCCCCCCCCCCCACACTCTGCATATATAGATATAGATATCGATATAGATATATACGTATAAAACCTATATCTATATATCTAACTGTATATAAATATCGATACACTCAGCGCGCTTATCCCGAATAACAAACTAACTACCTATCTTTCTCGATATGC
The DNA here is from genome assembly GCA_910822075.1 of Senecio squalidus. Classification (NCBI taxonomy): domain Eukaryota; kingdom Viridiplantae; phylum Streptophyta; class Magnoliopsida; order Asterales; family Asteraceae; genus Senecio; species Senecio squalidus. The sequence goes on from CAJVGC010000582.1 coordinate 13,672,087, forward strand.
TCAATATCACTTTCTCTCTCTAGAATTCTCTTTCTCTTTCTAAAACCCTCACTCATTTTCATTTCCGGCGATGAATTCATCTATTCTAGTCACTGGCGGTGCTGGATTCATTGGAACACACACTGTTGTTCAACTGCTTAACGAAGGATTCAAGGTTACTATCATCGATAATCTCGATAACTCTGTTGAAGAAGCTGTTCTTCGAGTCAGAGAGTTAGTCGGTCCGAAACTGTCACTCAATCTTCAATTTCATCTGGTATGATAATCATATCTTCATTTTTTATTTATTGAGTAATTTTGAGTTTAGGTTTAACTGTAGTATGTGTTCGTTTCTTCATTTTGTTATTGATTTAATTTTGAATTTGAGTTTAGGTTTAACTGTAATTAGTGTTAATTAAGTTGTTATAATTAGTAATATTTGTATGAATTATGCTACTGTAATCTAATTAGAATTTAATCATGTATTTTCATTTATAATTTCTTCATTCTGTTTTTAATTTAATTTTGATTTCTGAGTTTAAATTAAAGTATAATTAGTGTTAATTAAGTTGTTTTAATTAGTATTATTTGAGTTTTGCTTTAATTAGAATTTAATCATGTATCTTCATTTATAATTTCTTCAATTTGTTATTGAATTAATTTTAATTTCTAGTTTTGATTTAACTGTAATTTGTGTTAATTAATTTGTTTTATAATTATTTGATTTTAATTTTTTTATATTAATTGTGCTAATATAATCTAATTAGAATTTAATCATGATTTAATTTATGATTTATGTGTTAAACTCAATATAGTAATAATTATGATAATTAAACGAAAATAAGGTACCTGTTGATAGTGACATAATACACACATATATGATGATGAAATTTGAGTTATAAATAGAAAATTCACAAAGAAACGTAGTACTTAAATTGACTTGTTGGATCGAGTTTTTGTTTGCACGATTTGTGTGCGGTATGATATTGAGTTAGATTTTCGTTTAGTTACGTTATATTAGTTGTGTTTATTTTTAAGTGAATATATGCATATGATAATATGAATTAAGATTTGTTGTGGTAATTGTTGATTGCAGGGTGATATCAGGAATAAACAGGATTTGGAGAAGTTGTTTTCTCAGGCTAAGTACGCCGATTTATTATTTAATTGTGTTTAGTGGTGTTAGTTTGTTACCTTTTACGCACCTTCTTAAATCTTCACACGAATGGTTGTTTAATATTTAATACCTATAAACGAGGCAGTTGTTAGTGCACAAGCTCTTTACATTAGTGGTTTCTTGGTGTGCAGAAAATGGAGTATTATCTGGATATATTTGTATGGTATTTTGTCGATATGATTTTGTTGAAATAGTTAATGTTGTATGTAGGTTTGATGCTGTCATACACTTTGCGGGGCTCAAAGCTGTGGGTGAAAGCATGGCCCACCCATTTCGTTACTTTGATAATAATCTGATTGGGTCGATTACCTTGTACCAAGTCATGGCCAAATACAATTGCAAGAAGGTCTGTTTTCTCTATATGCTTGGTTTGAATTCAGAGTTTTATTAAGTAGCCTTATACTTACATTTGATTGGTGGTTGTGTGCAGTTGGTTTTCTCGTCTAGTTCAACCGTTTATGGTCAGCCCAAGAAAATTCCATGTGTTGAAGACTTCGAGTTGAAGGCAATGAATCCATATGGGCGTACAAAGGTATTTCACCTTACTGCCCTTGAGTAGGTTCTATTTTGTTAGTGTTTTAACCTTGTTTAAACCCGAATATACTTTGTACGGTTGTGCGACTTTTGGACAAATAAATACCATATGAGACGTTTTATTTGCATTATCATTTCCATATTCGTATGAAATCATTGCTGTGGCAAACTACAATGTTTTTTATTTGCTTAATTATTTTTGTATTGGGGAGTTTTTAATCATGACTTTTTTGGCTTTCTTTCTGTTTCGCTTAGCTGTTTCTTGAAGAAATTGCTCGAGATATTCACAGTGCAGATTCAGAGTGGAAAATAATTTTGCTGAGATACTTTAATCCCGTTGGAGCTCATGAGAGTGGGAAACTTGGTGAAGATCCGATAGGCATCCCAAACAATCTCATGCCTTACATACAACAAGTAGCTGTTGGAAGATTACCAGAGTTGAATGTATACGGTTATGACTATCCTACTGAAGATGGCACTGCGGTATGTGTCCGTTATGGCTCTATTTTCAAGAGGCTGAAAACTTTAACACATTATACCTAACGAATGTGATTCTTTAGGTTCGGGACTACATTCATGTGATGGATTTAGCTGATGGTCATGTTGCAGCGCTTAAGAAACTTTTCACGAAACAAGATATAGGTCAGCAGCAATAAATATCTACATGATATCATTTCGTATACAAATTTCTCTTATGCTGACATATACCATGTTGTGTAGGTTGTTTTGCCTGCAATTTGGGGACCGGTCGGGGGACCTCTGTGCTTGAAATGGTTACTGCTTTCGAGAAAGCTTCCGGAAAGGTTATCTCACCCTTTAACATTTTTATCTTATACTCAACTTGTACATTTTGTATCTCACTAACAACTTGCTATTTTCAGAAAATTCCTATTAAATTCTGCCCAAGAAGGCCTGGAGATGCAACTGAAGTTTACGCCTCTACTGATAAAGCTGCAACTGAGCTTAACTGGAAGTACGTGTTACCATATGCCTTTTTTGTTCTATTTAAATTAGGTTATTCAGCTATTTTGTTGTTTGTAAATTTGAGGTGGTAAGATGGGCACTTCGGAGTTTGGGTAAACGGGTCAAAACATATTTTGGTTGAATGCGTCATTTTTTTAGATAATTTGTGCGCTAATTCTGATTGAAAGCGGTATAAAACAGTTTATTAAATGTTTGAAAATAGACAATAAATGAATCTTAACAAGTTTGACTGGTTTGACGTTTCCAGGGCAAAATATGGAATCGAAGAGATGTGTAGAGATCAATGGAACTGGGCAAGACAGAACCCAAGGGGATACCGGAAGCGTCCAACCATATATACAATACACGGTTGATATTCAAGTATCACGCATGGTCTCGTGTCGTTGTAGTTTGCCCACGTTTCTTTCTTTAGTTGTGAAATCTTTCACAATGACTGTTGTTTTAGCGTATAAAAGTTGTCATGGTTATTAGTGTTGTGAATATGTTACCAAGTGCTGACGTAAGTCAAGTTCAAAGAGTTGTGTGTCTGTGGTTATAACTCGTTGTGGAGTAATAAAAATTTGGGTTCATGAGGTATTAACCTCACCTTTGTTGTATATGATGCATGGTTCCTTGATATTCTTTTTCATTTCCTTTATTTCGACACAAAGTGAATGAAACAAGGTTGGTTCGGTTTGACAGCAAACTGATGGTGTTATATTTTCGGTTGCCCCACTATCAATGATCTATTTGTGATCGATTAACATAATTATATCTCTTTAAAACGAAGAGAATGAACCAAATTTCTCTTCGCTCTATCATTAAACAAAACTCTATGTCGTTTTTACTTTGTACACATATCCGAACTTTCTAACAAACCAAGTGATTCGTTACAATTATCGAACTTTTCCAAACTTTTTTCTACCCATCCAAAATGCTATTTAACACGGTTCAAACAAACAAAATTTGTTTCGTTGTAATATAAGCCATTTTTCCGCCTTACTTTATAAACAACCACCTACAAATACAAACATCCAAACTTAGTTTCCTTGGCGGGAAAACAAGTTATGAACTTTGTTTTTATAGAGATCAAAAATCATCTTCTTCAAGGAATCACTTCCTTTAATCACCTAAAACATGTTCACGCTCGTATTCTTCGATTCGATCTCGTTAACGACAACTACTTACTCAATCTCCTCTTAAAAAACAGCTTCAATTTCAACAAAAAGCACAAAAATTCAAATTACTCTCAACTCCTTTTTACACAAATTGATCAACCCAACTGTTATGTTTGGAACACGTTAATCCGCGGGCTCGTTTCGCACGATCGGTTCAATGAGTCCATTAACTGTTACTACTCAATGCGAAAATTGGGTTTTTTACCAAATTTGTTTACTTTCCCATTTATATTGAAAGCTTGTACCAGGGTTTGTGATTTGGGATTGGGTTTGGAGTTGCATACGGTTTTGATTAAATTAGGAGGTTATGATTTAGACGGGTTAGTTTGTTTCTACGCGAAATGTGGGTTTTTGGATGATGCGTGTAAGGTGTTTGATGAAATGCCGGATAGAAAGAATATAAATGTTGTGACTTGGACTGCGGTTATTAGTGGGTATATCGATTCAGGGAGGTTTAATGAAGCGCTTGATATGTTTAATAGGTTGTTGGAGATGGATTTGAGACCGGATAGTTTTACGCTTGTGAGGATTTTGTCGGCGTGTTGTAAGTTAGGGGATTTGAAGACGGTGGAATGGTTGGATGGTAAAATAACGAGTCTTGGGATTGTTAAGAATATATTTTTGGGGACGGCGTTAGTTGATACGTATGCGAAATGTGGGAGTATGGAGAAAGCTTTTGCGACGTTTGATCAGATGCGTGAGAAGGATGCAGTTACGTGGGGTGCTATGATTCAAGGTTATGCTTCCAACGGGAAACCGAAAGAAGCTTTGGATATTTTTTATAGAATGAAGAATGATAATATAAAACCTGATTGTTACACTATAGTTGGACTTCTTTCCGCTTGTTCAAGCTTAGGAGCTCTTGAGTTAGGGGAATGGGCACGTAGTTTGGTTGATAAAAATGACTTGTTATATAACCCAGTTGTAGGTACCGCACTAATCGACATGTACGCAAAATGTGGCAAAATTGCTAATGCTTGGAGAGTTTTTAATGAAATGAAGGAAAAAGATCTTATAGTTTGGAATGCTGTAATAACGGGTCTTGGAATGAGTGGTCATGTTAAAATTATATTCGGTCTTTTTGGTCAACTAGAGAAATTAGGGATTCACCCTGATGGGAAGACGTTTATGGGTATCCTATGTGGGTGTACTCATTCCGGTCTTGTTGATGATGGTAAACGACATTTTAACAATATGAAACGTGTATATTCATTAACTCCTTCAGTTGAACATTACGGGTGCATGGTAGATTTATTTGGTCGAGCTGGTTTATTAAACGAAGCTCATTTTTTGATCAAAAGTATGCCAATGGAACCTAACGCTATCGTTTGGGGAGCACTTTTGAGTGGATGTAGGTTACATCGGGATACCCAATTAGCCGAATTTGTTTTGAAGAAATTGATTGAATTAGAACCTTGGAATTCGGGAAACTATGTACTTTTATCTAATATATTCTCAGCTAATCAAAAATGGAAAGAAGCGGAAAATATAAGATCAAGAATGAGCAATAAAAGCATCCGAAAGATACCAGGATGTTGTTGGATAGAAGTAAATGGAATTGTTCACGAGTTTCTTGTTGGAGACAAATCTCATCCAATGTCGGAAAGAATCTATACTAAACTCAGTGAACTAAACATGGAATTAAGACAAATCGGATATGTGCCAACAACTGAATTTGTGTTGTTTGATGTCGAGGATGAGGAGAAAGAGCATTTCTTGGGTTGTCATAGTGAGAAGCTAGCAATTGCGTTTGGTTTAATCAGCACTAAACCTGGTGAGGTGATTCGAGTAGTTAAAAATATTCGTGTTTGTGGTGACTGTCATGTGGCAATTAAGCTTTTTTCGAAAGTTACTGGTAGAGAGATAGTTTTACGGGATAACAGTCGATTTCATTCGTTTATTGGCGGCTCGTGTTCATGCGGAGATTATTGGTGACAAACTTTCATACACTTTTTTAATTTATTTTATAAATTTTTTGATAGATGTGGTAAAACAGGTTTGAGCTGCAACATATCATTTTAATACAAGAGCATATCTACAAAAACCGAACATTTCAAATATTTTTAGCATAAAGATTAGAGGTGGAAAGATGGGGTGGGTACACCTCCAATTCAAATCTTTGAATAAAATGATCTAGTAGATTGAATGCTTTTATAAACAGACGCTGATTTTCAATTTGTTCGACCATTTTCCGTTAAGCTGACTATTTTATTTGACCCGTGTGAGATAAAACACAACCCAAATCTGCCCACATATAAATCAGTCTAAGAACTTTTAGTCTGCGGTTAGCAGGCTCCTAAATGATTCAAAATAGATTATTGGAGACTAATTAAGAAACCCAACTACGCGACGACTACATGCCTGCTTGTTGCATTCTGTGTGATTTAAGTGATAAATTCAGGGGTGTTGGCGATTCTGATAATCCTCAATTTTTATATACCTCAATCCTAACCTCACATGTTAAATGAACCTAAATTAGCTTACGTTAGAAGTTATCATTTCGTTTAACTTCCAATTTCACTTAACCGAGGTGTGATTAGCAGATAACCTCTCCAGTCAAGAACACGAACAGGGATGATTTTGACCTTAAAAGCACATTAAATCAAGGAGTCAGAAGACATGATCTTAGCAGTTATAAAGGAATAAGAAAACGAAAAATTGTGAAGTTAAAGTCATTTTAATACGGGTCAAAATGGGTCGGGTTGTATCGACAGATTAACACTTTTTGTCCACTAATTTTGCATTCGTTAGGACTTAATCGTATAAACGAAACAAACAAAATTTATAAGAATAGACAATAGTATTTCAGATTAGAAATTTAAGGTGTAAAAGTTGTATGGTTTCCATCCTTTTCTCCTCAAAAATCTCTATAACATTTTTCGACCACCCTTCCTATAACGATTACTAAATTACTTCCTTGAAACACCGCGTACGACCACCTACAACCACCATTTACCGCCAATGTCCACCCAACAAGTATCATGGTCGGATTCTTTCTCACAAGCCCAAACTGCCATCCAATCCCTCTCCTCCATCATTTCCTCCATCCCTCCGTCTGTCTCCTCTTCCGACAACCCTGCCTTAGCCCTCCTCAATGACCCTGATCTCGCGGCCCAAATCTCGAACCACCTCAGACAACCCGACTCTGGTGCTGGGGATAACCAGCTTTGTCGATGGCTGTACGACACCTTCCACACGTCAAAAACTGACCTCCAGCTTGTCATCCTTCGCTTTCTTCCCATTATTTCTGGAGTATACCTCTCGCGGGTTCCACTCAGGAAACCGCTTGCAGGGTTTGAAGCGGTCTTGTTGGCTATATATGCACATGAGACCACTTCAAGAAACGGGGAAGCAATTACAATAAACATATCCGATCTTTCTTATCCTAGTATTTATCATGAAAGTAAACAATCGCATAGAAACGTTTCACCCGAACTTAATAATGTTGTCATCTCAGCGGGTTTGGAGCCTCAAGGAACTATTAGATCAACCAAACGAGCCCGAATCATTGGGGTCGCTCTTGAGCTTTACCATAGCAAGATAGCAGAGATTCCAATCCAATCAAAGATCGACTTTTGTGAATTTTGCGTCATATGGGCGGGTCAAGATGGAGAAGTTTATAAAAATTTCCCAAACGACGATCAAAAAGAAGACAATCAAAAGGGAAAAGAAAGCGAAATGAATAACGAAAAGAAAGAAGGGAGGATTTTGTTACCATGGGAGATGTTGCAACCAATCTTAAGAATATTAGGACATTGTTTGATGGGCATTAACAAGAATGACAAGAAGAATAAAGAGTTACATGAAGCCGCTTGTCGTGCGTGCAGGAGTCTTTACGCTAGGGCGTTACAAGATATTAGCCCGAAGGCGATTTTGGCTATAGGGAGTCTTCTTAAACTTATCAAAATTCAGAAAACATGTATTGATCATACTGAATTACCCGTTACTAAAGTTATCTATCTTTAAATGTAACGATACTTCTATTTTGCACCGGTTTTGTTTTGGAACCTGCTTAATATTGGTTTTGTATTTGTATCGCGGACTCTCAAGTCTCGACTGGTCGATGATTCATATAAGGATGCACTTTTCGATAACATTTTTCATAGCTATGGTTTCGTTTATTGTCTCAGCAAGTATGTAAGACTTTAGTTTGGTTATTTGAAATATTTTGAACTGTATTATAAAGCTTTGTATTTGTGTTTTCGGCTTATTAGCTTATTTACCTTTTAGTTAAGCTCGTAAAGTCGATTTTCCCTGTTAAATTATGGATGAGACTTTTGATAACAAATCTTTTGACTCAAATGTAAGCGTTCTAACCGTGATACCCTCATAACCTTTTTTAAACCATTTCTCCAACCAACTATAGATGTTACATAGAATGATTCAAACGTGAGACCTTATGTTTAAACATTAGTCGTCTTACTACTAGACTATCTTAGTGGTAGTTTTTAATAATTCTACAGAAATTTACAAATATTAAAATATCAAATTATGACACTTACGTATGAGAGTCTGAACAAATGACATGTGTTCGACTTTTATTAGCTTCAACTTCGATACAAAATAATAGGATTAAAGAATGACAAGAAAATAATCGAAATGGCGTATTATCATGTCACCAACACGTTATGATCCATCAAAATGACCATAATCATTACATATGATAAAATAAATAGACACAAATATAACACAACCACGTATAATCACACACCAACCCCACTATCATTTCTTTTTCCACACCTATATTGGGTGTGTGTTTAGGCTTATATAACGGGATTATGAACTTATGTTAATTTTAATAAGTTCATAAGTACAATTTTTTCAGCTTATCAACTTGAGCTTATGAACTTAAATAAGTCATAAACTCAAGTTGATAAGCTCATAAGCCGAAAAAATTGAGCTAATAAGCTTATCAAAATTTATATAAGCTCGTAACCCCGCTACATAAGCCAAAACAAACACGCCCTAAATAAGTCCCTATTTAAGAACACTAACATAAAACAACAAATCCATATCAAATACTTACATTTCAATGGCATCCAAAACATGTTTTCTCTTTGCACTATTGTTTGTGTACTTATTAGCTACTAATACTTTCATAACCAACGTTACGGGTGCGGGTGAATGTGGGAAAACGCCTATTCGATCAGCTGCTCTTAGCTTGAGCCCGTGTTTAGGTGCTGGGGGGAATGCTAAAGCAAAGGTACCACCTATGTGTTGTACAAAAGTTAATGCGTTGATTCATACTGCACCTAAGTGTCTTTGTGCGGTTTTGCTTTCACCGTTGGCTAAGAAGGCAGGGATAAACCCTGCCATCGCGATTGGTATTCCTAAACGATGTAACATTAAAAAGAGGCCAATCGGAAAGAAGTGTGGGAGTAAGTACTATTTTATAATACGACACAAACCCTGATAAAAACGTTAACTTTTAAGCACGATTCTTATGATTGTGGTTATCAAAATAATTTATTTATTTATCTTTTGTTCTATGCAGGATACATTGTACCATGAAGACGATATATGTCATGCTATGAATAACTTGTTTATCAATAAGATTTGTTTTCGTATCTTTCAAGTAGCGTGTCACATACAAACGTTCGTGATGGAAGTGACGATGAAATTTATCTTTATATCGTAATATGTATACTTTCTTTTTATGTACTTGAGTGATCTAGTATGATTTGAATAAAATCATCATATGTTTTCTTGTGACATATTTGGTTAAAGTTATACATCAATCTTTAAAAAAATCCGCAATTCTTCGAAAAAACATTTTTGTATGAATATCATTTCTTCGAAAAAACATTTTTGTATGAATATCATTTCTTATAAAGACGTTTTATGTAATATGTTTAAAAAAGTTAAATCGTTAATCTTAGGGACTATATCAATAAAAAAGTTTTATACAGAAACTTCGTTTACATTTCTTAAAAATATTGTAAAGGCACAACTTAAAAGAATATCTTTTCAAACGAAAAATATAAATTAAATACATACAATATTCTTTTGAAAAAAATAAACACACATTAATTTGTTATTACTACAAAGATATATATCAAATAAATGACTGTTAAATACCTATAATATATCTAACATGTATTCTTAAAGATTTTTGTTTAACATAAATGTTAGCCATTTCCTAATAGAATTTTAATAAATATAGTTCTCGAAATAATGTTTAAAAAGTTCATACTTATATAAAAAGTTATTTATTTAAAATTGGGCTAAATATATGAGAATATAATAAACTTTACTCGATTAACTATTGTGTGTATCCAATTTTCAAAATTTCTATTTTGTTTATTCAACAGGTTTAGATATTGGATATTTCTAAAAAAAAAACTGGTTCAAACATCATTTATAAATAAATAAAAGTTGTATATACATAATAAAGTTTTTAAAATTTACATAAACACAATAAAAAAAACAACCAACGTTTGTTACATTCTCACACACTTGACTCTTTAAAATAACCGTTCTTAAAATTTAGATAAATGTCCCTATCTTTTTCGATAACATCTTTTATACATGACGGAATATCTTAAACAAAATTCTGATAATATATTTAACAAACTTTAAAATTAATATTAATATTAATACTTTGTAATATAAAAATGACACTTTTTCTAGATTTTTTTTTTTTTTAGTGGCACTTTCCCTCTTTTCCTTTCTTTCATTCCACAATCAAGAATCTTCTAGAATCCTCTCCATTTCTCTCCGGCCAATTCCTCCGGCAACTCCTCAGTTTTCCGGTACACATCTAATCCATCCTTATTCATTAATTTTCATTTTAATCATTTAATATCTATATCTAATTGTTAATTAAGTATATTGTAATTTTTTTTGTAGAAATGGTTGAAAAAAGTTCCACACAAAGGACTAATCCGACGCCGTTTTTGTCGAAAACTTACGATCTCGTTAACGATCCGATATCCGATGACATGATTTCGTGGAACGAAAACGGAAAGGCGTTTGTTGTTTGGAAACCAAATGAGTTTGCTAGAGATTTGCTTCCTAGATATTTTAAACATAATAATTTTTCGAGTTTTATTAGGCAGCTTAATACTTATGTAAGAATTTACTCGAAATTCGACTTGTTTTTTTAGTGATTTGTGAACGTTTGGGATTGCGATTACGTTTGCAAAATACAAATGATTAGGAAAATAATGTTTTGACAAATAAGGCGTGTTTGTTTTAGCTTATTTTCAGGCTTACGAGCTACTTTAGTCTATTTTTCGTACTTTTGGCTGAATTTCAATTATTGATAGTTTATTTACCTAGTTTTTGCATTTGAATTAATATAGGGATTTAGGAAAATTGTATCAGATCGTTGGGAATTCGCGAATGATTATTTTCGACGAGGTGAAAAATATCTACTCAAAGAGATTCAACGTAAAAAAATCTCAGTTGCTTCTACTACAACTATGGTAACATCTTCTCCAGGATATTCAAGTGAAGAACTCGAAGGATCGTCACATTCATCCCCAATTGCTACGAATTGTAGTAAAAGAACGCAACTTATTGAAGAAAACGAACGATTGAAAGAACAAAATTCAAAGTTAAAATTTGAACTTGATCAAGTAAGAAGCTTGTGTTGTAATGTTGTTACTATGGTGTCTAATTATATTACGAATGAAGAGATACAAATTGGTGGATCATATGATAAGACGGAAGAAGAGATGTGTCCGCGTTTGTTTGGTGTATCAATCGGTTCAAAACGTATGAAGAGGTCTGCCATTGAAGAGCAACAAGATGATGAAATACATCAAGAATAAGAAACAATGTGATTTTGACTTGTATGATCATTTGTAGCTTTTAGACTTGGTGTTGTAAATTCATGAGATTTTAGTTTATTGTCACATAAAGTTTCATAGCATGTGTATAATACCTCCCCGATACAAAGTGAAATAACTAAAATACGTGCTTTTAAAACCCGAAAAGGTAGGCCCAAATCATTTAGAATAGCCCATTTAATTTCAACAAGAAGCCCAATAAACAAAGGATAAAAAGCCCATTGCCATATTCACCAAAACTAGGGTTCAAAATTTTTGCAAATCCTGCAACAATGAAGAAGAAGAAGAAAACCAAACCATCCTCCACGTCAGCACATCTAACCGATTCCGATTTCCACGTGGCAGTCACCAGAATCGCCGTCGCACAGATCTGTCAATCCATCGGATACAGAGGAACTCAACTCACACCACTCGAAACCCTAGCTGACGTCACTATCCGATTCCTTCATTCAATCGGCTCCTCCGCCGTCGCCGTCGCTAACTCCACCGGCCGGACTCAATCTAACCTCCATGACGTCATCCGCGCGTTAGAAGACGTGTATCGTGATATCGGATTCGCCGGAAACTCAAATCCTACAAATCGAGTCACGAATTCGTCGATTGTTCGTGATACTATGAAATTCGTGTACCGGAATCGTGAAATTCCGTTTGCGAAACCTTTGCCAAGGCGGTGCGATATAGTGAAGTCATCTCCGCCGTGTTATTCCGGTGAACGTCGTCACATTCCGCCGTGGCTACCTGATTTTCCTAAAATTGAAGAAAAAACAGTAACTGATTCGAAAACTGAATCTAGTACGATTGAATGGACTAATCAAATTAGTTTGTTACCGGAGAAAAGGAAGAAGGTGAGATTTACAATAACCGGCTGCGGCCGAGTCGGAGTCGGTTTAAAGAATGAGAATGGATATGGAGTTGATTTGAGAGCTTGTAAAGGGGGGAAAAGGATTTCATTTCAAATGTATGATGATAATCATAATCATAATCATGAAAGGTTGTTAATTAAGAAAATGTGAATGATATAAAAGTTATATGATTATATTTTGTAAGGTTAAAACTATTGTAAATCGATTTTTGAAGTTTGGTAGTTGATTTGGATTGTTGGTTTGATAAGGAGATTGTTAAGTTGTGTTGATTGTTAGTAAGTCTTGGGTTCGACTCCGATTAGTTGTATAAGATTTTATCTCGGAAACAATCTTAGCTAATATTTTTTGTTTTGTTTGAAATATAATATTTAAATTAAGATTAAAACTATCAAAATGTTAGAAAATTACGATTCTATCTAATAGTTTCGGTGTTTGTTTGGACTTATATAAGAAGTTTATAGCTTATTAACATTTCGGCATATGTTTTATAAGTCCGGATTTTTCGGCTTAAGTAACCATTTATGGGCTTATTACTGTTTATTATGTCACAATATACAGTAATAAGTCCATAAACGGTTATATAAGCCGGAAAATCCGGACTTATGAGACATAAGACGAAATATAAATAAATCATAAGTCGCTTATATAAATCCAAACAAATACCCCTAAAAAGATAATATACACTTACTCAAGCGACTCTTACATCGACACTACTTAGACTCTTATATCAACACTACTAGGAATATAATGTCCCAAATTACATTACTTACTTATTACAAGGTTAAATGTAAATTTAAACCATGTTATATTATATGGTTAAATGTAAAAAACCTTTTTGGTTTTATGTTTATTTTTATGTTTTGGCAATAAATAAAAAATGTGTTAAAAACTATTAACTATTTATCTCTTTTTTTTTTTTTTTGTAAGTTGACTTTTATTTGTTTTGCAAGAAAATATGTACTCATATCTTTTTATAGAGGTTTCCAAAATGATAAATTCAAGCACTTTAAACATGAAATAATAAATTATGATAAAGAAAACTTGCCAAAATAGAATCAAGACACTTGATGAACTTGACATGGGTTCAACTTGTGATATCTCTCATAATTTTATTCTAAAGCTAATTTACTTTTCGATTGTTTAACACTAAATTATTCTTTTTAAATGAATTGACTTATAAAATAAATTATTTTATTTCATTTTATTCATAGACCACCAATATATAAATGTGAAATATCGAACTTTCAGCTAGTATCCGACCTTGTGTAACCACAAATCAAGGACATGGATCAGGTGTATAGTTACGTGATAACTTATTTAGTCGGTATATCATAAAAAGTTATACTTATTTATCTAATAAAGAGGTCACTCGATATATATATATATATATATATATATATATATATATATATATATATATATATATATATATATATAGGGAGGAGATCATGTAAAAAGTTCAAAAATTGTAAAAAGTGTGAGAAGCATTGTGGAAGTGACATGTGGCAACCTTGATTTTTTTTTTTTTTTTTTTTTTTTAATAAAAAATAATTTTTTTAATAAAAAAAATATTAAAAAAAAAAATAGAAATTTTCTTTTTTCGGGGAAAACTTTTTTTTTTTTGGCTCGAAAAAAATTATGTACGAAAAAAATATGATGCACATTTATGATGCACACCTATGATGAACGTTTATGTGTGCATCATAGTTGAATATTATAGTTTTTTTGTGTGCATCATAGTTGAATATCAAATCTTTTTTATGTGCATCGTTAACGTGTATCATATTTTGTGTACATCATTAATGTGTATCATATTTTTTATGTGCATCATATGACGTGACATATTACGTTATCAAAAAAAGTTTGAATTTTTTTTTTTGCCAAAATATTTTTTTTTTTCGATATTTTTTTTTTTTTTTTTTTTTTTTTAATAAAAAAATATTATTTTTTATTAAAAAAATAAAAAAAATATTTTTTTTTTAAATTTCTTATAAGTTGACACATGTCACCACAAGAAGGCTTCCTACACTTTTTACAAAAAGAAGACTTTTTATTTGATCCTACTCATATATATATATATATATATATATATATATATATATATATATATATATATATATATATATATATATATATATATAATAATAACAACATATTATATTAATGTCATTATCATAAACCTGAAGGTTTTTAAATATGGATAGAGATGGGAAATTTCCAAAAAAAAAAAAGAAGTTGCAACATGAGCATGGAAATAGTCCAACTAAGGAAATTGCTCACTCACCCTCCCAGCTCCTCCCTAGAACCACCACTCCGACCACCGTCGTCACACATATATATATTGTATATACATATAAATATCTATATCTATACTTCCAACTCCAACCAACATTTTCACCTTTTTCTATGGAGATCACTATAATCTCAGCTCAAGGTCTCAAGAAAACCTCTATCCTATCATCACTTTTCTCCGACCACCATCTCCGTCCATTCATCACTCTAACTACCACCCCTCCTTCTTCGTCAAATCCAGAAGTGTACTCGACAACAATTGACCATGAAGGAGGAGTGAATCCCACTTGGGGTGATAAGTTTGATCTTTCTAAACTTATTGATGCAACTTTTTTTTGTAATAAGAATTCGTATATATACTTACAATTGTACACGAACCGGAGTCTGTTTGGTCCGAGGTTTTTAGGGTGGTGTGGGATTCCAGCTAAGGATATTGTTGATGGGTTTTCGCCCGTGGGGACTGCAAGACAGTTGAGTTATAGGTTGAGGAAAAAAGATGGGTCAAGAGGACATGGTTTTGTTAATGTGGGTGTTAAGTTAGATAGTTCGGTTTTCCCGACCCAAATGAGAGCGGATTCGGATGTGCGGCGGTTGCCGGAGATAGGTTTTGGCCGGGTTGCCATAGGGATTCCAGTGTTTGGTGATCACAAAAGTTCATGATTACATATTATCGATCAACAAGACTTTAGTCTAGCGATATTATATATAAACTAATTTGATGGTTTTTGCTAGGTTCTAGATTTTAATGTTTGTTATAATATTTTCTGAAACATTTTTTTAGAGTATTGACTTAGTCTTTCAATAGAAATATATAGTTGATGACTTCTAACATATGCTTGTATTTCTACATATTATTATTACTACTATCATTTTATCAAGTCACACTTCATTAAATAAAGTTCTTAAACATGTAAAATATTTAATTAACCATTATTAATGCGGTTTAACAATAAAGTGTTATGATATTTTTATAAATGTCTCAAGTTTGAATATCATAGATAAACAATTGTTAAAAGTCACGATGGTATCCCAAGTTAAGTCGAGTATGTCTTCTTCATATGTTCTTCGAATAACTTAAACATGAAAAATTTCTTTCGTTTATCGTTAAATAAAGGTATTTAAATAATTTTACTACTTTGAGTATAATATATATGCACGTTTTACATTCTTGATGCTAGATCAATATTGACATATCTTTAATCTTTAATATAAAATAAAAGAGGGGCCTTAATTGTCACGTGACGAAGTAATAACTTAAAATCTTTTGTTAATAACTTAAAATCTATAAACATAAAGTTTACGATTTAATTTTTATTTTTGTTCCCGCTAACAGGAGACAATAATCTAGTCGTGGAATATACTTAGAACAAGACAAACCAAGCCGTCTTTAGATATTCCACAAATTCAAGTGCATAGTCAACACAAGCACTATCCACAACTAAATTACAAAAAGATTATAGTAGTATTAATTTGTTCATTTTAAAGGGATATCTAAGGAAATAAACTATTTAAAAGAATAGTGAAACTACCTCAACGAGGTCAATGACACGTTATGAGTAGTAGCGCAATGGTAAAACGCATTTAAATAATTTGATAAATGATTGAATAATCTTTAACTTGTTTTTACAAAATCACAAAACCACAACCTTGTGATAATTATATTTTTTCGCTTATTTTGTTATTATCACTACACTTTTATTAACTTAATCAGATTTCTGCCTTTACCCGTTTCTAAAACTGTTGGTCACTCCCTTCTCGTTTAACTTAACTATGTATAGGCAATATAAGGGAGTGACCAACGTTTAACTAGTAGTTTAGTTAAACGGTGGTTATAACATGTGTCGGTGCTAGTCACTGAACGATGACGATGATGATGATGATGATGAGCATGAGGATAAATTGAAATTGGATATGCATACTCTACTTGTACCCTATGCAACAAAATAAGTAATAATTTGTTTTGAATTAGTAAAACCCTATTTTGAACAACTTTAATCTACGCGCTGTTTATATATTAAATTTTCAATATAAGATCAATTTTTTGTAAAGAAAATGCAAAACAAAAAGACTTTTTCTTGCCTTATAAAAATGCTAGTTAACGTTTTAAATATACAAAACAAAAACTAAAAAATAATTTTTTATTTAGTTAGTTAAATTCTACGTAGATAAAAACCGATTACACCTCAACATTTTGTAGGTAAACGATAACACTTGGTACTCAATAAAAAAAATTAGTCAATTTATAGTACTTAATAGAAGTTTTGAGAACTGGTGATACATCAAAATAATTTCGTGTCAAGTTAGTGATATACACAAGTTATTTTTCCACAATATAATATCTAAGGTTTAATAAAATAATAATGGCAATATGAAAAAATCATTAATCATAACTTTGTCACAAATAAAAATACCGATAATTAATCCTTGGTATTAGAGTTGTATTATGATTAGTATTATTATTAGACTTATATTATGATTTGATTGGTATTATCCATATTTATATCTATATATTTTGGATTGATGTATGAAATACACATTATTATTTTCCATACTATAATGTTCGGAATTTTTGTAACGTAATTGTGGTACGCATAAATTCATTTGACATTCGGTGAATATGAAATTCCATTTGTGGACGCTTAGTTTTCAACTTGCTACCTACGTCTTATCTCATTACAATATTCAAATAAACCCACAAAACCACTCTCTCAATTTCACATACTCAGTCGATCATAATTGCATCTTCTTTACCTTTTCCGATTGTTTTATTTATCCTTTTTTATTGTCTTTTTCGTCTTTTCTAAAAAAAAACAAATTAAATATGGGACTTGTTAGTGTACCAGTACCGTCCCGTTCTTTATTCCACAACCTTACCATCGTTACCCTCTACCGGTTTTTCCTCCTTACCAACATCCATTTCCGCACCAACAATATAGTGTTCCATATCCTGTTGTCATGTTTGAACGAGCGACGATTATCAGAATGTTCCAAGGGAGGTAAATTCAAGATGGACGTCTCCAGGGGTTGAACGTTACATATTAAACACAGATGGAAGTTCAAGAGGGAATCCTGGTCCGTCAAGTTATGGAGGTTTGTTAAAAAGAGGTGATCAATGGGTGTGTGGGTATATGGGTACCATTAACAACGGAAAATCATGTACGAGTCTTGAGGCAGAAATTATGGGGATATATCATGGATTGTGTGACAACCGTCACTCTCTCCGTCCTTAGTTAGTCTAATATGCCTGTAGATCATTACCGCATTTTACTGAAAAATTTAAAACTTGATTATTAATTCTGTTACGAGATTTAAAAGTTACGTTTTCTAGTATAAGATGACTTCTATGTTATGTGTGTATACTTGTTATGATGCTTCCGTTAGTTAAGTGCATAGTAGATAGTTCCCTAGTCGAGCTCCTAGATAAATTAACGAGAAAATTCTAAACTTCACAAAATGTTGTACTAATTTTATTAAATGATTTTGTAGGTAATTAATTTATGTTTTAAGTCCAATCATTAACTAATCCAAATTCAATTAAATAAATAAAAGCCCATTTAATTATAACCTAACATATAATTAAAGTCTAACTAGCAACTAAACCTAAAAAAGAAAAGAAACACTAAACGTTTGTTTCTCTTTTTTCTTCTCTTCGTGCCGTGCCGCCATCACAAGAAATCCACCAATCACAAAGCACACTCTTTCAATCCCACTGGTAACATTAATACTATTTTATTCCTAATATGACTATTCAATTATATTTGTTGCTAATCAAGTGTTAATCAAACTTGTTTGATGTTGTTATTCTATGTTGTAAATCTTGTTCCGTTTGAAAAGTTGCTGCTATTTTAGGCTGTCTTACTCGGTTAATATCTCCTTGGTATTATTGAATTAGATTATGTGGTCTAAACATAAATTGTAGCCCTTACTTTCTAGTTTTCAGATATATAAGATACATAGGTTTCTGTTCGTGATCAGCCTTGTAGTTCCATGTTCTAGGAGTCATAAGTCAGTCATAAGTCCGTCTTTTTGGAAAAGTGTATAAAGAAATGTTATAGGATTTTGAGTTATCTTTCAAATGGGAGTGGTCTCATCGTCTAATTCATTATCAAACTCCCTAGAACTGGTTTTTAGTGAACATTGGTCTAAACTGTGTTTTGGTGCTCGTTTTTATATCCGAATTTGTGTTAACTTGTTGTGTGGTCTAAAAGCGTATAAATGGAGATTTTAAAACATGGAGTCCTTTTTTATATGTCAAATTAATGATCTGGAGGTGTTGGTAATTTTACGTGGTCGTTTGATATTTAAAAACGTTTTTACAAGCTCGGGTACATTATGTACCGAACGGGTCAGCAAGCTTTTGTCCAACTTGTGTTGATCAAATTTTAGTCATAACAAATGCTTCTTAGATGAATCTTGATTCCTCGTTGTAGTTCTCGGAATGTATTTTTTGAAAATATAAACCTCGTCCTCTAATTCGTTTTAGAACTCTCAGAAACTGCACTTAAGTAAACGTTGGTCAAATCTGAGTTTTTAAACGAAAATTACTAGGTTTAATAATCTATTTCGTGTAACCATTTAGATAACCTTAAAAGTGATTAAATAGATTTATTATAGGTTAATAACAGGTCTATAAGGTGTTTAAAATATTTATCATGTCTACATCTAAATTATACAACTCTAAAACGTAATAAACTCAACTTATACAAGCATACCGTTTTTGGACAGATTAAGTAACTAGTTTTGTTTTTATCATATCTCCTCCATAACAACCTCATTCGTAATGATATCTTAGTCTAAAACCTAGCCCTCTGTGTCTAGTTTTCAGAAATACATTCCTCAACGTCTAATTCCTTCTAGAACTTCCTATATTTCAGTTTTAACGAACGCATGTGTTCGTCGAGAAATTGTGTCGTTTCATCCAAAGTCTAACCGTCGAATCTTTACTTACATTTCTACATTTATCTAGGGGAGCTCTAGGACTAGTGAGGACACTACTTGTGATCTACATACTACGCCCATTACACACATTTCCGATTTTATCGCTCATTCAATAAGGTGAGTTCATTGCCCCTATTTTCTACTGCTTTACGTGTTTTAAACTATTTGGGGGAAGTAAAACTCAACTTACTATTTTAAGAAAACGGATACTATTTTTGAACTTACCATAAATAGATATTTCTACTTATGGAAACTTACTATATTTGGAAACCTTCTATTTCGGGAAATTTACTACTTTCGATAAACTTACTATAAATAGAACTTCCTATTTATAGAAACTTACCACTTTTAGAAACTTGCTATTTTCAGAAACTTTCCATTTATGGAAACTTACTACGAATTGGATTTCATGAAACGTTTACAAACTTATGCATGTTTTCAAAATACTACGAGGTTACTATTGTGGGTTACTTCAAACGTGCTCATTAGTAGATATGTTCTACTAATGGAGTCTTCTAAACGTGCTCACTAGTAGATGGGTTCTACTAGTGGAGTCTTCTAAACGTGCTCGTTAGTAGAGATGATCTACTAACGGAGTCTTCTAACGTGCACATTAGTACTAATTGTGTCTTCATACGGTAGCGTGGCTACTACTACGGATACTTGTGGGTTTGCAATTACAGTTCTTACTTACATGCATATGATTACCTGTTTTCTATTACTTACATTTATTACTGCTGAATTGAGATACAAATGCTTACTGATTACCATTTTTAAACACTTACTTTCAATTGTTTACTAAACTATTTTATTACATACTCGATGAACTCGCTCAACCTTTGTGTTGACTTTTTAGTTTTACTTTCAGGTATTGATCAGGCATAGGATCTAGCTGGACTGGACTCCTAGAGACTTAGAGTATTATTGCATTGTGGCTTGATTTGATACATTTATTTACTTATATTTCGGGCTTGCATGCCTAAGTACTTTATTTTCATTTTCGGATTTTATTTTGGATATTGTTTCATTGAAGTGATTGACGTAATTGTGTACCAAAGGTTTTACCTTGGACATGGCGACGTCGTAACATACAAATTTTATTTATTTCATATAGATTGTTTTCTTTATTTACTAATGTGTTATGACGATCGCCAATCAGTTGCACTCTGCGTTTCCTCCACTGGCGGGGTGTGACAGATTGTGTGTAATCAGAGACATGGATTTAGTTAATGTGATGATCGAAACTGATTCTGACGCGGGTATAAGGATGATCAATGGAGAAGTCGAAAAAGATCAAAAGTTGACAAGTGTTTTTGATGATATTTGGAAGCTTGTGACACAACAAAAGTGTGCGTTATGTGATACGAGAAGGGATGGAAATCTAACAATTCTGTTTTTTATGTTAAAAGTTGAGCTTAATGTTTAGTTCATTTTGTATATTGTCCGTGTAAATGTTTTTATCTTGTTTCCTATCTCTTGCCATTTTTGTTTGAATGTTTCGAAAATGCGACTGATGTAAAGAGATTTTTCGAATAGTATTTTACTTTAGTATAACCTATTAACGATTCAAGAATTATTTAACAATTTGATCATAACGGTTTTGTAAGAAGTATTTCACAATTTGATCATAACGGTTTTGTAAGAAAATGGTAATACGTAAGTACTAGAATACTATAGGAAAAAGTTGGAAAAAGGAACTTTTGCTTAAAAAGAAGTAACAGAAAGATACTAATAATAACATACAAATTCATACATACAAAGCTCTACAGTGACTTTTGTGTTCAACTATCAATGTTCACTACTTCTACACATCAAGAATGAATGCCGATTTTGAAACGAGGGTGAAAAAAGTGACATGCTAGATATTTAGTGATACTTCTTAAGCCTATTTATAGGCTATTAAGGAAAGTATTAGAATAATCTAGATAATTTGTATATACTAGATATTTAGTGGAACTTCTAGATAATTACTAGTCTAAGTAAATCTAGACTAATCTAATAGATATTTTGTATAAAGATTTCTAGATTAATCAATCATTATCCTTGATCTTGTAAGTGATTTCATGAGAATTCTAGAAACTTCTAGTCAGGAAGGTTTTGATTTTGGATGGAATTAACACTAAGCTATACACTAACTTGTGTGGTCAACTATCAATGTTCAATGCGTCTACACACTAAGAATGAATGAATGCCGGTTTTGCGACGAGGGTGAAAAAAGTGATATGCACTCTAACCCTTTTCTAACTAAACGTTCAGATACAACGGCATAATTTATATGATACTAATAATAATACTAATTGAAAAACCGGCAATTTGGTATGGAAATATTTGAACATGTAACTAGCTCCATCTAAACGAACCTCCTTGTACTTCTTGAAACCACTTCTTTAATAATCTAAAGCTACTATTACCTTTCTCGCTCCATCGGATGTTACCTTTCTTGCCCCATCGGACAGATGCACTTCTTAATAACTCTCCTCCCATTGGTGATTTTGGAATTGACTCGTACGAAGGAGAATCAACATAATCTACATATAACGATAAGAGAAAATGAAAATTTAAAAGTCCCCATAAGTAAAGTTTCAATAACATAAATAAGGTTGTCATGAAAACTTATTTGCTAGGTTCTAGATTTTAATGTTTGTTTTAATATTTTTTGAAACATTATTTTTAGAGTATTGACTTAGTCTTTCAATAGAAATATATAGTTGATGACTTCTAACATATGCTTATATTTCTTCATATTATTATCACTACTATCATTTTATCAAGTCACACTTCATTAAATAAAGTTCTTAAACATGTAAAATATTTAATTAACCATTATTAATATGGATTAACAATAAAGTGTCATGATATTCTTATAAATGTCTGAGGTTTGAATATCATAGATAAACAATTGTTAAAAGTCACGATGGTATCCCAAGTTAAGTCGAGTATGTCTTCTTCATATGTTCTTCGAATAACTTAAACATGAAAAATTTCTTTCGTTTATCGTTAAATAAAGGTATTTAAATAATTTTACTACTTTGAGTATAATATATATGCATGTTTTGCATTCTTGATGCTAGATCAATATTGGCATATTGTGGAATATATTTAGAACAAGACAAACCAAGCCGTCTTTAGATATTCCACAAATTCAGGTGCATAGTCAACACAAGCACTATCCACAACTAAATTACAAAAAGATTATAGTAGTATTAATTTGTTCATTTTAAATAGGGGATAGCATGGGTCCGTTTGGGTCGGTTCCGACCTCAACCCGAACCCAAACCGAAATTTCGGTTCCTGAAAGTTTCAAATCGTTTGGTTCGGTTTCTATATTGGTTCGGTTCCATTTGATTTCGGTTTTTTTCGGTTCGGTTTGGTTTTTTATTTCGGTTTTTGGACATAGGCAAATTCATAGATCTGTCAAGGAAAACTTGTTAAATAAATCTCAAATGGAAGCCTATGTTACTCAATAATTGGCGGAGCAGTTCACAACTTATAACATGAAGTTGTGCATATTACTAAAACATAATGATATGAATCGGAAAACTTTAAACACAAAATTAAGAAGAAGAAAAAAATATTATATGAACTAAGCCAACATGGCAAAAAAAAAAAAATCAAAACTGAAGAAATAAACGTATATGTTGTTGAGTATTGTGGCATACATGACACCAAAAGATTACATATTGATAAGTATGAGATTGACAATTTAGAAAAGAAAACTTTTAGTCTTCACTATTAGCATCGAGAGTTTGTGTGTTTAGGGAGTAATTAATTAGGATGATTTAGAATTTTAGACAAAAGAATAAAAATTAAAATATCTACTAAAAGGGAACATATTAAAATTGACATACATATAATGGTTCGGTTCGGTTTTTTTCGGTTTGGTTTTACCCTCCGACCCAAACCGAACCGTTTTTTTCGGTTTCTCAAAAATCGAAACCCAAACCATCGGTTTTTATATTCGGTCCGGTTTTATGGTTCGGTTTTTATTGGTTTTTTCGGGTTTTGGGTTTTCGGTCCGGTTTTTGCTCACACCTAATTTTAAAGGGATATCTAAGGAAATAAACTATTTAAAAGAATAGTGAAACTAACAGCATGGTAGCTAAATTTGATATATTTATATATTTATAAACGAGGTCGATGACACGTTATGAGTAGTAGCGTAATGGTAAAACGCATTTTAATGATTTGATAAATGATTGAATAATCTTTAACTTGTTTTTACAAATTCACAAAACCACATCCCTATGATAATTATATTTTTCCGCTTATTTTATTATTATCACTGCACTTTTATTAACTTAATCAGATTTTCGTTTTTATCCGTCTCTAAAACTGTTAGTCACTCCCTTCTCGTTTAACTTAACTATGTATAGGCAATATAAGTGAGTGACCAACGTTTAACTAATAGTTTAGTTAAACGGTGGTTATAGCATGTGTCGGTGCTGGTCACTGAACGATGACGATGATGTGAACAATGACGATGATGATGATGACGAGGATGAGGATAAATTGAAATTGGATATGCATACTCTACTTGTACCCTATGCAACAAAATAAGTAATAATTTGTTCTGAATTGGTAAAACCCTATTTGGAAAAACTTTAATCTCCGCGCTGCTTATATATTAAATTTTCAATATAAGATCATTTTTTGTAAAGAAAATGCAAAACAAAAAGACTTTTTCTTGCCTTATAAAAATGCTGGTTAACGTTTTCAAAATACAAAACAAACACTAAATAATAACTTTTTATTTATTTAGTTAAACTATTATGTAAATAAAAACCTGTTACACCTCAGCATTTTGTAGATAAACGGTAATAGTGGTACTCAATACAAAAAATTAGTCAATTTGTAGTACTCAATAGAACTTTTGAGAACTTGGGATACATAAAAAAATTTCGTATCAAGTTGGTGACATACGCAAGTTATTTTTCCGCAATATAATATGTACGGTTTAATAAATTAATAATGGTAATATGAAAAAATCATTAATCATAACTTTGTCACAAATAAAAATACGGATAGTTACTTCTTGAGTTAATTACACGGATGGTCCTTTTAGTTTTATCCAAGTGGCACTTTTCGTCCTATTTTCCAGAAAAATTACATGGATAGTCATTTATTTTGAATTTCTGCACATGGACAGTCCTTTAGTCCGTTATGGTTAACTCAATTCTGTTAGTTATATCATAATGACCAATTTACCCTTTTTGTCTTATTCGCAAAGGACCATCCGTGTAATTAACTCTGAAATTTATTGAACGTATTAATGAAAATTTTTAAAACTTAAAAACAAAATGAAAAAAATAAAATGAAAAAAATAAAACAAAAATCACAATCAAATAAAACAATATGTAATTAACCCCAAAAATCTTCAAAAATTAGAGTTGTATTATGATTATTATTATTATTAGAGTTATGATTGGTATTATCCATATTTGTATCTATATATTTTGGATTAATGTATGAAATAATACACATTATTATTTTCCATACTATAATATTCGGAATTTTTGTAACCTAATTTGTACGCATAAATTCATTTGTGACATTCGGTGAATATAATATTCCATTTGTGGACGCTAAACTTATCGGATAATATTACAAAATATTTCCTTATACTAACGAGAATAACCCAATTAATTTCCTAAAACCAAAACTAATAGTCAATTTCAATTAAACCCACAAAACCACTCTCTCAATTTCACATACTCAGTCGATCATAATTCGATCTTCTTTACCTTTTCCGATTGTTTTATTTATTCTTTTTTATTGTCTTTTTCGTCTTTTCCAAAAAAAAAAACAAATTAAATATAAATTGCGAATACACTCCTCTCACTCTCACATACTCACATTACTCATCAACTCTACGATCGTTTTGTTTCGCCTTTTCGATCACTTTAATCTTACGTGTATCAACATGGGACTTGTTAGTGTACCAGTACCGTCCCCGTTCTTTATTCCACAACCTTACCATCGTGACCCTCTACCCGTCTTTCCTCCTTACCAACATCCATTTCCGCACCAACAATATAGTGTTCCAAATCCTGTTGTCATGTTTCAACGAGCGACGACTTATCATAATGTTCCAAGGGAGGTAAATTCAAGATGGACGTCTCCAGGGGTTGAACGTTTCAAATTAAACACCGATGGAAGTTCAAGAGGGAATCCTTGTCCGTCAAGTTATGGAGGTTTATTAAGAAGAGGTGATCAATGGGTGTGTGGGTATATGGGTACGATTAACAACGGAAAATCATGTACGAGTCTTGAGGTAGAAGTGATGGGGATATATCATGGTTTGTGTGTAATCAGAGACATGAAGTTAGTTAATGTGATGATCGAAACTGATTCTGACACTACAACTTAAATGCCATTTAGTGACTTATACCTTTTATGACTGAAATTAAAAACAGTAGGTATAACTAATTTAGAAAATAAAATTAATAATAGTTAAACACGGGCGCGTGAATTGAACAAAAATTAGGGGAAATCTCAAACCCTAGTTCTCGCTACTCGTTCTGGGCGATCTGCACCTTCACCGGCGCTCAGCTCCGTCTCCGGTCATCCCTTTCGTCTCCGGTCATCCACTCCGTTTCCGGCCGCCATATGCTCCGTTTCTAGCAGCCATCAGCTCTGTTTCCGGCCGTCGTTCGCTCCGTTTCGGCCATCCGATCCATTTTTGGCGATCCGCTCCGTCTTCGGCCATCCGATCCGTTTCAAGCTCTCCGCTCTGTCACCGAACATTCTCCTCGTGTCCGGCTATTCGAATTATTTCTGGATTTGGTGCTTTCCTCTATCAGAGTACGTCTTGTATATTAGTTTCATTAGTTTGGTAGATGTTACACGTTGTTGATCTAATCGATGGTCTCAAGGAGTCGGAATTCATATACTTTCAATGATTCATTAAATTTACTCGATTTTGATAGTGATCAACCTGATTTATACTTGATAGGATCTAATACTGATAGAATCTACTAAATTTCCAGATAAGTAATCAAAATTAACGAGTCTGTGATAAGCGATATAAGTTATCTAGTTCATATTTATTTAAAATCTAGTTGCATACCAGGTGTTTGATGAAATGCCTATCAGAGAATTGAATATATTCAGTTTTGTAAGAACTGTAAATTAACGAGTCTGTGATAGGAACAACTACTAGGACCTGAACTGTAAATTAACGAGTCTGTGATAGGAACAACTACTAGGACCTTTGCAATCTTTGATAATGGAAGAATTTGTCTAAAAGACATCGATGATACCACCTCAATTAGGATATATCTACAGTCAATATATATTAATTTTGCTTCTTCAGTTGTGAGCTAGCTTTATAGTATATCATGTTGCATGCTATAGTTTGTACATCTATTATGTTGGATATTAGCACTCATGTATTAACTAATGTTATTGTAGATATGTGCGGCTTGGATTCGTGATGTTAACGAGTTCATATCTCAGACTTGTTGAATTGTGTATTCTTCAACCGGCTATATATCAATGGACAAATCAAAGGAGGTTTGATTCCTCTATACTAAAGTTTTTCATTTTCATATGATTAGTGTCAATGTATTCCAAACCAGGTTAATGCAGGCATAAAATAATGGTGTTGGGGAGCTTAATTAGTTAACTACAGTAGAGTTGTATGTTTTTATGTTAGTTATTCAAGACGGGAAATCTGTTTAATTTACATTTAAGTGGATGTATGGTGGGCCTCTTGCATTTGTTAACCTAAACTTTTGACAAACAGAAAATATAACTTCAGGAGATCATCTAGAAACAATGTTGGCCTACAGGTAATTAATTATATCACAAGACACTTTTATTTCTACTAGTGAGGTTCTTCAACGATCTGCTAAAATGGTGCGTCATAGTGAACCTATACCAAAAGAGAAGAGTCATTTGATTTCTTTGATTGAAAGCTAAAATTTGATTTCAAAAAAGTAAAAGTAACAGACTACAACACTAACTTGGTTGAAAACTAAAGTTTGACTTCCAAAAAGTTGTCTTGGCCAAATTTTATTAATCATATTCGAAACCTAGCTTTGGCTTTTTGAAAATTTAGTAATCAACATTTTTTGAAACTGTTCGAACATGTGGAAACAATAGTTTCCATAGATCACACTAACAACGTTTAAAGTTACTTGAAGCATTTTATAGTACTCATGTGTTGATTGCTTGAGTTAACTTTTTGAATTACAGAAACGATATACACTCTGTTTCTTTGAGTCTTTATCTTTATCTCTATTTGTGTTTTTAATATTACTTCCTGAAACAGGGCCCATAACATGTAGCACGCTAGCAACAATGTTGCAGGACAGTTTAGGAAATGGATTAAATACCCGTGTACATGTGAAAGTAAATGTTCTAATTCTTGTTACTTCACTTTTGGAAATTAGTTTGTCTTGAGTTTGAGGATATTGAATGTTTTTTGCAGGTTGTTAAGGATGCTACATCAGAGGTTTGCCGAGATTTTCATTTAGACAAGGTTTGTGCACAACTTTTCAATATATTGGTTTTTTAGGACTCTTGGTACACATTGGTTGATGGGAGCAACGGATCAGGTGTATTGAGTAATGAGTCAAAATTGGTTTCTTTTAGTGATTCAGAGTGGTTTTCGTGTTCCTTGCTCTTCAGTAACTTGAGTGGCCATGTTGCTTGGTATCCCTTGAATACCTCTAAGTAAGTTTCTTAATAATTGTACAATATAGTAGGCAAATGTACATATGGCACTGAATAGATTTCAGTGAATAGTAAATGGTCCAAAGGTTAAGTTTAAATATTTAATAAAAGAATACGGGTCATGATGTGGTTTTTACTTTAGGCTAATGCACCTATTCATTCATGGTGATGTGGTTTTTTTACATAGGTCGGAGCTTGAGATGATCTGTAGTGAACGACATATTTGGGCAATAAGTGTGTTTCACGATGATTCGAGGTGAAATAAGTAGAGATGGTGGTCCAAATGAGGTGAACGTGAAGATTATATTCTTACTTTTTTTGTAGTTTTCCTAGTTTACTTAGAATGAACTTTTTTTGGTCAAGTCCAAATTTTAAATGTAATCAGGGTATTAATTTATTTATTGTGATCTGTAATTGTTTTATTGATTAATGAAATTTATTAAATATAAAAAGGTACCTAGATTTTTTTTTTTTTAATAATTCTAGACCTTTTGTGACTGAATTTTTCGTCACTATTAATGGAAGTAGAAATTTCTGAGCTACCAATAATGACTGAAACATTAGTCAGTATGCTTCACTACCTTTTCTGACTGAAATATTGTGTCAAACTAGACTTTTAGCGATGGCTTCAACAGTGACTGATTTTTCTTCAGTAGGAGTAGCCCAAAAGAGCTTTACTGACTGATTTTAGACTTTTTCTGACAGTTTGTTTCAGTCAGTAAAAGTCATTTAATTTGTAGTGTGACGCGACTATAATGATGATAAATGGAGGAGTCGAGAAAGATCAAAGGTTGACGTCTGTTGTTGATGATATTTGGAAGCTTATGACACATCAAAAATGAGTGTTATGTCATACGAGAAGGGATGGAAATCAGTGTGCAGATCTAATGGCGAAGTTAGGAAGCCATTTTAAGGAATTCACTGTTTTGGACATATTTGGAAAGAGAGAGAAAAGCTGCAAGGAGTTCGACGATCTGAATAAGCCCAAAGTATCGTTTTAATATAACATTTTTGTTTTTGATGTTAATTTTTTTTTTTTTAAGTTGTTTAGAGTTTCTTTCCCATTTTTGTTTGAATTTTTGTAAGAAAAGAAAATGCAACTGATGTGAACTGACTTTAGAATAGTATTTTACTTTGGAATAAGCTCTTAATGATTCGAGAACTATTTAACAATCTGATCATAATTTTTGTAAGAAACTATGAATATATTAGTACTAAAATACTAAAGCCAAAAATCGGAAAAAAAAGAGAAAAAACTTTTGCTTAAAAAACAAAAGCAATAGAAAAATAATACTCCATAATGGTAAAAACAATACTAATAATAACATTCAATTTCATAATGACTAATGTCATTGGGTTAGTTTTCTTTCTCCGTGTGACGCTTAGATCCTCGAATATCAAGGATCTAAGCCAAAAAGATGATCTAAACATTTAAAAGATGACTTTGAATGTGGAAACGATTTAAGTTATTGATTTTCATAATGACTAATGTCATTGGGTTAGTTTTCTTTCTTCGTGTGACGCTTAGATCCTCGGATATCAAGGATCTAAGCCAAAAAGATGATCTAAACATTTAAAAGATGACTTTGAATGTGGAAACGATTTAAGTTATTGATTTGTGATTCATAGTGAAAACAAATGAGGATCTTAAGCCTATTTATAGGCTATTAAGGAAAGTATTAAAATAATCTAGATAATTAGTCATACGAGATACTTAGTGAAACATCTAGATAATTAGATAGATCTAGACTAATCTAATAGATATTTTGTATAAAGATTTCTAGATTAATCTATCATTATTATCCTTGATCTTGTAAGCGCTTTCACGAGAATTCTAGAAACTTTTAGTCGGGAAGGTTTTGATTTTGGGGGGAATTAGGCGTTTCGTAACACTAATGTTACGAGCCGCACATTTTTCTCGAAATCAGCTTGCTCGTTGTCCATCGAGAATGGAAGAATCTCGAAGCCGCTAGGAAACTCTACAAAGATTATACTAGAAAGGATCTAGAAATATCCCTTGATATATAGTTTACTTCTAGATTAATCCTAGTATATAGTCTAGATAATTTTTACTTAAAATATCTAGTCTAGGATTATTCTAGATCTATGATAATCTAGATTAGTCTAGTTCTAGATAGTTCCATACAAGACTATAAATATGGAACTAGGCATCATTTGTAAGCATCATATTTTCTGGTATCAATAAATATCAAGCTTTCATAATCCTCCTAGCAAGTGTTTTCGAAAGACATTCCAAGTCTTTTCGGCTTACTTAGTTCCCAGAAATCAGTGACCTAAGTGCCACATGGGTTCAAGAATTTAACCCCGTGACACTAAGCTCTACACTAACTTGTGTGTTCAACTATCAACGTTCACTGCGTCTACACATTAAGAATGAATGAATGCCGGTTTTGCGACGAGGGTGAAAAAAGTGATATGCACTCTAACCCTTTTCTAACTAAACGTCCAGATACAACGATATAATCAATATCAAACTAATAATAATACTAATTGAAAAACCGGCAATTTGGTATGTAAATATTTGAACATGTAACTAGCTCCATCTAAATGAACCTCCTTGTACTTCTTGAAACCTCTTCTTTAATAATCTAAAGCTACTGTTACCTTTCTCGTCCCATCAGATGTTACCTTTTTCGCCCCATGGGACATATGCACTTCGTAATAACTCTCCTCCCATTGGTGATTTTGGAATTGACTCGTACGAAGGAGAATTAACATAATCTACATATAACGATAAGAGAAAATGAAAATTTAAAAGTCCCCCTAAGTAAAGTTCCAATAACATAAATAAGGTTGTCAAGAAAACTTATTTGGCTACTTCCTATATTTACAAAAAAAAATAATAACAATTTGACCATTTTACCCTTATGTTGCGGTCTGTTCAGCCCATTTGGTTTTGTATCCTATTTAGCTATTTGTTACAACCATTTCATATGTTAGAAATAAAGTGTCTCCAAATCGACCTCTTAATTAGTAAATGGCACCTCTAGTTATTCGAAAAGGTTAACGCTCTAGGGCACTTTTATCATATTCAAATGCAACTAAATATGTATCTGAGTATCTGACGTGTTAAAACCGTACTTGGGTTAGTGAAATGGCTCGAGTTTATAATGGTAGATATTTAAATTTTTGCATATGGATAGAGATGAGAAATTTCCAAATAAAAAACATACATGATCATAGAAATAGTCCATGCGTTTACATATCTAGATCACCATCCACTAATCAAACACTCTAACAAAGGAAACTGCTTGCTCACTCTCCCAGCTCCTCCCTTGAACCACCGCTCCGACCACCATCATCAAACATATATACATATAAATATCTATCTCGATATATACCTCAGCTCCAACCAACATTATAACCTATTTTTAAACAAAAAACCATCAAGAATTAAGAAGTAAATAATCAATGAAGATCATTATAACTATGGAAAACAAGTTTATGAGGGATTTTGGACAATTTATGAGGGATTTTCTAGAGTTTTATTTGCCACTTTTCCAAATAGTTGTGATAGTTGGATAATTTATGTTAAATAACTCATGTCGGGTTTAATGGCCCAACAAATTATTTGCTTATTTTTAACAAAGAAGAGCCCGAGAGCCTAGTTTTTGTCAAAATTTTATAGCCACTCCGTCCTATTTTGATTGTCATGTTTGATTTTTAAAGTTTTTATTTTTCAATTTTTATTTTAAATATTTTCGTTTGTGTTATATGTTAGTTGATGCATAATATATCAAGTAATATATAATACAAACAAAATATTCTAGGTCACAATTGAAAAATAAATACTTCAAAAAGTTAAACATAACAATCACAATAGGACGAGAAAATTAACAAATTAGACTTAATCCAACACACCATAATTAAACCAATCCCACACATAGACTTTTAACAAAACTAGTAATTTTTTAATACTTGGGTATATAAACATGTGAAATGTTTGTGTTTTTACCGATCTGAGACAAAAATTATGTTCCAATAATACCAACAATTGTACACGAACCTGAGTTTATTTGGTCTGAGGTTTTTAGGGTGGTGTGGGATTCCGACTAAGGATATTGTTGATGGGTTTTCAACAGTGGGGATTGCGAGAAAGTTGAGTTATAGGTCGAGGAAAAATGATGGGTCGAGGGGACATGGTTTTGTTAATGTGGGTGTTAAGTTAGATAGTTCGGTTTTTCCAATACATATGAGAGTGGGTTCGGATATAAGACGGTTGGTCGGGTTGCCATAATTATTCCGGTGATTGGTGTGAAATTAGCACAAATATGTCTTTGATGTAACGATAAATTAAAATATATAAGTATTTGATGTTCCATCGAAAATTAATTCTTTTTAGTTTGTTGTAGAAGATGAAACTTAGACATGATAAAATGAAACTTTAAAAGTTTTAACTTTTAATGTTTAACATCGAAGTATTGTGTAATGCAATTATTATTCTCAAAGTTAATCATTTTAGCATCATCAAGATAGCATATGGTAACTAGTAAGGCGTCTCTTAAACTTCCTATGTAAATATTTTGGATTAGTTAAAGAAAAGGTCCAGAAACGTTGATGAGATATCTAGATTCAATTGAGTATACGAGTATCAAAAAGTCGCTTACTCCATATAACCCGAAAAAGAAAGAACCTCGATGTCTATCTGTTTATCCTTTATTTTTATAGATGGTCATGAAAATCTCATTAACTACCTCGATCTTTGTCATGCCAACGGTAATTAATAAGATTTTAATAACACGGTTGCAAAAATATTGTGACAATTACAAAGATGATTTACGTAGTTAACTCTTCTATTATATGTGTAACGAAAAAATGAAAATATGTCAGCATGTTATAATGTGATTTGCTCTCCTCCAGGAGTTGTTTCGATATCAAATTAAAATTGAATAAAAATTGAAAGGTATTAAATTCGAATTTTGTTGAAATTTTTTTCCAAACTTAAAAAATCAATACCAAAAAAAAGTGTGATTTGCTAGGTCTTAAAATTAAACATGTTATTTATATTTTTAAAAGCTTCTCAGAGTAATGGCATGGTCTTCTAAAGCTAGTAGAAATATATAGTTGATGGGTCCATATCACTTTCAAAATCAATATTAAACGGTGGTTAAAGCAAAACAATGTCAACCATTTCATTTTCAAAT
Source organism: Senecio squalidus (assembly GCA_910822075.1). Taxonomy (NCBI): domain Eukaryota; kingdom Viridiplantae; phylum Streptophyta; class Magnoliopsida; order Asterales; family Asteraceae; genus Senecio; species Senecio squalidus. Next base: position 13,705,645 of record CAJVGC010000582.1, read on the forward strand.
TTGGTTGTTTATTTATAATTAGACTTAGAGTAAATTACATAAAACATATTTATAGATAAATTACAGATATCGTCAATACTTTTAAAACTTATACTAGTCGTCTATATATTTAAGAGAGTACATAAACCAATTAAACCAATAACCGATTTAACAAAATTAAATTGACTGATTCATTCACATAATTGATTGTTCGATTTCAGAAACTATGGAGTTTTAATTAACTGAAGATTTTGGTTTGGTTATACGAAAAAACTAAATCGTCAACCATAATTGTTTAGAATAAATGTAGAATGTAAAATAGTCTACTAACTTTTAAATTAATGTAAAGGTCATGAACTTATTTTCACTATCAATGGTATAATAATCCATATTGCATTTTATATAGGGACGGATCTACATTGAATTCGGCTACCCTTCAAATTCCGGCATGAAAAGGTAAAAATAATAGTTTTTTACACCATTATATATGCTTGCTACCCCTTCCTAAAACTTTGGATACCTCTCAATCATCTTATATATTCATTTGAACGAAACAAACAATTTTGAATTACAGATCATGATTCATGACTATGGAGGGTTAGAGAAAAAAAAAGAAGAGAAAGGGAGAAAACGAAAATAAAATATAGTTTTTTAAATTAAAATTCCAGTGGTGGATAGGGGTGACCAAAAAAACCGAGAACCGACTAGAACCGCAAAAACGGCCCGACTTTGGATCGGAACCGAACTGGACCGGCTATGGTGGTCCGGTTCTCGGTTCTCAAAAATACTCAAAAAATAAATTCGGTCCAGTCCGTGGCTAAACCGGCGGTTCACCGGTTCGGACCGAAAAGATAACTTTTTCTTTAATAATATGTTATTATTTAATTTTATATTCATTAAACAATTAAACCTCGAAACAATATAATACCAATTTAGTTTCAAATCTCATCATCGTCACTCATGCGTACCGATTGTAGGGTACTAACTCTCCTCTAATGTTTTATTTTTGGGAAGTAAAAAATATTATATTAAACAATGAAATCGAACCGGTAAAGTATTAAACAATGAAATATTATAACACCAATTAAAATTTAATTTATATAAAAATTAAACCAAATAGGAATCCTAATTGGTATTATATTGTTTACAAAAACAGTTTAGTTGATATACATCTAGTCCTCTATATAATCCATAGGTTTACTATGTTGAATAACCTTTTTTATTACTATGTTGTGTATTGTATGAGGTATTAAAACCGAAAAGAACCGAAAAACCGGCTAGAACCGACTAGGAACCGGACCGGAAATGACACGGAAAAAGCGGTCCGGTCCTCGGTCCACCGTTTCTTGATTTTTTTTGTCTCGGTCCGATCCGTGTCTTTTGAACACCCTAGTGGTGGATAGACTTAAATGAAAAATAGATTTTATAATTTTATGTATTCTTTAATTTTAGATTTTGCTTTACTTAAATTTTTTGTAATTAAACTTTTTAATATGTTTTTTTTCGTAATTAAAGATAAAGATTTTAATATGTTTTGTTTTTTTCCAAAAATATTGAATCAAAAATGTTTCATATTATAAAATATCTTTTGTCTAATTTTTATATTAATATACTAGCTACTTTGTTTATATCAATTAATTGTTAGAATCACTTTTGTTTTTAATAATGTTAAATTCAATAGAATGTGTCCCACAATATGTTCTTAAAACATAGGTTTCTAAACAAAAAAAAAGGAAACATTTTTTTTTTCATTTCTAAAAATATGGTTTTGCGTACTTTAATCGGAATAAAATCATAAACATAATTTAATTTTGTTAACAAATATAAACAGATTAAAAAGTAATTAATATTACAATTGTTTTGAATCTAGCTATAAATCAAAATTTGGAAACTTTAAGTCACAAGTCGGTTAAATAGTCTCCAACTTTTTTTCATTTTTCGGTTTTTCTTTTATAACATCATCCTGTTATTTCACGAAAAAAAAATTTGGATACCCCTTAGTTATAGCTCTAGATCCGCCACTGATTTTATAAATGTGCTTATCTATGTAGATATTTACGTATTTAACTAACATATATATTAAATTAAATTTCATGATGCTAATAGAAAATGACTTGAAGATAGAGCAAACGTAAAATAATTATAGAAAATAGATATTAATATCCTATTTCCTGGTTTCCAAAAAAAAATAAAAAAAAAATCAAACTTGCGAATTAAGTCTGTGCGTATATAAGTAACCCCACTCAGTTACTGTCCCTTTATTTCTATCGTCTTCAACATGGAGCTTGTTCCTACTAATCCGGTATCACCGTTCCTTATTCCACAGCTTTACCAACCTTACCCTCTACATGTCTTTCCTCTTTACCAACAGCGGTTTCCGTACCAACCATATTATCATGATCCTGTTCTTATATTTCAACGAGCGACGACTTATCAGAATGTTCCAAGGGAGGTAAATTCGAGATGGACGTCTCCAGGGATTGAACGTTACAAATTAAACACCGATGGAAGTTCAAGAGGGAATCCTGGTCCGTCGAGTTATGGAGGTTTGTTAAGAAGAGGTGATCAATGGGTGTGTGGGTATATGGGGACGATTAACAACGGAAAACCATGTAACAGTCTTGAGGCAGAAGTGATGGGAATATATTATGGATTGTGCGTAATCAGAGACATGGATTTAGTTAATGTGATGATCGAAACGGATTCTGACGCGGCTATAAGGATGATCAATGGAGAAGTTGAAAAAGATCCAAAGTTGACAAGTGTTTTTGATGATATTTGGAAGCTTGTGACACAACAAAAGTGTGCGTTATTTCATACGAGAAGAGATGGAAATCAGTGCGCAGATCTTATGGCAAAGTTAGGAAGTCGGTATACTGAATTCACTGTTTTGGAGAAACCACCAAGTGCATTGGTACCGTATTTGGAAAGAGACAGAAATGCTGCAAGGAATTCGACGATCTAAATAAGCCCAAAGTATCGTTCTATATAACAATTTTTTGTCGTGTAATTTTTTTATTAATGTTGTTTCAAGTTTCTTTCCAATTTTTGTTTGAATTTTTGTAAGGAAAGAAAATGCAACAGATGTGAACTGACTTTAGAATAGTGTTTTACTTTGGTATAAGCTCTTAATGATTCTAGAACTATTTAACAATTTGATCATTGGTTTTGTAAGAAACTGTGAATATATCAGTACTAAAATACTAAAGCCAATAATGGGAAAAAGAAGAAGAAAAAAAACTGAATTTAACAGGATTAAAAAACAAAACAAATCTAACAATTAATTGATATATACAAAGTAGCTAGTATATTAATATAAAAATCAGACAAAAGATATTTTATAATATGAAACATTTTCGATTCAATATTTTTGGAAGAAAAAAAACATATTAAAATCTCTATCTTTAATTACGAAAAAAAAACCTAACGATTCAAGAATTATTTAACAATTTGATCATAACGGTTTTGTAAGAAAATGTTAATACTTTAGTACTACAATACTATAGCAAAAAATCGGAAAAAAGAACTTTTGCTTAAAAAGAAGTAATAGAAAAATACTAATAATAACATACAAATTCATACATACTAAGCTCTACAGTAACTTGTGTGTTCTACTATCAATGTTCACTACTTCTACACATTAAGAATGAATGAATGCCGATTTTGAAACGAGGGTGAAAAAAGTGATATGCACTCGAACCCTTTTCTAACTAAACATTCAGATACAACGGCATAATCTATATGATACTAATAATAATACTAACTGAAAAACCGGCAATTTGGTATGGAAATATTTGAATACGTAGCTAGCTCCATCTAAATGAACCTCCTTGTACTTCTTGAAACCTCTTCTTTAATAATCTAAAGCTGTTGTTACCTTTCTCGCCCCATCGGACGGATGCGCTTCTTAAAAACTCTGCTCCCATTGGCGATTTTGGAGTTGACTCGTACGAAGGAGAATCAATATAATCTAAATATAACGATAAGAGAAAACGCAAATGTCAAAATCACCCCAATAAAGTTCCAATAACAAAATAAAGTTGTCAAGAAAACTTATTTGGCTCCTTCCCATACTTCCAAAAGAAAAAAGAGAAAAAAAACTTATTTGACCATTTTAAACTTATGTTACGTTCCGTTCAGCCCATTTAATTCGTTTCGTATCTCACTATTTCTTACAACCATTTCATCTGTTAGAAATAAAAATGCCCCAAATCTACCTCTTAATTAGTAAACAGCATGTCTAGTTATTCAAAAAGGTTAATGATCCGGAGTACTTTTATTATATTCAGACGCAACTAAATAAAACCTAGAAATAGACGAGAAGTTATTAAAATTAATGGAGGTCAAAGTTGTGGAACAGAGCAAGTACCTGAAGATGCAGGCAGGTGATAATTCAGTTTTAAGAACTTAGAAGCTTCTTTATCCTTCTTATGACATAAAACCCGTATTAAGGTGTTAGCGTCATCCAAAGATCTCTGTCCATTAGTTCCAAATCCAAATCCTGTCGATAAGTTCTCGCTTGCCATCCTCAACATATGGATCACTGATTCAGCCTGTCCGAAAGAAAAAGAGTGCATGTTACAATCATAAGTTCATAACCTGAAAACTAATTAAAGAAAAACGATTCAGAAGATAGATAAATACATCAAGAGAGAAAAGGCTCAAAATCTGATGGGCAAGTTTTGATTCCACCTCCACTAGCGAACGAGGAAGACCTTCTCCATCGGCAACAAATAGATCCTGGATTTAAAAGAAGCATTATTCATGTACTCACGGATTAATCTTTTTCAATTAGATATAATCATATAAAAAAGCAAAAAAAGTTGTTTGCATACCTTTAGCATATTGAGGTCGTCTTCCATCATGGTGATATCTGAATCAGAAAATGCACAGGAAGGACCTCCATCCAGTAGTACCCATACGTAGCCTTCCTATAAAATGAAATTATCATATCAGAATCTGAAAAAGAAAAAGAAAAAAAGACGTTTTATAGCTCGTGAGAAAAAGAGCATACCAGTGCTGCCCTACATATACTAGCCACCACCATATCTCTAAGGCTATCATCAATTAGACTGCATACATGGTTGAGGACCTGGAAAAGCCCATCATATTAAATATGTTCTGAAGATACACATGTATATACACGAACACACACACACACACACACACACATATATATATATATATATATATATATATATATATATATATATATATATTTAGAGAGAGAGAGAGAGTCTTACTCTGTCGATTTGTGGAAGTATGTTTTCCAGCCGAGATCCTTCAACAGTGCCATGATATAAACGGAAAAGAAATGAATCTCTCAAATCCCAGAAGACAACTCTTGTTCCTGCAATTTCAGCAAACAACGGAATTACATGTGAAACCTTGCCGGTTAGAAAATATAAAAATATCAATTTTCTGATAGCATCGGCTACTGAATCCCTGATGCTGTCAACAGAAAAGCAGCTTCATAGTCAAAGTAAGTGTCTGAGCCCATTAACTCACCAACTAAGTCACAAATTTTTCTGATAGCATCGGCTACTGAATCCCTGATGCTGTCAAAGGTGGCTATAAATAGTTCATCAACGGCTTCACTATCGGCGGGCACAAAATCGGTAGTTCGTGGAGGTATTTTAGCTGAACAGAGCAGAAGAAAGTTAGAATTGAAAAAAATTGCTTCAAAAGGAACTTTACAACCACATAGAAAAGAAATTTACCGTCTCTACTATTTTCAGATGCCATTGTCGACGCCCATGATTTTTTTATACCCTCTTCCAAAATATTAATTTGCTTCTGCAAATACTGCATATCATGACAAAATCACCATTCAACAATCAACATATAGGCACTGATTTGTGTATGTACTATGATCTATCTCGTGACAAACTGAAGTTAGTTTAAAGAAATAGGGACTTACTTGAAGAGTGTTTAATCTGACACAGAGCTTCGCAGTTGTCAACTCTTTCAACTTTTCGTCTACCTCTTCATCAAGAAATATACTTTCAACCACTTTTTTCTTGCTTATTGGAAACATTGTCTCCTTGAAACGAGTCAAAGGAGGAGCAGGTGGATGTAGATTGGTCTTCTCAACTGTGTTCATGTACAAATATAATTATAACTTAGATCGTCAACAAACCTATCCAAGCTAGAAATATCAAAATTTATCAAGTAAGATGACTAAAATGCATTGTGGTACATAGATGTGTGGTACCTAACTGGCTAACCAATTTTACCAAATAGCCATCGAGGGCATGAAAAAGTATTGAGAGTAATGCTTGCAAATGTGAGATATCCATTGGAAGATTTAGCTTGAACAATTGGTCCAGCGTCTGCAAAGCAAAGATCACAAAAGTAAACTGAAGTGAATGAAAAGATATTGGGAACACGGTATTTCCAAAAACATATATATCCAAAAAAAACAAGTTTATTCATAGATTAAAGGGGTGAATATAATCCTCATTTTTTTTAGTCAAATATAATGCCATTCAAATATATGTTAACTGAAATTCAGAGAATACAAAGTTTATTAAGTGCTTCACAAATTTTATAAAACTTGTTTAAATCTCTACATTGAAAATTTCCTTTAGATTGGCATCAAAGAAGGTTTAAGCAATTTCTGCACAATATTCACACAAATTAAACCTAAACTTCTACAGCTCGTCACTTCAGACCGATGTCTGCAATTAAGCGAGCTTAGATCTAGTATATTGCTATCATTATTCTGAGTACCTCCTCTACAATCCTAAATACTTCCACAACTGAAGCTGCTTGCCTCTGCTGATTCGATAAAGGTTCCCAGACCTGTAATATGATAAACATATATTACTGAGATGATGATAGTACATACAATATTGTGTGATAACAAACAAACTGTCAGAATAAAGAAAGTACAACTCCAACCTCAAGGTGGAAAGCGCGTCCTGTCCATTCCATTATACGCTCGTGCTGTGAGATCAACCAATCGAGAATGATTGGTCGGCTTATTTTATGAATCTGCATGAATTTTAGCATGGCAAAAGAGAATTATCAACAACAGATCTATATGAAAACCAGAATAAATATTTAACATGTCAATAGCTTTAAAAGCTATCATCACTTAGCCTAGTGATTGTATAACGTTCTTCAATGGCGCAAAATACTAACCTGGTAGAAATTAATTTCATGAAGGGAAAATGACCCAACACCTTTTTCTTCATCTTTAGAGTTGGAAGCTTGAATCAAGAATTGCTCCAAGTGATGAGCTGCGGAAAGCACTGATATAGCATTTTCAGAGAAAGAGATGGCGTCTAGAAATGGTTTCTACAAAAAATACAAGCATAAACACATTATAAAGGCAGTGGAAACTTGATCTGAACATAGATAATACACTTTTTTGAACTTAGTTACAAGAAACAAACCAATCTTTCTCCATAAAACTGGTGCAAATGTACAGAGGCAAACATTCCTGCATCTGGACACCATTGGTTCAAGACAGGTGAAAACACAGATAATTCTCGTTCAGCAATCACTTTTAGTTCACTTGCAAGCAAAGCCAATGGATGCTTCCCCTCTAGTTTAGATATGAGGTTTATGGTATCATCCACCTGTCGATTATCAAATTAATATTTTTAATTTATTAAGAATACACTGCTAAAGATCAGTTTACCCATTGTATATGGAATTATATCAAGAAACTAACCCGCTTGCATGCAGTTTCAAGAGATCTTCTAACATACAACCTAACCCTAAACGCAGCAGGATCCACAGTAGCATTTGCGTTTGTTACCTGTACACATTTATAAAACATGTATACATCACTAAAACAAGAAATTTCTAACCAATGAAAAACATCTTAGCTCAGCTGTAAGGCAGCTAAGCTGACTCATTCTCTAACCTGGAGAAAAAAAAAATTTAGAGTCGCTGATAGTTGATGGACTAACCTTAACTTCATTATTTGTACCGAAATTATCTCTTCCAACTGCCAATCCCATAGAAACCAGCCTCCGGAATAACACCGGCTTCTGAAGAGAGAGAGTATAACAAAAAGGGAACAATTAGTTGAATCTAAACCTCAAAACAACAAACACTAGGTGCAGGTTTTCAGACAAAGCTAACTGCATATCATGTGAAAAAAGTATATTGATCAAGAAACATGAAATGACCTCACTGAAATGCAAGTGATAATCTTGCAGTCTACTGTCACACCATAAGTTTATTGATCGAAATATTGCTTGCACCAAGCTCAATTTGGTTTCAGAAATATTGTTGGAAACTGTACATATTAGGCTGTTTGTATATTGATCCTCGTTTCTTTCTTTAATACCGTCAGTCAAAACTTTCTGCACTTGAAGGTTTGCCTGATCTAGTAGTAGAATTTCTTCTGTCGCGAGAAACTTCCGAACAAGCAAATGATATTAGAATTATAAAAAAAAGTACATAGTACGTAAGTTTAAACCTAGATAAAAAGTTAATTACATAACAATCAAGAATAAAACTTGTACCTGCTTGAAAAGCACCCATCCATATAAAACATCATGAATCTTCTGAGTTATGCCTAATGTACCCCAAGTTAACTTGACGAGCTTTAAATAATCAGCGTGTTCCTATTATAATGGCAAATGATGAATAACAAGAAATCCAACTACAGTGATTGTGTTGCAATTTATTAACAATGGCATGAGTATACACCTCGATGAGTTGTCCTTCATCCAGAATGTCAAAAACTCCAAACAACAACTTCTCATAGAGCCTAATATTTAAGCGATAACCAGCATTCCAGTAAGATGATCCACCTTGAATATGAGAACTCCCCCGCATAGATGAAAGTGATGATGCCACCTGTCTTATTGCTTGTAGGACTTCCGCACGTTCAGAAGGAGTCATTATAAGGTTCCATTCCTTCAGTTGCCAAAAAATAAAACTAGTCAAATTGGAACACTGGACTTGGACATCACAAAATATGCCAATTATACCTCTGGATTTCTGATTTTGTCAAGTAAAATTCCAAGTTCTTGCATTTCAGGATAATTCACGGATGAGAAGAGTTCTTCAAGAACATTAGTCTACATTAAAAAATTTCATAGTTATAGGAACAATGAACTCATTAGTGTAATTTATTGGTCCTGAAAGCTAATTGACCCATACCTGTCGTTTCCTCCATTGTGTGTAAGCCCTTTCAACCAGAAATTCAGTATGTTGTATACCACTTAAGAGCTCAATTGAGATTTGGGGAATATCAAATGGCACATGTGATTTTCTCATAGAAAACTGCATCAACCTTTGCCTAATGCATTCATCCATTGCCTCTGAAATCTAATAGAATGGGACACATTATTCCCATAACATCAAGGTTGGTTAATTAAGTCAGCAGAACAATGTGTAGAAGATACACAAGCTACTACTTCACTTGGTTTCATTAGTCAATCTTAGAAAATTGAGTAAGGGTGGATTATTCGGAGTAAAGACACAGAAGGTATATTACAACAAACAAAGTAGCCGATATTGTATTTCAGACATGTTCTAAAGTTTAAAACCGATGCACATTATTCTGAGTGTTAGATTATTCACTCTTATCTCATCCGTTTCTTTTTCTTCTTAGGAGGTGTTTGGGATTGAATATTTTAAAAAGTGTGTTTTAAAAGAAGTGTGAATGTGCAATTAAAATAAGCCCCGTGTAGGTGCTTAAAAATAAGTGCGCATTTCAATATAAAATAAGCCAAAACGCAGTTTTATCCAAACACCTCAAAACTGCGCCCTCCGTTTTAAAAATATGCAATACGCATTAAGCACCTAAAATATGCAATCCCAAACACCCCCTAGTATAATAATGAACAAAAAAAATGGCTAACCTGCATTTGAACTCTAATGGTGTCAATGTGCTCAAACTGGTTTTCAACAGAATATGACCTGAGATGTCTTCTATCTCTTCTATTTTTTAACCCGGACAGAAATCTAGAGCCCTTATCTTTCTTCGGGTTCTCCAAAGAATGAATCGCGATCCTAATGTTCGAAGGAGATAAAAGATGAACAGAGTAAAATCAGATATTCACATCATAAAAAGAAGATAATAAGCATAAATAATAGGAAAATAACTTCTTTTAACAGCAAAATTTACTTAAGATGTGTGTGTGTGTGTGTGTGTGTGTGTGTGTGCACATACATACATATATATATATATATATATATATATATATATATATATATATATATATATATATATATATATATATATATATATAGGGAGAGGTTCTTATAAACCAAAACTTAAAGTAAAATAAGTAAAAAAATATTAAAAAATAATTTATTTTATGTGTAATTTTGTATTATGTTTATTTATTCAATTATAACAAACTTTAAAAAAGCAAGTTTTGATATGCATCAAAATATATGTCGTTTAGGGACTGTGCATCAAATTCTTTGTTTTTGTGCAGTAAATATTCAAATTTGATGCACAACAGTAAAACTACCAATTTTATGATGTACAACAAAACTTCGTTTTTTAAAGTTTGAGATATGGTTAAAATGAACGAGAATCCAAAATATCTAACGTTATAAATTATTTTTTAATTTTTTTTTACTTATTTTACCTTAAGGTTTGTTTTACAAGAACCAACCTCTATATATATATATATATATATATATATATATATATATATATATATGTATATAGACAGAGAGATACATTACCCAGAAAATGCAAGGCATGATAGCAGTACTTCATAGGCTGATTCTCGCAAGTCATCATCCGATAACCCTTAAAAGTTACTAAAACTATGTATCAGTCACTCAAAAAATAAGAACTCAAACTTCGCAAACTACAGGAGTGTTACTGATGAATAGGAAGACTATTTATAGAGCATAGTTTACAGAAAGGAATTGAAGGAAAACAAAATTATGTGAAAGGTAAACTAATGACAGTAGGTTCCATCATGGCATCTTATATAAATCTAAAAAAGTAACCCAACAAATACCTGTTCTTAGAGCAGGCAATCCTAGAGAGAGTACATTTGTCTTCTTTGCAGACTTTGAACTTGAAGGTACCGCATATGAATGATTCTCCCCAAAATCATGCCCAGAAACAGTTGCTTCGTCTGAACCACTGGAAGACACAGGGGGGACAGAGGAATGTAGTATATCACGGTGACCATGGCTGATCTCAACTGAGGGTGGTAAGCGTCGAGGTGGAGATCCAGCAGAGTCTGGCTCAGATAGAAGAAAAAACGTATCTCCTGATTCGGAGTGTATCTGCAGAAAAACTCAAATAAACTATCACAAAGTTGATCAGCTGCAAGAATAGAAAAATAGTTTATATGACGAATAGAAAAATAGTTATCATTCTGGCTAATGTTCTGGCCACACACCTCAAAAGCGAGGCATTAGAAGAAAAAAAATGCATGTCTAAAGAAATAATGAAAGAGTTCAAACGGCTTAAGCAGGTTGATAAAAAATCATTTGAGTACATGGAAACAAACAAAAATGTTGTAAACAGGTATAGGTCGATAAGTACAAGTAAATTTGTAGTTGTGGAATCTTGCAGACCTTATTGTCTCACCTCCTTGTCAATCTACGTTCTAACTTACCTTATGTTGTTGGTGCTTCCGCAACTGTTTTTCTTTTAGTAGCATATTACACTAGATATTTATGCATATGTGTACAAACTGTTAATTATTGTAGGTATTATAGACTTTAACTTTCTATGTATTATGTTATTTTGTAGTGTACTTAATGTATGTTGCTTTTCAATGTAGAATTATATTTACACATGTCCGATTAAACCACAATTTATCTAGAATCATTCTCTTTGCTAACAAAAATTGGTCTATTTAGCAAGAGAAAACAAATTCATGGTCCATTATATCCGCGAATAGTAACGATGATGACCCCGAAAATGAATAATGGTCCAAACAGTTTCCTTAAAGTATATGTCTAGATAACATCCAGCATAAGAAAGGACATTTATCAGGAATATGACAAAACATCACACGAAGTAGAAACATAGGAATCTATAATACCTACACTAACATTTAACTTGAACAATACACAAATTTCATCTGCTATATGCCACAACAAGAACAACAGCAGCAAAAATAGACAAATAGTAAGTTAAAAGATAGATTGTCAAAAGGTAAGACGATATGGTTGTGACCTTTTGCAATATTCCATTAATTCACGATATTTGCAACCATCCATAATGGCAGAATCATATTACCAGCACGAAACCTAAGTCCTATTAATTTTGTTACGACATCATGAACAATATATTGAAATCTTACCATTGTCGGGAACATAGATTCATCAATGTGCTTCGTGGTTGCTTTAGAAACATCAAGCACTCCACCTAATTACAGGAAGATTTCACGGATGTCATGTAGTTCGGATAAAAGTTATACTCAAAATAAAAAATCAACTAATACATTATTTGTTATAAAATGTGACATACATTTCTAATTTAGAAAAGTTAGAGACATGTTACTTATATCCAAACATATATTGATCTTGGGTTGAAGTTGGATTACTGAGACTAAAACAATTAACCTTTACACTTTTGATGAAACCCTAAGCCGATACCAGAAAAAATGAAAAATACTCCCCGCAAGTATATCTCATGCTCAACCCTTCTCATCCTTAATTAACATTAATATTTAGCCTTACAATCCAATTTAGTTTATTCATTATTAGTTGCCAATGACATATATACGCTTTGAACTAAGATATACGCTTCGAATTTCATAAATAACAATACTTCTTTTCAGCGTCTAAACGGCAATTTTGCACATAACATGAATACTTCAATATTTATTATTATTATTATTATTTTCTTATTAACTTTTTAGGGTCAGGGGGGTCAAAAATCAGGATCCAGTCATTTTTGTGATTGCAAACTTACTACACAATTCACTATGTCTTATAAAATTTCTAAGGCTTCTGTTTAGGTTACAAAATTTAACCCACCTAAATAATTTATAAAACACTAGTACTTGAAGTCAACATATTAGATTTGCTTTCAAATCAAAAATCAACATCAATCACTTCTGCGTTTTCAAACTAATGAAGCAATCTACTAAGTTGAAACTTAAAACCATTGACTAATAAAAAATTTCATAATTAGCAACATAAAGTCCAAAATCATTTAAAACTAGCAATAATACACTTAGTTCAAGTAACATAAGCTACCTAAATCATTAAAAACTAGCAATAAGAAAATTAATTCAAGTAAAATAAAGCTAAATATGTAAGAAACTAAAAAGTTAATTAAAATACCCAATAAAATTACTTATAATTGATATAAACTGCCTAAAAGATGAAGAAGTTGTAAATTAATAAACTTAATTCAAATATACTAAACTAAATAGGTAAGAAATTAGTAAAAACTAAAAACACCCACCGCTGGATTGTAAGCATTAAAATTGGGGTTGATAGCCTCAACATCGATATTGGAACCTAAATACTAGCAATAAACTTATGTATATTACATTAAGCTACCGAAATCATTAAGAACTAGCAATCAACTTGCCTAAAAATGAAATAAACTACCTAAATCATCAAAAACAAGCAATAAACGTACCTACAAATAAACTAAGCTACCTAATCATTAAACACTGCCAATAATAAACTTAATTTAAATAAAATAAGCTAGATAGGAACGAAACTAAGAAACGAGACAAAAATAGAGCCGAATCGTATGCATTCAAGGACGTAATTGACGGTTACAGCATCTCAATCGATACAGTAACTGAAATACTAAAAAAAACTTACTTATAATTAAAATAAGCTACCTAAATCATTAGAAACTGGCAATAGTAAACTTAATTAAGCTACCTATAATTTACCTACAAATGAAATAAGCTCTACCTAAATCATTAAAACTAACAATAATAAACTTAATTCAAGTAACATAACCTAGATAGGCACGAAATTATGAAACTAGCCAAAAATATTGTATCAAAATCGACTCCGTAACCGGAATACTAATACCTATAATTTACCTACAAATGAAATAAGCTCTACCTAAATCATTGAAAACTGGCAATAATAAACTTAATTGAAGTAAAATAAGCTATATAGGTAAGAAACTAAAAAATAGAAAAAATACCACCAGACTGTAAGCTTTCGAGGACATAATCAGCGCTGATAGCCTCAAAATCGATACCAGAACCTAAATATTAACTACAAATTTACTTCAACAGAAAATTAAGCTACCTAAATCCTTAAAAACTAGCAATAAACTACCTACGTCATTAAGAATAAGCAATAACAGACTTAATTCAAGTAAAACAAGCTAAATAGGTAAGAAAATAAGATATTAAAATAACAGAAATAATTTCGCCAGATTGTAATTCGAGGACATAATCAGCACTGTTAGCCTCAAAATCAATACCAAAACCTAAATACTAACTACAAACTTACTGATAAGCTACCTAAATCATTAAAAACTAGCAATAAACTACATAAATCACTGAAAATTGGCAATAATAAACATAATTCAAGTAAAATAAGCTAAATAGTTAAGAAACTAAGAAATTAAAATAATAGAAATAATTCCGCCCGATTGTAAGCTTTCGAGGACATAATCGGCGCTGATAGCGTCAAAATCGGTACCGAAACCTAAATACTAACTACAAACTTACTGATAAGCTACCTAAATCATTGAAAACTAGCAATAACCTACATAAATCACTGAAAACTGGCAATAATAAACATAATTCAAGTAAAATAAGCTAAATAAGCTAAATAGTTAAGATTAAAATAATAGAAATAATTCCGGCCGATTGTAAGCTTTGGAGGTTATAATCGGCGCTGATAGCCTCAAAATCGATACCGAAGCCTATATACTAACTACAAACTTACTGATAAGCTATTGAAAAGTGGCAATAATAAACTTAATTGAAGTAAATAAGGTTAATTAAGGTAAATAGGTAAGAAATGAAGAAAGTACCGCCGGATTGTAAGCATTGGAGGACATAATCGGCGCTAATAGCATCAAAATCGAAATCGGAAGCGGAAGGTGATTCGATTAAACCTGATGATGAGGATAGTATGAATTGGAGAAGTTTCCGGCGATCGTCACGGAATCGGTGTAGTAACGATGAATCCATTTGCAGAGAGAGAGTAATTTTTGGGATTCTCCGCTAAGGAGACAAATGAAATGATTCAAAGAGACGCGCCAAGATATTTGATATTAGACGGCGTCACGCCGGATTCGTTTGACCTTTTTCATGCTCTTTTATTTTTCCTCGTTGATAATCATAATAATAGTTTATCTAGAATTATGAATTTTGTTTTTAAGTTTAAAATAATGTATAATTTGTTTATTTTTTAAACTTGATTACGTTTTTTGTCCCTAATTTAGGTACGTAATGTGTAATTAGTTATCAAAATTTTTAACGGAAAATTATAACAGACATCCATTTTAGGGACGAAAAACGTAATTAGTTTTCAAAAGTGTACGATTTATGCAATGTTTTAAACTTAGGAACGAAATCTATAATTTTAGATAAATCATAGGGACGACTTATATAATTAACTCTAATTAATAATAATTGGAAAGGTAGTTTGTAACTAGCCTGGTTCGGTTTGGGTAGAGTTTTCTTTTTAAAGTAAAAACCATTCAAGTTGTCAAGTTTTTTTGTTTATGGTGTTTATTTCGGCTTATATGATTTGTTTATATAACTTTTAAAATGCTCGTAAGTCAATTTTTGTAATTTATGAGATTATTAATAATAATTTATAAGCTTAATATGATAAGTTTATAAGCCCAAAAAATGAGTCTATGAAATTACATAAACTTATTACGGGTATGTTTGACGCAAGTAGCTGAAGTTGAGGATACAAGTTGGAGTTGGGAGCTAAAAGCTTGAGCTTTTTCATTTTTTGAAAGTTACTTTCATTAGCTTTTCATTTCAGAGCTTTTCTTTCAAAATAAAAGTTAAAAGTTTTACTATCCAAACAAATCTTTTTTTTATTTAGAAGCTTATTTTTCTAAAAACGAAAAGCTCAAACTCCGAAAAACTCTAAAAAGCTTGTTATCAAACATACCCTACATAAAGTCGAAACAAACATCATCTTAGAAATTAGGAACCGGTCTATTTGGTTTTATATATCGATCCAGTGTTTAAATTTTCGGAATCTAGTTTTGTTTGATTCGATTATTTTGGTTTATTCAATTTCGATTCGACTTTTCGGTTTCTTGCTCAGTCTATTGTGAAAAACTTCTAATGTTAAAACTGGCATTATTTAAATTGAAATAATTAAAATACTTTTTAATATAAGTTTATAAAATTACAAATATAAAAATTAGTCATCTTTTGACCGGTCATGTAAAATATGTACACTTTTGAATATCTATAGGTTACACCTTTTATTTTACCAATATTTATAAGTACATTGCTTAATTAACGATGATTTGACGAATGATGTGGATTAGAAGCATCTTGGTCATATTTTTGTGACTAAAAAGTCTTAGAAGAAAATTAAAGTAATATATTTTTATTTAAGTTTTAATTACACGGCTTATAATTGACATGTTTGTTTTTTTAGTTCCGCTCTTGAATGTATTACTCATAGAGTCATAGTCCATAAATAATTTTTATCTATCAAAAAAACTAAATAGAATAAATTTCATATACGTAGTGTTTGTATATATTTCACGAATTGTATGGGTCATGACAATGTCGTGACTTGTGAGTACGCACTGGTTAGGAAAGATTACTCGTTACATGATGCAAATAGTGTGATTTAATAGTTTTTTACGTTTAGGTGTCTCTAACGATAGAATATATGTCACGTAATGCTTACTAGCTATCTACTTATCGCGTTACTGATTATATTAGACATAATAATCTCGAGTATTTGGTATGTCCGTTATCTGCAGATAATGAAAAAATCACACATTGACACAACATATGGCACACGCAATCGATGCATATAATATAAGTTTTTGGTACAACTTTAATGAGTTGTACGAGTCTATCACTTATCAGTACTTACTAGCTTTCGGTGTTTTTTCATGAATCATGATTTATGAACCAAAAAAGAAAAGCAGACACTTAAATCCTAACGAATAGAAGTTGATATAACATACAAGTTGAAACTGATAATCTCACTAGACTTCTTCACAGCCGAGACTTCCATTCTTGACGATGTTGTACTTGCATAGAGGACAGGTGGCGTTGATGTAAAGCCACTTGTCAATGCAGTTGCAATGAAAATGGTGAGAACATGGAAGCTCTCGTAGCTCGGCTCCATCATCATATGCCGAGAGGCATATGCAACACTCCTACATGTTCACCATTAACATTAGTTATAAGATAGCGGATAAAGGAACCCAACACAAAACAAAAATTATAATGAACCGAGCAATATCAATGAGGTATTTTATCGCATTTGGTTTACGATGAAAACAGAACTACTCAGATCCTAAAGATTTAGGTAGATTTTAAGAATTATCAACCAAAATATTATTCGTAATGTTCAGGTTGGGGGTTTAACAAAATAACTTCAATATGAGATCTTGTAAATCAACTTGAGCTTAATTTTTCTTTTTTTTACTGAACAATATAAAACTTGAAACAAAAACTCTAACGGCCAAAATTTAACCAAATAGTCTAGCATTCCCTCATTATTATTAGAGGGAAATTTCACTCCTTTATGAAAACGGGTCAGTTTGGGTTGCAGCTTTATAGCTAAAAAGAAACGAGAGATATGTTATAATCTTGTTTGTATTAATCGGTAATGTATCAAATTGTTTTTGAATTAAGAAAACCAAAAAAGTCGGATTGACCCAAACAGATCCGATCCGCCCTAAAAATGTACCCATTTTGACCGGTCCAACCCACCCATTTTGCCACCTATATTTTTCACCTAATCAAAAAGGATTACAAAACTAAATTTTAACATGATCAAAAACTTGTCCTGTTAGTCAAACTCAAGGACAGTATACGAGTTGAAATATTTCCTTCATTAAGAGAGTGTCCCTATTCAAAAAAAAAATAGAGAGTGTCCGGGCTAGCTTGGGACCCCAAGATTGTTTTCTTTGTTTTCAAAAATACCTATATCAGTGTATATGTAAAACTAGAAGGTTCACGAAGTATAATAAAATCCTCGCACTATGAATGTAACCAAATTTGGTTATGTGATTACTATTTTGTGTGTGAAGAGTGAGAGAGATCTTACAGCATCCTCAGGTGAAAGAACGTGCTCAATGGGAGTATCGGTGCCATATTCAGTCATTACTCCTCCACAGAGTCCTTGTATCTCATCATTAGTTTTTCCAGCTCCACCATCACGGCGAAATGTGAACTTTGGCAGCAGTTCAATGTCCTCTTTGCTTGCTCCTTCCTGCTTTGTAAATACTAAATTAGTTCAACGGTCTATTCGGTTTATACTCATTGTTCTATGTTAATGTTTAGAGTTGGCAATTTCGACCAATTTAATTATGAATCAATAAGTTTGGATAATGTTTTATTTTTACCGGGACAAACTAGTAAAAAAAAAGAAGTTTGCTTAAAAGGAAACTTGTCGAAAGGCCCTCAAATTGATATTTAAATCCAT
Source organism: Senecio squalidus (assembly GCA_910822075.1). Taxonomy (NCBI): domain Eukaryota; kingdom Viridiplantae; phylum Streptophyta; class Magnoliopsida; order Asterales; family Asteraceae; genus Senecio; species Senecio squalidus. The sequence goes on from CAJVGC010000582.1 coordinate 13,724,155, forward strand.
AAAACTTCCTAAATCATTTTATAGAAATATTTAAGTTATTATTGATATAATATCAATAAAATAATTATCAATTTTAACAAGAAATGTTTCCAATCAACAACTGGACCCCGACCCGTTTTGACCCATTACCCAAACTTTTGACCTGCCAACCAAACCCACCCATTTTGCCACCTCTACTAATGTTTATATTAACCGAGACAGAAAACTGCAAATTAGTAGTCGAAAATTATTGTGCTCAGAAAGTCCAGAATGAAAATCAAATACTATAACCCAAATAGGTAAAAGCCGCATACGGAAAGCTGAAGTAACAACAGCGAACTTTAACGACTTAAATGATGCTCCATTTAAAAAGAAAGTAGCGTTTTTGGAGACGGATGAAGTAATAAATTATCATCAGAAGGTAAAAGATGACAAATTTCATATAATAAATGAAGCTAAACTACATGATTTCCATTGTAGCAATTTAAGATGTTATTGAAAAGATATACAGAACATGGAGCTCATGTTTTACCTGATCAGCAACAGCATACAAGACGGCAATTATACATGGAAGACAACAGCAAACCGCAATACCAATGACACACGCCAGTGCAACGCAAAAAACAACAAAAAACACATCAAACGCCAAGAAAACAACGCAAAGCCTGCATATTTAAAACTCGCTATCAAATTACAAATATAAACAGCATTCGCACCAAGCCATATACCAAGAAAAAACACATTAATCGCACCAGTATAACTTAGGAGAATCCTGTGCCAATACTTGCCCACCTGATGAAATCCAATAGAACCCAAGTATCCACCAAACAAACGAAAACATTGTATTCGCAGATTCCAAATACTTTGCCACACCACTGCATAACAAAAAATAGTCAACATTTAAGAAAACGACACCAAAATATATCCAACTATACCCAAATTGCTATTAGTATGCATCGTATATTAAAACTTTCTAGTTCGTGTACCAAACTCTCAGTCTACTACTATTGTGTATCTGTATGTATTTTTGTTTTTTCTGACGATACAAATATATACGTTTTTACGTCAATATAAACCAATGCCACATCATCGGTGTATGGTTATAAAAAGTAAAATTCATACAATAATTAAACCCAAAGTTTTGTACAGACAGGGGCGGAGCCATAAATTCTTTTTTTCCTCACATGGGCAAAGTAAGGAGAAACATTGTCGAGCAGGGTTTCATATGTTTTGTTCCATAGTTTAGGCTTGTCGTAGGGGGCAAAATTCCCAAATAAGCCTTAATATAGTATTTATTTACATTGTGACAAAAATAGTAAGGGGTCAACTGCCTACTCTGTCGCCCTGTGTGTACATATAATATAAATATATAAAGTACGATACATAATTTCATACCTATTATCATTATTCGTTAAATTCGCCAACGTAACATACTGACTATTACTCCTTCCGGAACCAGAACCACTACCACTACCACTACCACCTTCACTACCATTACCTGAATCTCGACTCTCTATCCCCCGATGCTCCCGTCTATTCTTATACTCACTCCAAACACAAACCATATGCACACAACATTGCACACCATACCCAACAACCCAAACCCTCAACCACCCACTCCCCACCTCATCTTTACTCAAAACCAAAACAACAAAAGCAACAACAACAAAAACCAAATTCCAAACAAGATCAAGTAAAACAACCGGTTTGGAATACGCCCAATCCGTTTGTCTCTCCTCCAGCTGCTCAGCTGCGGTTTCTCTCACCAGCATAGACGGCTCTCGCATGAGCCGTCTACTACTTGCTCGTCTGAGAAACCGCGCTGCGTCGCGTAAGCTCTGACGACGGAGTGATCGCCGCGCGGCGATCACCCCGTCGTCGTTAGAGTAGAGTAAAGGAGTTGTTGTTGGAATGTTGTTAGATGGAGATAACATTTTTTATTTTTTTTTTGTTGCAAAAATGGAAAGTTTTGATTTGATGGGGTTTGGATGAAATTTTTGATTCCAGGAAAATAGGAGAAATTGTCAGAGAATTTGAATAACGAATTTTTTTCGGGGTTTTAGGGTTTGAGTTTAGATTCGAAATGAATGGAGTGATTGATTGTTGTTTGTATGAACAGTATTTTTAGGTGGGACCTACTTACCTGAAAATATAACAACTGATTTAGCGGGTAATTGTACTACTTGTTGTTTATTTCACGATGTCCATAGTTCGTTTTGACCGATTTAAGATTAAAATCTTAACCAAAACGGTAATATTAGTTTGAAATTTTTTTAAACCAAATCAACTATAATATTTTATTAAACTGAATCAACCAAATCGGAGAAAATGGTTTGGTTTAATGGGTTTAATAGTTTTGGCAATTTATATTATTATAAAACATTTTCATATTAATCTGGATATTAAAACTAGAGTTGAACTTATATTTAAGTATATTTTTCTACGTTGTAACAATATATATTTCTTTTTATATGAATGACTATATGTCTATATTATAACTAAACGCTATGAAAATATATGTTTGAACAATAAAACATCTTAAATTAGTGACATAAGCAAAACTGATAGATAAATAAAAAGATTAGTGAAAATTTTAAATCTCAAAATTAAAATATTTCAAAGATAAACCATTCACCTTAATTAACAAATATATTTATATAGTTATATATTTGTATGACATAAAACATTTATATATATATATATATATTTTTTATATATACACTTATATATTCGGTTCGGTTTAAATGGTCGGTTTCATGTCTCAAACCGCAAACCAAACCATATTAACGGTTTATAGAAATTGCAAACCGGTGGTTTGTCTTGTGACTACATAAACCGGACAAATTACTTCGGTTCGGTTGGTTTATTCGGTTTGGACCAAACCATACACATCCCTAGTTACATGTGGCTCATGGGTAACTCAATATGGTTTGGAAACACTTATCTTATATGTTCACAAGTCGAATCGACTATTGTCACGTTCAAGATTAATTTGGGGTTTAATTCTCGAGTTAGAGGTTGACTTATTGACAAATTATGTACTCGATTAATTATACATTTTACGCTCAAACTTGATAAATAGTTGTTATATAGCTGATTTGACTTGACTTGTTCGTATTACTTTATATAATAATGATAAATTTAGTAATTTTTATGTATATTAAAGGGTAAAAATGTAATTCAATTTAAGCTCGATGAGACTGGCGAACTTAAATACCCAGTTATTTTGGAACTCGAACTCGACTCGAAAGACAACTTGAGTAGCTAGAGTTCAACTTGTTATAATTGAGTCGATTTTGAATAGTTTTCGAGTCGATCTTTAATAGCTTGTGGGTTGTCTTGTTTACACCCGTAGGTGGAAAAGAATTAGATTTTTTCTTGTTTATGTTATAAATGTATGCGATTTAACTAAGGTAATTTCATGACCCTTTTCGAATACAACTTCAAGATATTTATTTAGGAATGTTCGAACATGTTATCTCTTTAATTATATTAGAACGTCTTACAACTATTTGTGATTGTTTAAATTCTGGAAAAGTTCTTATTAAATTTTTGTTAACGTATTTGTGATAAGTCAAGAGCCAAAAGTTTTATATCTTGGAGTTCTTATGGTTTAGTGGCCCAAAGGTTCCTGATTACTTCTAATTGAAAATGGTAATCCATAAAAAATAATGTTAAATGAATATATTAACAATAACAATTTAGGTAATCATACTTAGTTGTTGTCCGATTACTTCATTTTTTGTCTAATTAAGTTATGTGTCACTATTAATCTGTTACACAACACATGTAACCTCATAAATTATTCCTCAACTTCTTTTAACTACTCCCTATTAATCTTAATGCCTATGTCTTAGAAAGTAGTTTCGGACACCACTCAACTTAATGAGCGATAATTATTGTCTGCTCGATATATGTTACTTAACAAAGTTTTAATAAAATTAGTTGTTTGACCATGGTGTCAATCAGTGACGAAGACAAGAAATTTGTAACGTGAGGGAAAAATGATAAATATTTAGTAAGTGGATAAACTTTTTATTGTTTACATACATTTTAAAATTAACATAAATTAAACTACTTTTTACATTATAGAAAATTATGATTGACGCAAATGTCTATTATATTTTATTCTGACTCCGACCATGATTGTCAACAGCGTTATAGCATATCAAATTGTTGATTTTGTGTGATTAAACATGTTTGTACCATAGAAATCTTATGTCTCTTTTGTTATTTTCTAAATCTACATGTGGTGAAACACTGAATTTGTTATCTCATGTCTGTTTTTTATGAAAAAAAATCAACCGAATCAGATTTTTTGAAAAATATATCGAGGGAGGATTTGATTTGGTTAGACTGTAGTTAGTAAACAAGGATCATTTTTTCACAAGGTGCCGAATGTATCGTCAAATATTCAATATGACATGATGATTTCATGGCTCGTTTTTTATTTTAATTTTGAATACATGTCACCTTTTTAATATTATTTGATTTGTGATATCTTAGTCATCCATATTCCACGTGTCAAACTCTCAAAGTCTCTCAAGTATGTCCCTGGTATAGAAATTGAAACAGACATATGATATAGCCAATAGTTTATTTTGTGTCTTGTTGTTGTCGACACAAAACATTTGGTAAAAGGACATTATGTATAAAGTGTTATTGGATCTCATTTGGTTTTTAAAATATACTTAGAACACTAGTACAAATGAAAATCTTTAATGACATCATTTATGTTAATATCTTCGCCAATGTCATTTCATTAGCTAAAACTTGGTTATCGACTTATGATCGATACATGGGTCACGTAAAGAGTAATGTAAGATTTGACATTTTTAGAGAGGGATGGGTGATGGTGTTAAATTATTTCAATTAAACGATATGATTTCGTTAGAGTAAATTACGTCGTTAGTCCCTGTGGTTGTACCAATTTAACTAGTTTGAGGCTTTTTTTGAAGTAATTACACCAAACGTCCCCATTATTGTAATTTCACAACAACGGTGGTCCTCAACATTCTCAATGCATAACACCTATGGTCCATGAGCCAATTTGTATGACCAAAATACCCTTCTGTTTATGTTTATTTCTTTTATCCTCAATACTTTTTATTTATATTTATTAACTTATATTTCCTGCTTTTTTTTGTCTTTACCTACCCACCACTACTAAATGAATCATATCACCATTTTGACACAAAAACACCTGCTTCTTTTTATTCATTTTCACAATTACAAAAAACACAATCATATTGTGTTTCCCTTTGATTTAGCTTTATCAAGACACCATGAGCATCTCCAAACACCACGAACCACCTTATACACCAGCTCCGACCACCATGACAGCCTCGAAACTAAGCACCTCCGGGCACCATGAACCTCCTCCAAAAAAACCACAAAACATCCAGTCCTCCACTCTCCTAACAATATATAAACACAACCTTTTTTCTCTTAACCGGATCTAACGAAATGATATAAATCGAAAAACAGATCTGAAAAAACCCAACCCAAAACGAAATGATATAAATCGAAACCCAAATTCAATTCGAAATCCAAAATCGAAACCCAAACATAAGAAGATGATGTTATCGACGTGGTCACAGGTGACGATGATGTGTTCATTTGCATTACAAAGAGAAATGATGTTATCGACGTGGTTACATATGAATCGGGTAAAGAAGTGATGTTAAAGAATACATGGTGTAGGATTCTTGGAAATATGTTCAAAGAAAATAAAAATTAAATAAAAATGTTTAAGAGATTTTTAAAAATGCAAAGATAAATAGAAATATATTTTAAAAAGTAAAAAGAAATATAAAAAGGATATTTTAGTCATTTCATCTGAAAAAGGACCATCAGCGTAACAAAATCACAACAATGGGGACGTTTGGTGTAATTATTTCAAAAAAAGCCTCAAACTAGTAAAATTGGTACAACCACAGGGACCAACGGAGTAATTTAATCTTTTCGTTATTTATATTAATTTTCAAATGACGTGGTCTCAACACATTATTTACTTTTGGATTATTTATCACTTGAATTCATAAGTACTTGGTTGAGAAAGAATAATAGTAAGCCATCTACCAGTCTTACAAGCAAGGTTCTAAATAGCGGCGCTAAGGCACGAGGCGTGGCCTCGCCGTCACGAATCAGTCCATAGCGTTGTCTTAAAGCGTAGCGTGATGTAAGGCGCGCTATAGCGCCATATCACGCGCTATTGCGTGTGACGTCGCGCCTTTTCTTGAAGCGTTTATCGTTATTTCAGATTTGGGCTTTTTCAATTCACCTATTTGGACTTATATCAAATGGACCACTCATATAAACAAAAAAAAATAGATAAATAAGTGAAACCCAATCTGTATCACACAGTCACACTCACACACAAATATTTGTATACTAATTTTGTTTATTTGTATACTAAATATTGCCGCTATATATCACGCCTTAACAAACGCCGTAACCTCGCTATAGCTTGTAAGGTTTGAGGTGTGGCAGTGCCGCTACGCCACGCCTCACGCTATTTAGAACCTTGCTTACAAGAGATTAAATTGGAATCTCGATGTTAAAACATAATAAATGATCATAAAAGAGTTAAGTTGTTCGAAAACGGTGGTAAAAATACCAAGTATGTCAAATATATAATAACAACTTTTTTTGTTGTTGTATCCATATATGTTTACCTGTTAATAATGTTAATAATGCAACGAATTAATTGTAAAAATTATCCTTAACGTTTACTCATATTAAAAGTTTTGTCCCTAATATTTTAAAAGTGTATATATCATATTTGTAAGAAACTTCTCATGCATATATTGTTTATGAAAGAAATGGTCTAAACCTTTTGAATAAACCTTCCATTACATTAATAATTTTCACATAATATTTTTCACATAAATAACATGGGGTGGGCTCAAGAAAGACATAATAAATATTTGAGACCTAAAGACCTAATCTCAGCCATCCAAACAAAGATCTAAGGGCTGAGATTAAAACAAAATTTTGTATTGGAGGGGCATTTTCGTCAAATAAACAAAATAACAAAAAAAATCCAGATCTCGTTATTCACTGTAAAAACCTCCCGACCTCTATCAATGGCGAATCAGGCGATTACTTCTAAATAAAATTATCCACACCGCTCCATTTGAGAAAAATATACCTGTATGTATACAGGATGTCTACATTACCTTGTTTTTGTCCTTGATGAATTTGTCAGATGCTTTCTACATCGACCTAATATGTTGTTGTTTCAGGTTCTTTTAGGTTTATTGAGCGTATGGAATGTCTCTTTTCTTGGATACCCTGCAAGAGTAAGTGCTATTATTTACATAACCTAAGCTCTTGGTTAATTTTCGAATCTTTATTGGTTAATTTCTTCCTCTAAAATGGGCCTTCGTATGTTCACTAGGCGAGTTTACCTTACACTCAAGCTCTTGAGAAGCTTGCTCCACACATTCAACAGGTATATTATAGTATTCTTCATTGCCTATGTCTTTACCTCTTTTTTAAAAGATATTGAAAATTCTGAATCTGAAACTTATTTATAGGTTAGTATGGAGAGTAACGGGAAAGGAGTATCTATAGATGGTGTGCCTCTTCCTTTTGAAGCTGGTGAAATCGATTTTGGTGAACCAGGAACAAATGGCCAACATAGTTTTTACCAACTAATTCATCAGGTAAGTGTGTATTGTGATAGCAATCTGATTTGTTTATATAATTTTATACTTGCTGAAATCTCTTTTTTCTTTGTTCTTGATGTTAAAATTTCCAGGGGCGTGTTATTCCTTGCGATTTTATTGGTATTATCAAGAGTCAGCAACCCGTCTACCTTAGAGGTACCGTTTCTGTTTCTTCTCTACTCTAGCTGTGGGGGTGTATTGTACATTTTCTTGTCCCATTTTTGCTTATAATGTAATATTTTCTTTTGCAGATGAAGTGGTTAATAACCATGATGAGCTCATGTCCAACTTTTTTGCACAACCTGATGCCCTCGCTTATGGGAAGGTAATCGGATACCTTTACGTATCAATGTGATGATGAACCTACAGTTTAGCAGATGGAATTGAACTTTAGACCCGTTGCACAGTTTTTGGGTATGATTTTTTTCTATGTACGACTTACATAACATTTTCTTGTTTCCAGACCCCTGAACAATTGAAAAGTGAGAATGTTGCTTCTCACCTTGTTTCTCACAAGGTGATGATCTCTTGCGTTATTCTACAATTTCTGCTTGCAGTTAAATGCGTAATTAATACTTTTTTTTTCATTGACAGACCTTTACTGGGAATACGCCATCTCTTAGCATTCTACTTCCATCGTTGGATGCTTATAGAATTGGCCAGGATTAAAAAGAATCGGTCAATGGGCGAGTCACCCAAAGTGTTTTTTATTGCATAAAACCTCTAAAGATATAGTTGGTTAAACAATAAAGATTATTGTTGAAATTATATATTGTCACCTTATTTTGACCCATTTCAACCCGCTTAATGTGTACCTCTTGTCAAACGCTTACTTTTGAAATCCAAATGAATGCGCTACTTAATAATAATTTACACTGACTTTTTTTGTAATAAAATGTATAATCATTATCTAGATATCATCTTGTATAAACAATCCACAAAATTTTTGCAGAAGCAAAAGCCCATTTTTGACCACAAAAGTCAGATACTCATTTTTGTGAAATTTTGCGTTGTTTGTAGCAGCGTGAAGTTGAAATTGGATAAATTTGTAATGGGGAATCTTTTAGATGTAATTGTGAGCCAAGTCATGATTGTGCTGAAGGAAAAGAATATACCATTGGTTCATGAAATACCTGACCAAGTCGAAAATGCTCTCTCTTTTTGGGGATCAAATTAAGCTTCAAATCGTTTTATCTGATTTCTTGCTCAGCATTGTAAACCATTCAGCGTCACCAGATGGGTGGGTGGAAATCAAAGTGTCTCATGGACTCGGGATGATTCTCGTTCATCTACAGTTCAGGTACAGTTTATGGTTCAAAACGGGTTGGATTGACTTATTTTAGTCCATCCTTGGAACTTCTTAGCTTACATCTTAGTTCAAAATAAATGCAAATCGCCTTGTATTCATAATAGGTATATCATATATGATATACCTATTTCAAGTAATAGGTATAACATGATGTTTGTCCTATCATATATGATATCCGTATCATATATGATATACCTATTACTTGAAAAGGTATATCATATATGATATACCTAAAACAGGTATATCATATATGATATACCTATTACTTGAAAACAGGTTTATCATATATGATATACCTAAAACAGGTATATCATATATGATATACCTATTACTTGAAAACAGGTATATCATATATGGTATATACCTATTTCAAAGTAATATGATAGTTATATCATATATGATATGTATCAAATAACATAACCATATCATATATGATATACCTATTACTTGAAATAGGTATATCATATATGATATACCTATTATGATATACCTATTACTTGAAATACGTATATCATATATGATATACCTATCACTTGAAATAGGTATATCATATAGGTATATCATATATGATATACCTATTACTTGAAAATAGGTATATCATGATATACCTATTACTTGAAAATAGGTATATCATATATGATATACCTATTACTTGCCTGATTCTAATTATTCAATATCATATAATGACTTTGAAAATGAACATTCAAACACCCCTTAAATGGTAAGATATTCATTTCAAATCTCGTACTTTATCCGGACTTTGTACACATTGTAACCAATGTAATGAGTGGTTTATATTCTTTCTTGAACAGGATGGAGCTTCACTAATCCAGGGTATTGTTTCCAAAGAAGCAAGTCCTTTTCGAGATCAAATCTGCAAAATCATTGCAGATGTGCTGTACCAATCAATATGTACAGCCTTAGGTCAAACCTTCATCGCCGCCAGATATGGTGCCATTCACAGATCATCATCTTCAACGCCAGCTATAAACTACCATTCCCTAGTGAAAGACCGCCGCCTCAAAGTAACTTTCCTCAAAGTCTTAGAATCTGGAAGAAAGGACGGGGCACTGATTGCCCGGTTATGTTGGGTTAGTTTTGTGACACTTGTTGCAGCATCAACTTTGGCTTGTCACCGTGTGGCTGTTTCTTTATCTGAAGCTTATTTGGGTCGTTTGTCGTTCGCTCCTAAGAAATTTGCAGTAAGTACCTAATCTTGTATATGGATACATCAAGACTGAAGATGTCTGAGAATATAGTGGATCCAGAATTAAAATAATCCTAGTTTCGAGATTGTAGTGCCAATAGTTGAATCCTAATTTTCGTTCTCATAAATCACACTTCTGTGACTAATGATAGGTATATCATATATGATATACCTATTACTTGAAAATAGGTATATCGATATACCTATTACTTGAAAACAGGTATATCATATATGATATACCTATTACTTGAAAACAGGTATATCATATATGATATACCTATATTACTTGATAACAGGTATATCATATATGATATACCTATTACTTGAAAACATGTATACCATATATGATATTATAAGCATATATGATATACCTATTTCAAAAGTAATATGATAGTTATATCATATATGATATGTATCAAATAACATAACCATATCATATATGATATATCTATTACTTGAATGTACCGAGATAGATGACATTCGGATAGTTTTAAAGTGACGATTACCTCAAAGTTAGTCGAGAATAATTTGATTTTCAGTTGAACTTTTTGTAACTCAAAGTTAACCAATATAAATGGTTCACTTGAGTTATGTTTTATCACTTGCAAGTTAATTGTGTAAGATAACGGGATTTTATTTATTATGGAAGTCGGTCAAAGGGTCCGTCGGTCAAATGAGTCGAAAATTATGTTGTTAATGTCGTTCTTCAGTTATACCGTTTCAAAAAGGACACAAAATTGTACTTACGAGTCAAATCAACCTCACCCACTTCGACCACTACCAAAAATTACCCCTTTTTGACCAGTTGTCCGACACCCAATTTCTCTCTCACGTGCAAAAGGAAGGTCAAGTTCAGGCTCGTTCATCATTGAAATTACACAATTGTGTCCCTGATACTCAATTGAGCAGTTGTGTAACTGTGGCCGAATCAGATTCCCTAGTAATGTAACCAGGTCCCTAGTAATGTAACCAGGCAGGTCGAAACAATGAGAAATAGAAATTATATGTTGTCGAGAAACTACTATCTTGTGTCATATGAGGCACCATGTAAAGCTATACAACATACTTGTTAAATTTCACCAAATTTGAAAGTGTCACCGTCTTGATTGCCAATTTTTATGCAAACCAATGCATACAACTCATATGAATCAAAATGGCGGCTGGTTTCCCAAAACCACACACATGATGAAATTGATTTTGGATCTATTGCCTAAACCCAGGTTGTAACAAGAAAATCACCTGGAAATCAGAAGACTTGTCTTTGTTCTTCATCTTCATAGATTTCTTCCAAAACTAAATGCTGAAGCGCGATTGAATATTTAACAGTCTCTGCTTTCCTCATTTCTAAGTAGCTATTATACTTGATAATAAATGACCCAATTCCATCACCTGCCAACCGTATACCGCTATTACAATGTTTAAACAGAAAAAAGGCCGGCCAGAATTGCATTAAAATGATGCATAATTTGAGGTGATTTCAAGTTTATGGTTCATGCTTTTAAAAACAAGTATTTAAGTCCCCCAATATGCCTTCCTTTATTTACATTATGCCAACACAACAAGTGTAATCCGTGACCAGCATGAACCCAAAAATGTTGTGTGTATCTTAAAATGACGATTTTTAAAGTATGAATCATAAACTAGAAAAGAGCAAAAACCAACAAACAAAGTCACCTTTGATTGTGTAAATAGAGTTGACCCATTGCTTGTAAATATGAAGAAGTCTAAGGGTGTCACCATGGTAAGTATCGGAGAACAAAAGCACACATGGCCCTGTTTCACTGAAATCAGGCGACAACAAATTATATTGCAATTTGTAATAACAAAAATATAAAGTGTTTTCACTTACTTAGCATGGTTAACTGCATTCTGGAATAAAGATAAAGTCCGAACTATAGCCAATTCTTTTCCACGAGAACTACCATACTTCTGTTGACATTTTCTTCATTACATAAAACAGCAATCACATCAACATGTTAGTTTAAAAGTCGAGATAAAAACAGTCCACATTATTAAGATTTACTACCTTTGATCAAAAAACTGTCCAAGATCATCAATTATAACGGAAACAGGAAACGTATGATGCAAGTGAAACGCAACAAAAAAGTTATTGATCCCTTGTTCATCCTCCACATATCTAAGAAAATTCACATGAATAACTAAATTTTATCAATATTAAGGTCGGTTTAGTAAAAGTTAACAGAATGCAACTTACTTGATTTGGATACGATTAAATAAATGAGAAGACGGATCAATTCCCTGTAAAGAAATAAAATGTTGTTTGGCTCCACTACTAATTGTAAGTGTAAATGTAAGATAATTAATGAATTACCTTGGAGAGAAAAGGGGGTTTTGTTTCTAACTTGTTTCGATTGCAAATGAAAACCACAACTGAATTATTATTATTCACTACAGAGTTGACGGCAAATTGAAATAACAATGAACTCTTTCCTCTGCAAAAATATCAATGCAAACCGAGGCAACCAAACCACCTTTATGTCATTAGGGTTTGAGCCATAACCAAATCCATACACATATTCAATCAGGTTTGGTTCATTTGAGCAACGAACAACTTGTTGACGGAAATGGAGTGAAATGTCTTCTGGTGGACGAGTTGTAAATGATGATATCTCGTGTATAACCATCAATTAAACATAGCAACCCGTTGCAAGAACCCATAATCATGATTAAATGACTTGGCTTTCGAAATGGAAAATTAAGCTCCATTAATGCATTGATGTCGTCATTATAGTTCAACGATAACAGCGGGGAAGTTGGTATAAGTATTCGATGATGGGTTGATAAAGATTCAGCTTTTTTAAGGTGTGAGTTAATGAAATGGTTATCGGAAATTAAAGCTCTAAAACGCTTTGATACACACCTGAACTGCAACAAAGATATGACAGGAAGCCGAGAAAGAATGTCCATTATGATATCATCTGGAAATTCCACATTTGGTTCCGACATATCGAATTTAAGGCACTAAATATCCCTTGGATTACGAACCCTGCAAAGTAAGTAGCATAAGGTTTTAATTAGTACATATAAAAGAAGTTACAACACATTCAATAACTGTATAGACGTCTCGAACGAGTAAAACAAACAAATGATAAAAAGTAAACATGTCAAATGGATCGAATTATGCACATAAACGAGTTAAAAACGAAAAGTTTACAGAATTAAAAAGAGTTGATGATTGTCATTTTAATAGTCCTAATTATTTGCAAGTTATGCAAAATTAAATAAATAATAATTACACAAAAACAAAATTACCATAAATCAATCATTCAATATTGATAAGGGATTACATAAAAGTAAAGAAATGATCCAAACATGGAATAAATTAAAAGGCAACATAGATTCATTCAAAATGAAGAAATGCAGGCGTATAGAATTAAGCAAATTAATAAACTTAGGGTTTATATCGATTGAAATAGAAGAATGTATACCTTTATTATCGAAAATGGAATTGTGTTCCGGCGATTGAGGAACTTCCGGCGATTGAGGAACAGAAGGCTCCATAAACAGAGACGAAAATTGAAATTAGGGTTTAGGAATAGGCAAAGATGGTGAAGAATAACACAAATTGAGGGCGATTGAGGCAAAGATGACGAAGAATAACATATAAATTAGGGTTTAGGAAGAAGGTGAAAAGATGGAATGAGCAGGTGAAGGGAGAGAAAGAAAGGACGAACGATACACATTGGGAAAAAAAATATGTAGGGTGTAAAATGACCAAAATACCCCTCCGGGTTTATTTTCGTTAATTTTAAGTGGTGAAATCTGGACCATTGATCATCTTAATCTAATGGTCTCTTAATCCATTATGTGGTATTAAATGATCTTTTCTCTAAATAACATATATATTTTTAAAATCTCAAAGACAAAATTTGCACGAACAATTTATTGAAAAGCATAACATAAGAGCCCTAGAATATCAATGGGTAACAAGGAGTGTTTGTTTCGGCTTATTAAACGAATTTATATAATCTTTCAATTTTTTTTTTACTTAACTTATGAAACTTAGCTTATAATAAGCCGGTTATATAAAGTTTTAGCATTTTCCCTCCAAATTGAAAGAAAAAAAATCTAGGGTTTGTGATGGCTTCATCATCATCGAGCCATGGGTACGAGATTCCATGGGTAGAGAAATTCCGGCCGACGAAAGTGGCGGAGATAGTCGGAAACGAAGACGCAGTTTCCAGGCTTCAAGTAATTGCACACGACGGTAACATGCCTAATTTGATCTTAGCTGTAAGTTTTACTAACCCTAATTACTCTTTCACTGTACGTTTCGAACTATCTAGGATAACTAATTTACTTGATGTTACTGATTGCTAAAACTTATGTTGTTTGAATGCGAAACGAGATGTCGTTTTTACTTGTCTAGTTTAGTTATTTACTAAAAAGTATAATCACACTAGGCGGTTGCCTCCATACAATTTTGTCCCTGCGTGAAAAGTTTCATTGCTTTGCCCCTGACTGTGAGCATTTTAAATCTATTGGGACGAGGTTCGATTACGTAAGGATTTTCCTAGGATGTTATGCAAGTCGGTTTAAGTAATTTGTGGTTTTTTGAATGGTGATGGAGTTATTGAACCCACTGATATGAAGTTTAAATATTTGGTAAACCGTTTTCTAATCTGGTCCGACTTTTCTAAGCATAGTAACAATATTCAGTTGGAAGATGTTCATCAGAAGCGATTGCATCACTAATTTTCTGTGTTCAACCATTCAAATGTCGTCTGACTTCTTGTATATAATTAACTGAAATATACGAGCCGTGTCTTTTATACTGTGTTAAACATGCTTATGCTTTTCTTTCGTTTGCAGGGCCCTCCTGGAACTGGTAAGACGACAAGCATATTAGCTCTTGCACACGAACTACTTGGACCAAATTACAAGGAGGCTGTTTTAGAGCTAAATGCATCAGATGACAGGTATGCTGACTGCTAATTGAGTTACTACCTCAATTTCTTTAAACGCTGTTTTATTTTAGGATCTCATCATTCTTTGTTATCTTTTTTGCTAGGGGTATTGATGTCGTGAGAAACAAAATCAAGATGTTTGCACAAAAGAAAGTCACTCTACCCCCCGGAAGGCACAAAGTTATTATTTTGGATGAAGCCGACAGGTGACACAATAGTAGAATAAATATCATTTGCATAAACAAGCTAATTAGTATTATGCGTGATATAATTTTTTTCATTTCTATTGAGGTGACATTTTTGTAGTTTTGACCCATTTACTTAAAAATGGGTTTATTCAGATTATGGTTTATCTCTAATCAGTCAGATGGAAAAAGAGGTTAGCCTAATTGGAAACATGTCAAATAGGTCGAACGGAAACGGCTATAGCGTTGCTTAAAGTGTTTTTTATGCAGAAAACCTTATAAATAGTTTTCTTAATAAACAGATTATCATTGAAATAATGAAATCTTTGTAATCGTGGTTGACACACTAATTATTTATAAGAAAGTTTAAACATATTGGAAAATAGTTATTGCATGTCAATCCGACCCGGCCATGTGGTTCCAAAAGTACCCTTTTTTACCCTTCACCTAGCTCGTCTAACCCACCCATTTTGCCACCTTTAGCCCTAATATCTGACCTTTCTTTCTTTCCAATCCCGTTCTGGTTTTTGATCCGACAGGATCTTCTTTCACTGTCAGTATATTTTTCCGTTTTAAGTTACGATTTAACTTTTAGTTTATTAAAGTATACTTGCTGTATTGTGATGTAATTCAGCATGACATCTGGAGCCCAACAAGCATTGAGGAGGACAATGGAAATATATTCAAACTCTACCCGATTTGCTCTTGCTTGCAACACATCTGCAAAAATAATTGAACCCATACAGAGTAGATGTGCCCTTGTTCGTTTTTCAAGGTTGTCTGATCAGGAGATTCTTGGTCGTCTCATGGTTGTGGTTGATGCGGAAAATGTAAATTTTCGTATTACCTAGAGTAACTTCCAATCTTATTCTTTCCAACATTTCCAGTCATAAACAATTCATATTCTATAACTGATGTAGGTGCCATATGTCCCAGAAGGGCTTGAAGCGATTATATTTACTGCAGATGGTGATATGCGACAAGCGTTAAATAATTTGCAAGCCACTTTCGCTGGATTTCGATTTGTCAACCAAGAAAATGTTTTCAAGGTCACAAAATCCTTCATGTTATTTGACCTTGCACAATCATATACTGTTGAGGTGGTAAAATGGGCGGTCCGGGTGGGTTGAGTAACGGGTCAAATCTGAAACAATTCTTGTCTTATTTTTTGTAGAAAGTTAGCATGTCAACCCTCAATTAAACTGAAGCGATATTACTTGAATAATTCTCAAAAGAAAATGAGCTAAGATGTTTATGCTTTACATTCACACTTTGGGCTCTTTTGACCCGTTTAAAGCTAACTTTTTGGTTTATTTGACCCGTTCTAGAGGAACATTACCTACCCCATCTTAATAAAGTCTCTGATATATTGTATATAATGTCATTTAAATTATGTTATTTGGTCGGGTTTTCAGGTGTGTGACCAGCCTCATCCATTGCACGTGAAAAATATGGTCCGTCATGTTGTGGAAGGAAAATTCGATGATGCTTGTTCTGGTCTAAAGCAGCTCTATGATTTGGGATATTCCCCAACTGATATCATCACAACCCTTTTCCGAATCATAAAGAATTATGACATGGCAGAGTTTCTTAAATTGGAATTTATGAAGGTAATATGACATGGACTACTACTGTTTTTTGATTTAAAATATGCATAACGTATTTTATGTAATAGTAAAAATCATATTGTTGCTTGTTTACAGGAAACTGGATTTGCCCATATGAGAATCTGTGACGGAGTTGGTTCATATCTTCAACTATGCGGTCTGCTTTCTAAGCTCTCGTTAGCCTGTCTCACAGCTAAAGCAAATTAAAAGTAGACCCTGTAGAAAAATATGTATGCGTGTTTGAAGCTTGTGGCTACAGTTTCTTTTTCTGACTCGTGCAATTGTTTTTGCTTCAGTAACTGTTGTTGACTTAACCAGTTTAGGGGTCTACGAACTGCCTGTTTCACATGATTCTTGGAATTATTTTTATGTGGAGCTACCTTTGTCTCTTGATCCTTAATCCTTTTTTAAAGCTTGGTGTGTACGAAAAATTTAGCAAATTTGTTTCAAGTCACAGTTTTATATAATCATAATGTCGGAGAATATATAAGTTGTAACATGTCCACATTGTTTATATGTAAAAAAAATTCATCAACGAAACCAGTTTACGTGTTCAAGTTTAAATATAAAGACATCTACTACAGATTCTCACCTTCTTACCGCTACAGATTCTCACCTTATTTTAACGAAACCAGATCTTTGTTATAATAATATCTTGTAATTAGAAAAAAGAAATTATGTCATTTTGTAAGTTGACTGTGAGGCTTTTGAGTTTAGATATTATCTAATATAACAACCATTTCAAATTCTTGTCGTCACTTTAAATATCCCGAGATTCTGTTTGCAACTGAAAACTTCGACGAATCATTAGTATTCGGACAAGGTAGTTTTGGAAAAGTTTACAAAGTTAAAATTTTCATCAATGGATCAGGTGTTGTCGTTGTCGCGATCAAACGACTTGATTCCATGTCCAATCAAGGTGCTACCGAGTTTTGGGCTGAAGTTGAAATGCTTTCCATGTTACGTCACACTTTCAGATCATCTACATAAACATGGTACATCTCTTTCTTGGATTCAACGACTTAAGATTTGCATAGGTGCTGGTCGTGGGTTGCATTACCTTCACACGGGTACAAGGTTCAAGGTTGGTGTCATACATCGGGATGTCAAGACCTCAAATATTTTGTTACATGAAACCTGGGCATCTAATATTTCTGACTTTGGGTTGTCGAAAATAAGTCAAACGAATCAGACATCATTAGGGAATGAGAACACAGTCGTTAAAGGCACTTTTGGATATTTTGATCCTCATTATTATGCAACTGGAAAGCTGATAAGGAAGTCTGACGTGTATGCGTTTGGGGTGGTATGGTTTGAGCAGCCAACTAGAAGGTTTAGAGACGTTTGTGGATCTGTCACTGATGTGAGTCGAAGAGATGGGTAATCAAAGACCATCAATGAGAGTGCAAGCCTTATCAACAAATTGTAATGTTTGAAATAGATCGATTTTGATGATGAATTCGTGTGTGTCTCTTGTGTGTTCTAAGTATTTCAGTGGTTGTTTAGTTTTTTTCTCTTCTTCATATTAGTTAAAATCAAATGACTACTTTTTAAAAGGATAAATTAGTCATTTTGATAAATGTAATGGAAACATAACATGTTAAATATGACTACCGGTTTCGAATATTTTGAAGAAACTTCTAGTCTTATTGTATCGAACATTTCCAGTCATAAAAGGTTCATGTCTAATAGCTGATGTAGGTGCCATATGTCCCAGAAGGAATTAAAGCGATTATATTTACAGCAGATAGCGATATGCTTTGAATGATTTTCAAGCTACTTATGCTGGATTTCGATTTGTCAAACAATAAAATGTTTTCGAAAGGTCACAAGTCATCCATATTATTTGAGCTTTCAGCGTCATATACTGTACGTAGTCTGTAGAGGTGGCAAAATGGGCGGGACAGGTGGGTCAAAATACGGGTCAAAGCTGAAACATTTTTTGTCCACTTAATTTTTTTATTTTTTCTGTAGATAGTTAAGCTTTTCACTTTTTGAGCGCTTTTGACCCGTTTTCATAAAGCTAACAGTTCTTTTACTTACCCGCTTGACCTGTTAGGGAGAAAATTTACCTTAATCAGCATGTTCATAATAAGCGAGTCAACATTTCCGCCACTAGTATGTTGCATTTTATGTCACTTCATTCTTGTTTTGTATGGTTGGAATTTATGAATCTAATATAGCTACATATTTACAATGTTTTAAACTCAGTGATCTTTTCCTGGCTTAAGCAATTGTTTTTCGCTTCAGTAACTGTTATCGACTTAACCAGTTTACATGATTCTTGGTATCGTTATGTAGCACTATCTTTGTTTCCTGATCCTTGATTCTTGTTAACCTTGGTATTGTGCTTCGCATAAAAAGTCAAACAAATTTGTTCCAAGTCACACTCTTCTATTACGAGTGTCAAAAAGTCAACTCGATAAACTATTAATCGTAAAGTCAAAGAAGATATAAGGTTCGACTACTTTCATGTTGCATGTTATTGGCACTTAGTATTTATTTAAAACTAAAACGTACATTTTGGGTGACTTTTGACCGGTTCAATCCATTTGTAGTTTTTAATCCTTATATCTAGTGGAGGTAACACACAACCGAATCAATCCATTCATAAATAGCAGGTGTAAATGGTCGCCTATCGTAGTCTCATTACAATGATTATTAACAAATCTTACATAATTCATATCGTATTCTGCTACTAAAATTCTCCCATAATGTGCATTAAGTTGTACTTCATTTTGGGTAGCAACGATGTTTGTCTTAAGACTAGAATATGAAAACCGTGCCAAATTTGATATAGAACTTTAGCCTACTGTTTTGATATAACAAGTGTTAATCAATCATTTATACCCAAAACGAACGGAAATGCCTACATTTGAACCAACTATGTTGGAATCTACTTTAGTCAGGCCTTATACATTTATACCCAAAACGAACGAGTTATGTTGTACCTATGAAGTTCCATGTGTTTATGAAGTTCCGGTATAGTATTTCAATAGTTATAATCTTATTGTTGCTTGTAAATCGAACAAAAATGACAGAAATCCATAGAGAAAAAGTTGTTAGATAGTAAATTTTTAAAAAGTACATACTCATATAATGAATTTGAATCGATCCATTTATAAATAAATGAGTTATGCATCTCAATAAGTTTTACAAAGATAAACGTGTTAATTTAAAAATCTCGATAATCAATTTTTTTTTCTTCTTTTTTCTTGCTTTTAATGTCATTAAGCAAATGTCAAACGTGTTATTATTAAATCCAACTTGGCAAATGGGAATCCTTGAAAAATCAATGAACAAAAAAGAGAAATATGATTTTAGTCATCTAACTAAAAATGGAATAATTTTTACAACAATAAATAAAGTCTACTTTTATTTAAACTTTCAACTAATAAAAATATCATTTTTTATTTTCAAAAACATTGTGCTATGTAAAATAAAAATATAGAAAGTTGTTATAAACATTTTATTTAATAGAATAAAAACTCATTAATATCATACCCAACCTTATAAGATAATTTAGTAACAAGACGTGATATCCTAATATCCTATCAAGAAGTGGCAAACGAATGTCCGATTCAAGATTTCAGATATCTTATTTGACAAGTAAAAACGAGACTGGTGGCGGACGATAGTTAACTTTTGAGGTATCCACGGATACCCCTCATCGTCGAATGTTGTTGTTTTGAAGTGTAAAAATTTCGATTTTCTTTTTGTATGTTTATTTACTAGGACCTATAAAAAATATTATTTTAGATATTCCTCGATCTCGGTCCTAAATCCGCCATTAAACAAGACCTTAAATATGTTTCTTAAAATATAAAAACAAATTTAATTTATACCATAATATTTGTTAATTAAAGTTAAAAAAAAAAATAACAGTACAAAATATGTTTTTTCTTATGTTAACCACAAGATTTGTTCTAGTATTAAAGTGACTTATATACATATACATACTAAAAAGTCGAACCTCTATATCTTTTTATGACTTGTAACATCGTCCATATTACATGTCCGGAAGCCCCATCCTGATTTAGCAAGCAATAAAATACTCGGTTTTTTACTAACTTAAGAGCTTTTCGTTTTTCAAAAAATAAGTTCCTAAATGAAAAAAACTTCGTTTGTATAATAAAACTTATAGCTTTCATTTTAAATAAAAAGCTCTAACATACTCTTAGTTTCAGCTCGTATTTTCAATTCCAACTTCCGACTATAATTACTTACCTTAAACATACAATACTTTAAGACTTGTAACTTAAAACACGATAAACCTCTTATTAGTAATCCATAATTTAAGGTAGTGGTGTGTGAGCAGGTAAAGTGTTACGCGTATTACCAGCGGATCACCACCTAACTTGAAACCGACACACAACCCAACCCAACCGCAAAACAAACCGAGTTTATATCTCTATATCTGTATCTCTATATCTATATCTATATCTATATCTATATCATCCACCCATGTGAAACTACTATCTTTTGTCTTCCTTCCAAGTTACTTCCTTAAAAAACATCCTATATCTATATCTATATATAGCTATATATATACATACACACATAATATATACATACACATTAATCATGGGAAATGGAGATCTTGAGAGCTACGGAAGTACTAAAAACCGAGGACCACCACAACTACACCACCAACAACAACAACAACCACCGGCTGCTAGTTATTACAACAACCATGATTCATCAGAAAAACAATGGACATCATGGCTGGTTCCCATGATTGTTGTTGCAAATGTTGCCATGTTTATTATAGTCATGATTGTTAATGATTGTCCCAAGAATCATGATTCGAGAATCGGTGGAGAGTGTGTGGCTAAGTTTCTTGGGAGATTGTCTTTTCAACCTCTTAGAGAAAATCCACTTTTTGGGCCTTCTTCTAATACGTAAGTTTTTTTTTTTTTTTTTTTTTTTTTTTTTTTTTTTGTAAATATTAATTTGAAGTTAAAAAAAAATACCCATTTGGTTAATTTTGGGAAAAGGTGAATTCTTGATAAGTTTTTAGTGGTTTTTTGAAAATATATAGGATATTGTTCTTTGTGGGCTTTGAGTGATTATTGAGAATTTTAAGCTATTTTTTGTTAAAATTTGAGCTAATTTTGGTGAAATTGAAGTTTTTAAAAATACCCATTTAGTTGATTTTGTAAAAAGGTTGAATCTTGATTGGTTTAATGATTTTTTAAAGATTTTGGTTAAATTTAAGGATCTTGTTCTTTATGGGATTTGTGTGATTATTACAAGTTTAAGCTAATTTTGTTGAAATATGAAGTTTATTTGCATACCCATTTAGATAATTTTGTAAAAATTGTAGATTTCTTGAAAAAATTAGGGATCTTGTTTTTAATAAGGTTGGTGAAATTTTCTGTGTGATGGTGATTTGAAATTGGATAAAACTTTCAATAAAAGTGCGGTTATGTTTTGTTGGGTACATTTTATCGTGTTAGAAAATGATTCGTCAATAAAAAAGAAGAAGAAGCTATTTTTGTTGATATTTGAAGTTTACTTGCAAACCCCTAGTTATTTCGAGTAAAAAGGTCAAATATTGATTGGTTTTAGTTTGGGGATCTTGGTCTTTATGATGTTTGTGTTTTTTTTGAAAATTTATGCTATTTTTGTTGACATTTGATGTTTTTTATTTCTTTTTATGTACCCATTAAATAAATCTATGTAAATGTTGAATCTTGATGATTTTTTCTTAGAATTTGGGATTCGTTTTTCGTATGTTTTTTTCTTCTTATTCTTATAAACTCGTTATAGATAATGTAAAACTGATTCTTTTGTGATTACAGATTGGAAAAGTTGGGAGCTTTAGAGTGGAATAAAGTGGTGAATGATCATCAAGCATGGAGACTAGTTTCGTGTATTTGGTTACACGCGGGAGTCGTTCATATACTTGCAAACATGTTGAGCTTAGTTTTCATTGGGATTCGCCTAGAGCAACAATTTGGTTTTCGTACGTGGCTATGCATGCTTTTCTTAAGTTTCATCCTTAAACGAAGCTTTTACGTTTTTTATGCATACTAATTTATCAACCATACTACAGTTCGAGTTGGGATACTATACATGTTAGCTGGAATTGGTGGAAGCATATTATCTGCTCTTTTCATAACAGGCAACATTTCCGTTGGTGCTTCTGGTGCTCTTTTTGGACTTCTTGGAGCAATGTTGTCCGAGCTTGTTACCAATTGGACTATTTACGCTAATAAGGTGATTTGACACATATTTTAGTTATTAAACCGTGTGTCCAGTAGACAAAACAAACGTTTTACGAACATTATAATGATTTTGCGACAAATAGAAATAGGAAGGTGGATTAATTTTGGGGACATACCGATTAAATGTCTAAGATTAACATACTATGTTCTACGGACTTGATGAATCTAACGTTTATCTTTTTGTAGGCTGCCGCGTTGTTTACGCTTGTGATCATCATCTTGGTGAACTTAGCAGTCGGTATGCTTCCTCATGTTGATAACTTTGCACATATTGGAGGTTTCTTATCGGGATTCCTTCTTGGATTTGTACTGCTTATTCGGCCTCAATATTCTTGGCAAGAACGCCGTCATCTTCCAGCTGATGCTCGTAGGACATCAAAGTACAGCGTCTACCAATACATTTTTTGGCTTCTATCCATAATTTTATTGCTTGTCGGGTAAGGTTTCATTAAAAAACAATGTTAACTAGTATCAATATCAATGACCAGAAAAGAAATGTTTAACCGAATTAACTGAAACCTTTTTCAGATTTACCGTCGGACTAGTGATGCTTTTCAAGGGAGAAAACGCTAACAAGCATTGTAGCTGGTGCCATTATTTGAGCTGTGTTCCTACTTCGAGATGGCGTTGTGATAACCAATGAAGAGCGATGGATTGATTGTCTTCGCAATTGCATTATGTTTATATGGTCAAGACTTTGATTCGTCTTGATGGTACTTATGTTTTCTGGTTGTGTAAATTCATTTTTTTTGTTATACATACTACCTAGTTAGGATACGATTATTTTGTTGTACATGTAACAAACTCGGATATATAATACAGACTAATACCAAAATAAGTTGACATTATCTCTTATGCAACATTTCCGAGGTCACATGTTCAACTCCCGTATCTATACACATACTATAAACCAAGGCTTTTAGACCCTATTCGGACTAGCCATCAAATAACCTGGTCATCTGCTAGAAAATTGAAAAAACCCGTATAACCATATAGTGGTGGGCGGTGTTAGGGACTTGCTGGGGGAGGTTTGGCATAGCATATCTTAAGGGCATATTGCATATAAAGACGTTGAGCTTGTGATCCGGCTTTGACAGATCTGGCGTATATTTGAGATCCGACTTTGTAGATTTGTCTTCATGAAACATACAATCAAATTTGAGATCCGACTTTGGCAGATCTATCTTCATAAAACGCGAGTTTGATTTTTTTTAAAAATTTTAAATTTTTTTTTTTTGTCTTGATCTTGATCTTGACAACTTCCATATTTGACTTGCTCGTGAATAAGAAAAGGTGGATTTAGCCGGGTTTAGACGAATGTAAAAAGAAAAAAAAAATGAATTTAGCCGTTAGATGACTGTAGAAGAGAAACAAAAAAGAGGTCTTTTTATGTTTTTTTTTTCTTTAGGTTTGGAACCTAGTCAAGCTAGGCGGCTCATCGTACACCGATTAGGGTTTGAAGGTTGGCGTAGAAGTTAGGTCTGAGGATCTGACCCGCGTTATTATTATTGATACTGAATATATAGAGATTACAATGTTAATGTAATCCGTAATGAACCCAAACCCAAATATCGAGTTTGAACTTATTATCTAATATTCTCATCAAAACCGTGGATCGGTAAGAATTATGCTAATTAGTCCGCGGTGTACGTACATTATCCGTTGACTTACATTACAACATGTATCTAGCTTAGGGTTTGCTTATAGTTTCTTTACATCTGCTATTTATTCGGTATACATTTAGCTCATATGATTAGTATACTTGTATTACCCATTTTCTGGATTTTTGATGTTTAGGAGTGAAATTAAGTTTTACCCTCATTTTCTAGTTTGTTAGTCCGTGCTTGGCAGAATGATCTTCTTTACCGTATTAAGAAAGAAAACCATAAACATGATCGCATTAAGGGTTCAAACAAAATAAAAGACGATGTCATTGGTAATCAAAGACTTAGAAAATAAAGACATACTGTGGAAAAACCCGGGGGACGAGATCATGAAAGAGCATAACAAGCGCAAACAAGTTCCAATGGATGAATGCTAGTTTTAACCATTTACACATTCACTCCTACTATATATGCGGAAAAATCTGTATACGGGAAATGTGTCATATAGATCTTGTACATTTCTCATTTTTTTTTTTCTGTAAACTTATTATACATTTTCTAATATCATGGCACTTGAAAAGCATCGAGTTTCACATGATCCGGAGCAAAATTATTCAGGAAAACTCGGTGAGTGTTTCCCAACTTTTTACACAACGGGAGTCTATCATATTCGTCTGCTGTCAGCTTTTCCGCAACTTCAAGATACAAACCATATTTCAAAACTGTCTAATTTCTTGATATCCCTGTATTCGTTTCAGATTCTGTTGTTGGTTCTTGATTCTGTTTGTCTTTAGTGTTGATCTGAACGTGAAGGCCATTTGGAAACTGTAAACCTGGTGTTCGTACAATTTCTCCTCCTCCGACTATTTGCCACCTGGAAAGTTTAGTGTAAAATCATGTTAGTATTTCTCTCGTTCAAAAACGCATAGAGACTTATACACATACGTATTAATATGCTTGAATTTGAGTACCTGTGTTTAGTAACTAAGCAGTGAAGAAACACGGCCATCTGCACTTTAGTGAAATCGGTTCCCACACAAAATCTCATACCGCCACCAAAAGCCATGAAATTCTTTGATGCACCTTTCTGATCCATTCTCTGTTTGTCACATGATAAAAGTAAGACTCGGGGTTTCATAAGATTTTATTTTATCTATTTTCGTGAACGAGGTTCATATAACTGAAGCTTACCTCCCATCTCCATGGATTGAATTCTAGCGGATCCTTATAATTGACGGGGTTTAAGTGGACGGCTGGGGGACATACCATCACTGCCCAACCTTCTGGAATTGTATAGCCTGCATCATGCCAACATCCATATCGTTAATTCACAAACTCTATTATATACAGTAAAGGTGGCAAAATGGGCGGGTTGAGCAACGGGTTTGGATTAATAATCTAATTTCCCACCCATTTGACCCGTCTGACCCTTTATATATAAAAAATAACCCAAATGAATAAATGTTTTAAAGTTGCCTCTAATTTGTAGTAGAAATGTATGTCTACCTTTGAACTTGACATCTTTTAGTGCTTTTCTGAATACTCCCGGAACTATGTTAGCCAGACGAACTGTTTCATTTATAAGCTGCAAAACATCATATAGTCATTATTAGTGAGTGATCGCCTTTTGAATTATATTAACTCGTTTAAGTAATTTAAAGCATTCAACACACCTGAAACGTGAATGTCATCGACTTGTATTCCTTCCATGTAAGTCCAGAGTCTTTATTTTGCCTATTTCGTATGATATTATCATGTTCTTCCTGTGTACATTAGCAAGAAGAGATTATCGAGCTGAAAATTATTACGAAGAAACAAACTTATCTATTAGTTTGGAGTACATCATCTTAACTAACCGTTAGCTCTTGCAATGCTCGAGGATTTTCTCTCAGAAGCTTGAGAGCTACCGTTATAGCCAGTGAAGTTGTTTCGAAGCTTGCAAACAATAGTACAAACATCAAGTCTAGTGCTATTGCTTCGGTAAGGATTGAATCACCTCGATCAAGTTCTTCGAGTACGTAATCAAAGAAATCAGTTTTGAGTTTCCTAGGATTAGAGCGTCTTTCTTGTAGCATGTTTTTGAGCATTGACATTGCCTTCTTTCTTCCCTGGATAAGTTAATAATAACGAAATTAGAAATTAGAAATTAGAAATAAGTAGTATTCCATAGTAATTTCGACTCATATACTTATGAATGGGTCGATTTGGTGTTTTATTTCAAACAGGTCAAATTAAAAATAGACAAAAGTGGAACAGGTTGAATTTCTTCCAAAGTCTAATATTATTAACGTAATAATATTACAATGGACAAAAAGGCGTTAGCGGGTGAACCCAACTTGACACTTACCCGTTTTAACCCGAACCCGTTACTAGCCACGTTGAAAATTCGAAATATTTTCGTACCTGTAGACACTTGTGATAAGCTGTTCCAGGAATATCCAAGGGAAAGGAGATTAGTCCTTGTATAAAAGCTACAAAATTCTCCCTTAAATTCTCAGTTGAATTCTCAGGATCGTAACTTATCAACTTTTTCGCAGTTAGATCAAATATCATCTGTAAAACAAACAACATATGATTCCAAACTCAAAATTTCCATATAAATTTTTCGTTAAACGAAATCAACTTACATTTGCAGTTGCTTCTTTCAACTCCACAGATTCTTGACCAGCCCATTTCTGTAAATTTCGTGTCGCTGCATTTTCGACTTCATGTAACATCTTTTTAAGACTTTCCGGACCGAATAAACATAACACCATGTTCTTAAGATACTTATACATATACCCATGCAAAGATCCAACATTTTGTCGTCCAAAAACCTCCGTAAAACTATCCGGATACCAGCTTTGAAACAACTGTCCTTCTTGTTGGAAAATCACATAATTAAGATCTGTATCAGTCGATACTATAACCGGCCTCCCAACCAAATTTGTTCGGAATATTGACCCGTATCTGCAATAATAATATATATATATCAGAACAAAATCATTAATAATATAAAACCTTCAAACAATAATTTAAAAACCAGCTCATTTCCACCTTTTCATTCTCTCCTTAACAAAAGGAGGTGTATCCCAAGTTCGATTGGGAGCGAAAAACTGAATAGTTTCGCCTAGCAACGGCCAACCCATTGACCCGGGAGGCAGTTTTCCGTTACATTTAGGATTCCACCATCTATACAACCAATGTGTTATAGTCACCACAACCGTAGTTGCAATGCATAAACTAACAACATTCCACATAACTACTTCTCGTTACAGACGACTACACCAACGAAAACTGTCGCTGGTAGCACGTTAACACGAAAATTCGACGAGAGACTTAAGGAGACAGAATGGGAAAAATGGTGAATGAATGTGTATTTGAGTATTTCATGAGATATGAGAAGTATTTATATATATATAGATTGCTAAAAGTTGAAACTATTTAAGATAATATTATTATTATTCAAAACTTATAATATAATGTTTGCATCACTTGGTTTTTTTTTTTTTGAGTAGTTTGTTGCTAAGAAAGCTGTACAAACTGGTTGGTGATAACATATAAATTATGCTGATAATCTTGTCCTACAGACTACCTCCCATTTTTTTTTGTCAACGGGGTATCTTTAAGTTAGTCGTTAAGCGTTGTGTATGAAGTTTACATGATGTTTCCTCTCTCGTTAAATCAGTGACGAATCCATGACCAAAATGGATGCATCTGAAACAAACTTTTTTTTTATAGGACTTGTTAAATTAACTTAAAAAAAAAACTCCGAATTTTTTTTCATTAGAAAAACACGTCGTTTGATGAGTTGATGGGTTTCTTTGGCTACCCCTCGGGATGCCTGTCCGTTGTTGCTCGTTGTACGTTTGAAAGGTGGAGCATTTATGTTTAAAAGAACCCCGTATAAAATAGTTGGTTTAAAAGTAAAAAGAGTGATATTTCATAGATGTTTAATTTGTGATATGGTGATTTAATGTTTGTGTAAACAAATGGTTCGTTTTCGACGTTTTGCTTATCGTTATTGGGTTAGGTCAAACAAAAACCAAAAAAGGTTGACAACCGTGCGATGACAAAAACAGAAGTGTTTATTTATATGTTTTTAAGTCCATTCACGTTAGAGTAAAAAGATGGAATTTAAACGATAATATTAACTCTGATTATCTTAATTTTACTTGATTATTAAACTCCATAAATTTTTACATATAAACGCAACACATGTAAATTAAGAATTCCTTTTTTTGATTCTCTTCGCTCTCCATCTTTCTTTAGTTCTCGTTTGAACTATACTCTATCGCTCCCATTCGCATATACGTGTGGTATTGCATCATCTCCAAGTTGTTGAAAACAAAAAGAGTTAAGAGAGAAATAAGTTATCTTCCCTAGATTCTAGAAGAAGTGTTTGACTATTCTAAGTATGAAACCAATCATCAAAATGATAATTAAAAATCACTAAAAATCCAGATGTGTTTTAGTTTCGAAGTGTTAACTATTGATATAAATCTTTCCTAGTATCTCTGTTAAATACTATGCTAATATGAACATTGTTCTTCTCTTATTTGTTTATGACACATGTTTTTGTTTTTTCATATATAGATGTCATCCTAGATTTTTCATTAGCTGTATATATTGTCTTGGTTTCTTTATCCATTTTCGGAATCTTACTTGCATCACTCTTGATTTCGAATAGACGGCTTTAGATTTGAATGTAACTGCTTTAGATTCTTAATTTGGTGTAATGTAGTTTTAGGAAGGTGTAGTGAACCACTCTGGTGTCTCGGACCTTTTGTACAATATTCATAAATTAGATTTGCAATCAAAGAACTCTTAGATTATCTTAAGTTAGTGTTAGTCACTTGAATAAACATTTATTGTATATGTTGTTAGATATTCCTGAGGGGGTGTTTGAGTGTGCGTTTAAACGGGTTATTGTTAGTGAAACACATCAATCAGATTTTAATGTTTAGCGGAAACTGAATATGATTCTCATTTTCTGATTCTATGAGATTACTTATGAATAGGTCAATCTGGTTATGTTTTATTTTTAATAGTTCAAATTAGTCAAATATAAAAAATTGGTTTCAAAAGGAACAAGTCAAACGGGTTGAAAGTTGCCAAAAATCTTATTAATATACACAAATCCGGGTTCGTTTTTACTCACATATCTAGTTCAATATTATAGTATTGTTTTTGTAACTTCAATAATGACATATTACTTATTACTTATATATAACGTTTTTCAACAAAAAAAAATGTTTACAGATCAACCCTACCAAACAAACTTTTTTGACCCACCCACCCACCCACCCATCTTTCTAGTGTAACTAATATAAAAACAAAAAACCAAAACATCCGGGGGGCAGAGCTAGATTGGAATCGGAGACGAAGCAAAGAATTCATATTACAAGAATCATAGAGGTGTTCGTAATGAATTTCCATTATAATTATTTCGAATTTACTAAAAATATTACATATAAATTTGTTTTGTTAACGGGACAAACACCCCCGGCTCCCCCAACTGCAAACATCCCCCTTAATACCATGAACTTGGTCAAGTTCAACTGAGTTTATCACATAGAGCACAGCACCCAAATTGTGTTTTTTTGAGCCACGAGTTTTTTTTAAACTAGGTAGAGGTTACTGTTATTAGTATGACCACATAAATCACTGTAAATGCACGTGCATGGTGCATGTGTGGGTCTGTATAATATTGTAAAAGACAGACAGATTATAATGATTATGATTATACAGTGTTATGTTATTAGAATATGTTAGTCCAAATCCGATCCATCGTTTATAGACTTTGGTCCATTATTGTATTCTTATAAATATGTTTATCAAAGTTCATGGGTCGGGTTTGGACTGACATATTCTAATATATGCACCATGTAGGTCTTGTCCTAGTGTTACGTCGTCCTCTTGTCTCGTAAAATACTAGGTTCGAACATTCTTATGTAAACATTTTAAAACGATATAGAAAGAGTACAAAAATGGTTATAACTTATAAGTATACTGGTTAGGTCGCATAAATTAGAACTAAAAAAAAGTTCGTTTTTTTCGATAATCTGAATATACATCCTTCTTTGTTTACTCGTTTTTTTAGTATAAAGTACCATGTGATGAGAACTGTAAGAATGGAATTTTAGAAAATTTATTCCAGGTTTTAAAACAAGAGCATGGGTTTTAGTAATCATTGTCTCCTTAAATTATTTTAACATGTCTTGTAGTCAAAGTTTAGCTCTTAAATCCAGAAAAGGTTCCCTTTGACTTCAACCAATAATTACTATTTGTTTAAATAAATTTAAGAGTTAAATACGTACATAAACCGTGTTGTTTCGTTTATATATTCTCGAGTTATGATCTATGTGAAAAATCTTTTGTACAAATATTATTTAATTATAATAAAGACAATTTATGTAATTAATAAGTCTAAGGTTCTTTTAAACCAAAGATGATATATACACAAAAGATTTCTCAGAGGAACTATGGACTTGTACTTTCGAATATAGTAATGATTTGATAAACTATATAAACGGTTTATGCAATCAACTCTAAATTTATTTATTTATTTTTAATTTTTTAATGTTTTAATTTTGCTTTGAGTTGTAGTAAAGCATTTTTGGAAATTCAAATCTTAATATAGTTTGAGTTTATTTAAGACTATTATAAAACTTGAGACCAAATGAATCAAAAATAATATCTTATACGGAGTAGTTTATTCATATAATATATGTAGATCCAGAATTTGGATTCGTTTGTGAAAGAAAGATGGGTTTCTTACCCTTTTCGGGTCTTTGAAAGAACATAATAGGAATATCTTATACGGAGTAGTATGAAAAAAGATCGCGTTTTGGACGGTGAACACAACCACTTTATGTCATTTAGTACTTAATTAATCAGTTTGATTAATCCATAATACAGCAAGAAAGAGTGGAATGAAGTTTAAGTGCATTGGATTGAAAAAAGGTTGTTTTATTAGTGTCTAAGGGAGGGCTCCATTATATTAAGGTCCTACATGTCTTAAAAAGTGTCTTAAAAGAGATTAATCAAATAATTTAGTGAGATGGCATAATTGAGTAACTTATTGGTCTAGTTGGGATTTTTATTTCCCTATTTTGGAAAGCCATAATAGATGCTAGTGTTTTGACCAAATTTATAGGGTTTTACTCATGTTAAGTCGTGTTTTCTCGATTACTAACTTATTACATTAATATTATTTCTTAAGAAAAAGTGTTGGAATATTATTTAAATTTATTCGGCATTTATGTAACTATCTTAAAACGCATCTATTATATATATTCACATTTTTCAAATATAATTGTTTTTGAACAAAAATAAGTTGGAAACACATGTGACAAATATATTGATATCATATAAGTTTACCCATTTTAAATTATTGTAATTAACTTGAAATTTTTTTCTTATTATTCAAGAGTGTAAGATACTTTAAAGCCGTTAAATATAGCCGAAAGGGTTACTTATAAAAAAAACTAGTATCTTTTCATGTTAATGTTAATTATTCATGTAAAATTTGCTTAAGGTGTTATGTATTAACTTAAGATTAAGATATCGTAAAGAATAAATGTCATATATAGCTTGAAAAGAGCCGTATTTTACACCTAATAATTCTTATGTCAAACCCAAATCAACCGTCAAAAACGGTAGTTGGAGCTAAAAGTATTTTTATAAAATATATTTTCAAATTGAGGTTAGAACTTATTTTTTAATATTTCCTTAAAGCTATTTTATTAACTTTTAAGAGTTTTGATTTTTATTTTTTATATTCTCTTTAAAAGAAAGCCCCATAATCAAAACAAAGATTTTCCTTTTGATCACTAATTTTATGATAACAAAAAATTTTAACTTATAAAAGTTCCAAAAAACTTCGAATCAAACATACTAAAACGAAGATTTCTTTTTGAATCCAAATTTTTTAACCAATGGAATCTCTAAAAAACTCCGTATCAAACATACTAAAAAAGTGATCAACCATATCAAACAATAAGCAAAGCAACTTATACATTTATATATTCGTTTTCGGATTATGACATTTCTAATCTATTTCTTCTTATCTTAACTAAACTAATAATATAAATTGAAATATATTTATATTGTTAATTATTAAATATAAGTCATTTCCGAGGACTATATATGAATCCAATACCGACACCGGCTTTGTATATTTATTTAAGACCTTGGATAAATTTTTATTTCATTATTTTTTTTGAACTAATTTTTTATTTCATTATTACTTGGAGAAAAAGAATTATTATTAACATTAAATATTAATAATTAATTAGGTATAATATAATTCATAAAAGTTAGTGGAGGATAATTAGCCAACGCGGAGTTGACGACATTTTTAAGCAACAAGTGTAGATCTATTCTTTGGTCAAAATTGTCCTTTTTACCATTACCTTTGGTGAAAGGAATGTATATAATTTACACTATACTTAGGTTACTCAAATTTGTTTAACGTTTAAATCACCATTCGTGTCTTGTTTAGAGGCGGTAACAAGGGGTTGAATTATGTTAAAACCGTCTCAATAGCGTTGATCAAACTTCAACTAAATATTACATAATGAGTCTCCAATTAGCGGATAGGTTATTTGTTGTTTCAATAACACATAATGAGTCTCTAATTAGCTGCTAGTTTAATTGTTGTTTCAATAATATATAATGATCCCTTACTATGAAATTTTGACTTTGTTACTGGCCTTGTTATCGACAACTGCAAATAATATGCTGTAAAATGTTTTCTTTAAACGATATTGTCAGGTTTTAATTTTATTTGGCACATATATTTAGTTAAAACAAAATAATTAAGCCTAAAGCATGCATTCATAAAGTGTGCTCGGGGCGGACGGGCCCAAAATCTACGGAAACACATTTTCTTAGTATATGAACTATGGCCTTAGGAAATGTATTATCGCCTTAGGAAATGTAACTTACCTATGACCGAACAAAAAGGAGTTCGTCACCCTCACATACACCATAATGTATTTTACTATCATTTATGTTTTAAATTTTCTCTTATATATACACGCACACGCGCACACCCACATACACACTCTATTACAGACTAATTGTAAGAAAATTGTAAGAAAAATTGATAGTCAAATCCATATAATTCATATATTCCTTTTCGGGAATCTTTTAAAATAAAATAAATACTTCATCCATGTTTCGAGCTTATTTTTACCATTCACATGACAATCAAAATCTTGAAAGTGAGTTGAGTAAGCTTAACTCGTTATATACACAATTATACTAAACTATATGTTTCAAGTTAAAAGTATAGCTCGAACGAAGTAGAATAACTCCATAAAAATTCAACATAAATAATTTTAAACTTGATTCACTTGACTCATTTACATCTTCATGAACTTGTTTATTTGTTGAAGAATTTTAATTTGCACACTCGATAATTTCAAATTGCATAAAACTATCACAAAATATGAAATGTATTAAGTTCGATTTATGTTGAAAACATTTACCGACTTAAAAAGTATTAATAAGAAAGAAGGTAAAACTTAAATTAGCGAGTGTAGTTATTGGAGAAAGGGTTGGGCTTTAGCTTGGGCTTGGTAAATATATTTCATATATTGAATTGACCCAATAAAATGCAAATATAGGGTATGATTAATAATCCATACATTTATTTATTTACGAATTTACAATCTCTATGTAAATGAGGTGACTTAGATTTCTTTAAACTATATATTGCTAATGTATCCGGAAGTTCTTCTAGTCACAATTTGAAAACTGGATAAAATTTTAACCAAGACGGAAGGGTTAAGGTTCGATTTCTATCCGCTAAAAATATTAACGACTCAAAATAAGTCATTTATCTCGAAAGAAAAAAACTATATATATTGCTAATGTCATGTTTTTCTTTATTTGAACATATATGTTTTTGTGTATTTATGCATTTATGTATCATCCATGAAGTTATTGGTACCATGTTAATTATGCTTAGCACGTCCTATGTTGTGGTCTTATTTAAATTTTTATATCATCATTGTGTCACTTAATAAACAAGTCAATACTTTTCATTGCATAATAAACCATTTCTCATTCATTTGATTAACTTTAAATTACAATTAAGTATAACCACATGTACAACGTACATCGTTTTATTATTTAAACACCCGTATATCCGGCATATTAAGAAAAAAAGGAGAAAAGCTATATTTTAATTGTATATATATGAATATTCGAACTCGTTGACATCGTATCTTTTTTGGATAATGACTCTTTGATATCGTATGTTTATGATGTGACTTGTGTTAATTTGTGATTACCAAAAGATCATTATTTTAATTAAGATCATCTAATTAAAAACCATGCACTTAGTTTATATTTATACTAGATTATTGTCCCGCGATAGCGCGAACATATATAAAAATTGAATTGTAAACATTATGTTTATGTAGATTTAAGTTATTATGAAAAGATAATGATATACGAATAATAACATATATAGCTTTACGTTTATACACATGTTGTTTATGATTATAATAACATATACACCTTTACGTTTATACACTTGTTTTAATATTTTTTATTAGAAGATTTTAAAATAACAATAAGGTAAATCATAGTCCAAATTGAGTGATTTTATAAATAAATTAGAATTTTGTTTTTATTTTAGTTAAGATGGGAATTAAAGAGAGAATGTTATTATGTATTGTAAGAGGGTGTAAAATGAAAGTAGTATTTGATGACATCATCAATTTGATCTAACGGTTGAAATCAGAAAAGTTAACCCATCGAAGGACCCTTACTTCGCCATGTGGCATTTAAGGCCTCTCTTTTATTATATATTAAAGATAGTTTCTAACATGAAAAATTCCTAATTATCTAGCATTGAAATAATCCAATTTCTAGGAGTTGAGTATTGGGCTAAAATCCGAAAGCTCGTTAAGGTTCAAAGCCCGATTAGGTCTTGAAATATGTTTATATGGTTTATAAATGGCCAATCCTTTGGACCCAAAACTAAATTTATTTGAAAATTTGTTTGTTTTCTAATTTCTATTACTTTTGATATTCGAGATTGACCGACAAATCATTCGAAATCAAATCAAGGGTTTGAGCTCGAACTACTTGAATAGACTTTCGAGTTTTAAGATATCTGGCTCTTGAGGTTTACAGAACTTATGTTAAATTAAACTTCTATCCTTTCATATACATATAACTACTAAATATTATTACTATCTAAGGTATTATGAATACGAAACGAGTCCAATCGAGTTGACAAAAGAATTATTTATCGAAATAAAGCTTGAATTATAAAATTGATCAAACTCGAGTTTTGAAAGACGAGCCGAGTTCGGACTTACAATTTAAATTTCGATTAAGCTCGAGTTAAATTTCGAGTGCAATGTTTAGCAATCAAGTCGAGGTCGAAAATTGGTTTAGGAATGGCCAAGTTCAAATAGAAACAACCATATTGTAATTCCTAACTTACATCATACTTAACTCCTCCCCCAAGATATCCAAAATCCCAAGTCATGGGAAACATATTAACATGTGTGAATCCTCACATATGAATGCAATCTCATCCGTTGATTTTATCCAATTATTGACTTTTAATACATTGACTCTAATCCAACGGCTGTTATCTCAATTGTAGATCTATTTTAATAGGCAATGTAACACTAGATTGTTTTATAAGAAAGCAAAATTAGAGAATAGAGACGTGTGACATTGGAGAACTATTTTTAACCAAAACATTAAAAAAAAAAGTTGATATAGTTTAGCCCTTGTACTATGCCATATTGTCTTATTTGACCCCTTTATTTGTATTTGTTATATGCTAGCCACCCTCTCTAAAATACTTCTGTTATCAATTTGTTTTATTGTTATACAACGGAGACATACGAGACTTACTTATGACGTTGAACATGTTTTTGAGTTAATATGGTCATAAGAACTAGCATAAAAGCTAAAAGATGTAGCCTATATGTTGACGGGCTGCTATCTGTTTTAAAAATCAATTTGACTAGAGTTTTCGATATTAGATTATATAGAGCATTTGTCTCACTTATAGCATGTTAATCGTGTAGCTAAAAGTTTTTTCTAATGGCCTAGGTCAAATTTTCCAAGTAACTCTCTGATATGAAAAAGGCTGGACTTGAATCATTAGAGGATAAACTCAAGTGACGAAACAGACAAATATACATCCCACGTCTCAAAAAAACTAAATACCAATATACAAGAAAATGAATTACTCTACCAATTTTGTACTACTTTTACAATAGAACCATATTAGCCTTATGCTCTTGAGCATTTTTATATTATATGACAATTCTTTATTAAGGTAAGAAGTCTCGTGAGTATTTTAAAAAATTTGGTGTTCAAATCTTTTTAGATAAATATCTTATCAACCCAACTAAAAATAATTACTTCCCGAATAATTTGAAAAAGAATCCTTTTCTATTTACCGTTTGTTAAGTTGTTACATTAAAGTGTAAAAAAGTAATGACACAAAAATTATAGGGACCATAACCAACAGTTTGTATACATATACATATACATATACATATACAATTACAACATTATTCATCTTCAACATATGAACAGATTCTGTAAATTGAGAAAGTGAAACTGATTCTTAAAAAAATCATAGAAAATGGAAACAACAATAATCCCTGATCAACAATCAATTGATACCTTCATGAGTATCACCGGTTCATCTCAACCGGTTGCTATTCATAAACTCACGGTAATTTTTATTTTTAATTTCAATATCACAATTCATGTTTTATTTTTATTTTTTTAATTTATTTATTTAAATTAATTAATTTAAAATATTTAATGGATTTTTAAGCTCTTACAATAAAAATCTTAATTTGATGTTAAATTAATAAATATTGATATAAAGTTTAAAAATTTATAAACTTTTTTGAATTATTAGTGAAAAAATGACAAATTTGGATAAATTATAGTACAAACTAAAAGGACTTTGTTTGTTTTTTTTTGAAAAAATGTTGCTAATTTTAATAATTGAACTGATTAGACAAGTTAAAGGCTTCGAAAAGTCGAAAACTTTGATATTGAATGTAGGTAAGTATCAACTATTTTGTCGAAATTTCGAGTGTTTAATAATATTTAGAAGTTTAAAAGGAACTGTTTGACATAGGAATGCTAGCACTTGAGTTGAAATTTGCTAATTACAGATGGTTTTACTTGTTTTTGGGATGTTGTTTTGTCGAATTTTAAGTACTAGTTTATGAAGTTTTATAGATATTAATCTTGGTCTTTTAATGTGTTGATATACATGGAGTTTGTGATTATGTTTGATAGCTTTTTTGATCGGTTTTCTTGGCAAAATCGTTTAGTTAAAAAATACGGGCATATGGGAGGTATAAGAAAGTTGCAATTATCTTGTCGATTCCTAAGAACTAGTCGAAAAATTCTTTATAAATTAATCTTGGCTTTTTAATGTTTTTTTGAAGGAAATTCTTGATTGAGTTTAAAAACTGAAATCATATCTCATTAGTTTTCTTGGAATGGTTGTTCATTTTAAGAACTTAAAAAAGAAAGCGGAAAGTGTGTTTTATTGTGTTTCATACCTTATCTCATCTAAATCAAATATACATCATTCGTTTGATACCACAATTTTCTTTTTTGATTTTCAGGAACATGGTGGCAATCTTAATCAAGCGGTTAATTCACATTTTACCGAAGGAGATACAAACATGTCAGTTTCTATAATATGCAAATTATGTTGTTTTTAATTTTTATTTTCCTTTTTGACACGTATTGATTCTGTTATTTCAGACAACATGAAGCAAATGTTGCTGCTCCACTGGACGATTTCATGGACATAGACGAGCCAAGTGAAATGGCAACTCATATACCACCATTAGCACCTTTAATTGATAGTGAAAGTGCGCTAAGTATTAATGATCTCACCGCCACTTTGCCAGAAAACGTTCCTGAATCTCGTGGGACACTTGATATTGATGATGATGATTTTCCATCTCTTCCATCTTCTCATTACCCTCAACCGATTCCAAGTGCTCCTGACATTAGTGATTTACCTGACTTCGGAATTGAAGAGGAGATGATTCAAGCTGCGATTGAGGCTTCCAAACGTGAGGCTGAAATAAGTCTACCAGATGATGCTGTACCTCAACACAGACAATCTCAGTCAGAGGATCCAGAAATCGCACACGCGGTCTCTTTATCTTTAAAGGTTTGTGCTCCATTTTCTGGCAAAATGGTCGGGTTTGTCACTGGGTCAAAAAAACACTTTTCAATTTTTTGATAAAATGATTAAGGAGACGTATGCTCAAAAATACACTTTGGGCGATTTTCCGCCTATTTGCCCCGTTTATTTAATGGCAATACTTTTTTTCAGTCAGCCGAGCAAGAGAAGGCGGTAGTTGGCGAATTAGAATCTGAAGCTGGACCATCGGAAACAAGAGCTTCTAAATTAGTTGAAGGGGAGCCATTAGCATCATCAAACGGAAAGTAAAGGATAATTTACCCTTTTCTTATATCTATGTATATTAATCATTAGTTCGTTAAACCATTAACACAGGTGGGAATTGTTTTATAGGTTAGTTATTGGGAGCTCGTCTATTCAGGATGAAACTGAAGACACAGACGAGCAGCCTCTAGTTTGGCAAAGGAGTAGACACACGGGTCCCACACAACCACAAAACAGGGATAATCCTGTAGACGTCGAGAGTGAATTCCCGTCTGAAGTATTTCTCTGTCTTTTTCTTTTTTCTTTTATTAATTTTTCCGACTTATTTAATTTGGTCATTGTTTATGAAAAGTGGGGAGGAATCTCGTCTGAAGAACACGATGAAGCGGTCATGCTTGAGGCTGCAATGTTTGGCGGAGTTCCGGAAGGTGCTGAAAATCGTTTACCGTATTCTACAAATCATTATATGCGAAATGGTTTCAGTAGAACTGGTAGACCCCACACTAGGTCTGCTGCTCGGTCAGCTATTCGTCCCCCTTCTCCTTCTCTTACCGCTCAACGCCTGATAAGGGAGCAACAGGTAAACCGTAGCTATGGTAAACTTATTTTTCCCAAACAAACACTATATGATTCGTTTTGATATTTTTTCAGGATGATGAATATCTTGCAGCATTGCAAGCTGATAGAGAAAAGGAACAGGCAGCTCGAGAAGCTGCTATGGAAGAAGAAAGGCAAAAAGAGGAAGACGCACAGAGAAAACTCGAACAAGAACAGGTATTACTTATATCATTAATATAATCATTCAGATTCTCTCGTGTATGTCTTTTGAGAGATTTGGGTCATATTAATCATTAATAGAAAAGAAGATTCTAACAGTTTGGGAAGTAAGTTTACTTGCGACGCATAAAATAAGAGGGAAAAATTACCTCCAAATTAAGTAAACAGACAAATAATCAAGTTTTCCCGAGCATTTTCACAAAACAAACAGCCCTTTATTTCATGAATTCTATGCTTTCTGTTTACAGGAAATCGAGAGGCAGTTGGCAGCAAAAGAAGCTTCACTTCCTCAGGAACCTACTTCTGATGACGCAAATGCTGTGAACCTTCTTGTGCGGATGCCCGATGGGTCCCGTCGAGGTCGCCGATTTTTAAGAACCGACAAGTTACAGGTATGGTTTCCGCGGTAAATGATATCAATCCCATTCTCTGAATTAACTATATTCTCCTTATTATATCAGCATCTTTTTGACTTCATCGATGTTGGCCGAGTGATTAAGCCCAGCTCATACAGATTGGTAATCTCATCTTTTTA
Organism: Senecio squalidus; assembly: GCA_910822075.1. Taxonomy (NCBI): domain Eukaryota; kingdom Viridiplantae; phylum Streptophyta; class Magnoliopsida; order Asterales; family Asteraceae; genus Senecio; species Senecio squalidus. The sequence goes on from CAJVGC010000582.1 coordinate 13,764,608, forward strand.
TTTTTTTCTTTTATTTGACATATATTTATTTAATTGCTGCTGATTTTTTATGTTTGATACAGGTGAGACCATACCCTCGACGTGCTTTTAGTGATGGAGAAAGCGGTTTAAGTTTGAACGAGCTTGGTTTGACGAGCAAGCAAGAGGCGTTGTTTCTTGAGTTAATTTGATTTAACCAATCTCTCTCTTGCTCTCATGTAAAATATGAAATAGTTGGCCTTCACAGGAACATAGAGTTATTGCTTTGAATATATTCAACTTAAATTCGTTGTTTTTCAGTTTGTTCATCATACGGTACCCTTCGGTATTTATGAAGTTGATAAAGGGGTTTTACTATATTCAAATGCTTTATTTTTAGTGATTGGTAATACTTTACAAGTACGGTTACGCCTTCCGATTAGAAAGGTCGTTTACCGGCATTTTTCAGGCCGACACTTTTCGATGCAATTCTGTCTAAAACAATGTTTAACGGTATTATGTGATGCGAAACTGTCCCACAAATAGCCCCTATGCATTAGACTCTACATATCTCAGATGTAACAAGAAGTTTAGTTTTTTGCATTAACAACACAAGTATCATATAGTTAACTAACAAAGTCTGTGGGGCGTTGGCGGTGGTGACCGAGGATGGATTTATCTGCCAGTTTAGTGGCGAGGTGTTTGAGATTCCTCACACCTAAGTTCGATTCCGTCATGCCATCGCTTTGGGGCCAGGCATTAGAGACGTAGCTCCTTTGATTCAAGGAAACAAGGATTTTACGAATATGGTAAGGATTTGTAGTTTGGTGGGAAAGCTCCTTTAGCGGATGATTAAAATCTTTGACTCTCAAACACAAACTCAACATTATCTTCCACATATTTGTATTAAAGGGGAGTGTATACTGATAAATAGGTTCAAACCTAAGACTCTTGTGAGAAAATATGTCGCGTAACCAAAATCAAAATGGCTATGTATCATCATATATCTTTTTCTTTATTTATTTATAACTAGATCAGTGTCCCGCGATAACGCGGAAAAAAATAAAAATTAAATCGTAAATTTTATGTTTATGTAGATTTTAAGCTATTATGAAAAAATAATGTTATACTGATGTTTATAGTTATTATAACATATACACTTCATGTTTTGATGTTTTGTATTAAGAGATTTTAAAATAATAATAACGTAAATCACGGTCCAAATTGAACTATTTTATAAGTATATTAGAATTATGTTTTTTATTTTAGTGGAGATGGAATGAAAAGAGATAATGTAATTATGTATTGTAATGGGGTGTAAAATGAAAATAATATTTGATAACATCATCAATCTGATCTAACGACTTACATCAAAGAAGTGAACCTATCCAATGGACCTTAATTCGTTATTCTTCTATAGTTTAAATCTTGTCCATACCTATGGATGTGTGCATTATATAATATTAAATTCTTGAGAGAATGTCACAAATCGTCCTTGTGGTTAGGCTGTTTTTCACATATCGTCATTTTGAAGAAAAGTTAGCACAGATCATCCTTTTGTTTTTTAAAATTATCGTCTGTAATCCTTCCATCAAAATCCTGTTAATTTAATCCGTTAAGTGGCCCCCACATGAGGGTAAATATGTCTTTTTAGGTGTTATCTCCCCCACCTGACCAGTTTCAATTAAATTCAAAAAACCCCTATTTTTATAATCCTAATTTTTCAATCGACGATTTACACATCTCACAAGATCCAAAACCCCATCGAAAACCGGCAACCGTTGCTGTAACGGAACGTGTAAGGGTACTAATCCTCTAAGGGCAACTACTTCATTATAAGGTGCACCTAAGCTCATTGTGGTAGTTACTACAGTTACATTATGTTGTTTCATTTGAGCAGCAAAAGTACCAGTACCACCACCTATATCTAACGCTAACCGAATAACAGTTTTCGCCTTTCTCGCAATGTCGAGTAATTGCGAAATGGGGAGATCAAGATCAGTTTTATAGTTTAAAAAATTTGATTTTTCTTTCTTTAAATCAAACCCCAGATCTGGGTTTAAACAATTAAAGCTTTTACATTTATAATTACCCCACAAAATAGCATTTTCAGGCACCGGAGAAAAAGGGTTCGCTAGAAGTGTCGCCGGCAGCTTCACCGGAGTAGAAACAAAGCATCTCCGGCGAGGAAGCGGGTGACACCCACGGAGAATCAACGGTTCTCCGGCAGCATTCGAAGCTGCCGGACACGTGGCAAACGGAGTGTAATTCATATACTGATGTAAAAAATCGGGATGATGACGACATGCTGAGGCAATCGGGGACATTTGCGTGTAGAGGAGTAAGTCCGAGGGAGCAACGGCGGCGGTAGTGGGAGATGGGTTATTGGGTTGGAGGCGCGTGAGGTGGTTTATGGTGGCGCGTATTGTCTGTAGCTGTCGGATTAAGTAATCTGGAACTGGATTAGGGTTAGGGTTTGTTGGTGGTGGTTTATTGGTGGAGATCATGGTGGTAGAAAAGAGGGGTTTTTTGAATTTAATTGAAACTGGTCAGGTGGGGGAGATAACACCTAAAAAGACATATTTACCCTCATGTGGGGGCCACTTAACGGATTAAATTAACAGGATTTTGACGGAAGGATCACAGACGATAATTTTAAAAAACAAAAGGATGATCTGTGCTAACTTTTCTTCAAAAGGACGATATGTAAAAAACAGCCTAACCACAAGGACGATTTGTGACATTCTCTCTAAATTCTTCTATATTTTAAATATTATATTAAAATGAAGGATATTATTATTATTATTATTATTATTATTATTATTATTATTATTAAATTTGGGTTGGTGTTGGGTTAGTATTGGGCTTATGTGTTTGTTATATATTAAAGATTATAATTATTCTGATTTATTACATTCCCTCCTTTATAACTGCTTTTATAATGTCCAACTCCCATAATCTATTTTATCACCCAATCATCGACAACCACGTGTCATCCTTTCCCATAATGATCTTTCCTCTTATGCCATTTTCCTTTTCATTATTTCCCAAGAAAATTTTCTCAAATCAAAATGTGTCCGTGTTTCATAGATAAGATGAAAGATATGAAAATGGAAGAAATGGCATCAATGATCGGAGTATCCGCTGCGATATTCCGATTCCTTCTATGTTACGTTGCTACAATTCCGTTGAGCTTCTTCCATCGATTCGTTCCAGGTGGTTCCACGGGGAAACATGTCTATGCTGCCTTAACCGGAGCCGTGCTTTCTTACCTAGCATTTGGGGTTTCTTCGAATATGCACTTTCTTGTGTTGATATTCATTAGTTATGGATCTATGGCCTTGTGCCGAAAACAATGTGGCTTGATTACGTTTGTGTTAGCAATGGGTTACCTCGTTGGAACGTACGTCGTCTTCATTGTAACTTCAAGTTTGGTTTTTACAAGAAATGATGTTTTACATGAAATGTGATTAATTAGATTAAGATAAAAATATGTTTTTTTTTAGACATAACAACCATCGTTATTTTTAAAAAATGTCTAAACGACAAAATAATGCATGTAATAACCTCGTAACCATATATATAAGGGTTGCGATTATAAGAACTTTTCTAGTTTCATGAAACTGAAATGAACTTATTGATTTCTGTCAACTTTTTGGCAAACATTGCAGCCATGTGTATTACATGAGTGGCGATTTATGGAAAGAAGGAGGTATCGATGCTACGGGTAAGAACTCTATCCATCATCACATTTACGTCGAATTTTACTATCTTATTGTCTATTCACTCTTTTGTTAATCTTGGTACAAATGTACGTAGGATCCATGATGGTGATAACATTGAAAGTGATTTCATGTGCACTTAACTATAATGATGGGTTGTTAAGAGAAGAACGTCTACGTGAATCACAGAAGAAAAACCGGTTAATTAGGTTACCCACTTTTATCGAGTACTTAGGATATTGCCTATGTTGTGGAAGTCACTTTGCCGGTCCTGTTTATGAAATGAGAGATTACTTAGATTGGACTCAAAAGAAAGGGGTAAGTTCACAAACTTAATACTTTTCACGGTATTGCATAAAAAGGTAACGAACTTTGGTCTGATTTTATTTAGCTTATTTTTAAACATTATGTTTCAGATATGGATGAAAACTGATAAACCTTCTCCATCACCTTTCGGTGTGACAATTAGAGCGATTTTTCAAGCGGCTATATGTATGGGAGTGTACTTATCCTTGGAGCCTCGATATCCACTATCAAGAATTACTGAACCAATATATAAAACTTGGGGATTTATTGATCGTTTGACATACCAATACATGTGTAGTTTTACAACACGTTGGAAATACTATTTCATATGGTCCGTTTCAGAAGCTGCTATGATTCTTTCGGGCTTAGGTTTCAGTGGTTGGACCAATTCATTTCCACTTAATGCACGTTGGGGACGTGCCAAAAACGTTGATATTTTGGGTGTTGAGTTTTCAAAGAATGCCGTAGAGATACCACTTGCGTGGAATATACATGTTAGCACATGGCTTCGTCACTGTAAGTCTTCATTAAACATCTATATAATGTAAGTTTATATTTATATAATTAGATGTTGATGTATATTCGTATGTTTAGATGTTTACGACAGACTTGTTAAAAAGGGGAAAAAGCCCGGGTTCTATCAGTTGCTAGTAACACAGACTATTAGTGCTATATGGCATGTAAGTTCTTCTTTGCCGAGTTATAAAGATAACGTAACTTTTTCGTTAATTTGTTTTTTTTACATTATGTTATATTTGTTACTTTGACAGGGTGTATATCCAGGGTATATCATATTTTTCGTTCAATCTGCTTTAATGATCGCCGGTTCCAAAAGTAATCAGCCAAGTCTTTCTCAACAATGAATTAAATTGCTTTCATATATAGTTGAAATTTACGGTTTTCATATTTTGTCTATGATCAGCCATTTACAGATGGCAACTATTAGTTCCAAGCGATAGACGTATGCTTAAGAAGATGATTATGCTTTTAAACTTTTCATACACAGTTCTTGTTCTAAATTACTCTGCTGTTGGTTTCATAGTAAGTTAGCGGTTTTTTATATCATTTTTTTTTTAGTATTTTGAACAAAAATAGATCTATGAACTTAATCATATTTTTATCCTGCAGGTACTATATCTGAAAGAAACAATCAATGCATACAAGAGTGTATACTACATAGGAACCGTCGTTCCTGTGGTATTTTTCCTTCTCGGTAACGTTATTAAACCAAAGCCGGTCACATCCAGAGCTCGAAAACATCAGTAGTTAAGGTCTGTACACCATATGAATTCATATTGTGTATTTTATTTTGCTCCTGTTTGGAGAAAGGTTTTTGTTGATTAAAATGAAAGTTAATATAATTCCATTTTTTGTTCTTATTTTGGACCATGATTGCCTCTTGACATAGTAATATTTTAAACTTTTTTTTGTTTGTTTTTATGTTTTGTTTAAAGGAAATGATAGTATTTTTTTGAATTTTGTTGCGGAACAAATATATGCCTTGTGAGAGGATATAGTATTTCCTTTTATTCAAAATAGGTAGGCCAAAACTAAGATTGTTAGAATTTGAGTATCCAAAAATTCGGATACCAGATTTTGCTACTCAAATCCGAAGTTTTGGATACTTGGATTTCTTTACTCTAATATAGTATATTTTATTATAAATATAACTATACAATTTGTTACAAATACGTAATTAAAACCTATCTTTACAAAATTCAAAAATAAAATTCAAATTTGGATACCATTAATGCCTTTTCTTTTAATAAACAACCAAGATTCGATAAGCTAAATAAATAAGAGAGATCTATAAATAGATTTTGATACATACATCTTGTGAGTAATCGTATTCTAAAAATAAGTATGTGACACGTTATTATTGGTTAAGAGCATCTTCAAAGGAAGCTGATTTTTACAGTTTAATTTTTTATTCATTCACATATATTTAAATGGAATAGACAAATATACCATGTACCTCAATATTTGAATGGAATAGACAAACATAAGTTGATTACAATCTTTTTCCCAATGTACCTTCCAGAAATCATTAGTGTCCTCGTCCTTGTCCATCGCTCCCGGAGTCGTGAGTGTCATCCCTAACCCTAACTTTATATTCTTAAATATTACATTTCAATTCTATTAATGATAAATATAATTGAATAATATAAAAAATATAAAATTAAAGACCAGTCTTATTTTAAAATCTCAATAAAGTTACTGTAACAACATAACTTATGAATTAATAATTAATTTTTATAAATTAACATTTAGTTTTTTCATATTTAATATTTACTAAATAGTGTTATATTAAATTTGGTATAAAACGAGAATATAAATAATATTGTTCCCAAATTTTACACAATTTTGAGTTAAATTTATGCTAACTACTATTCATTCAAACCCGTATGTTGCATGAGCCTTTGTTTCTTTTAAAACGATAAATTAAACACAAAATGTTGAGATTGTTTAAGAAAAGCCATAAGAATGAAAAAGCTGACGAACCGGATTGGTTTATGACATAAACGCAAGGACAAATCTGGAGCAGTCAGCGGTTCTTGATATTAAAAATAAATGGGTCTCGGTCGAGTCTAGTTAAAAACCCATGTCAAAGCCATAAAACTGTACCTACTTGAAAGAAAGGGATGCCATATTTCCTCCCAAGTAAGTTATTAAATGGTTTTCGTCACATACTTTAGTTATGCATCAATAAGCACATCAATACATGTACCATAATCTTTACTAATATATAAAACGTTTATAATGCATTTGAAAGAACTTTCATGATTGTTTCATGTCCATGTAGTTGATGTTGTATGAATTATTTGTGAAGAACAAGAAAGAGCTTTTGAGTTTGTAGATAAGACCAAGAGACATTATTTGGGACAAATTGACAAGATATCAAAATTGGTTACTTCAAAAAATCGTGCTAAAAGCTGAAAATATCAAAATGTGGTCAAATGACAATCATAGGTAGGCTCTGGTGTATTGTGGACGACCACATGAATTTTCTGTAAATATGAATGTAAATATATTATAATAAGTTCATATGTTTAATTTAAATAACTTAATAAAAATAATAATTTTATTGAAATTGAAGAATGTATATACAACAAAATTATGTATAATTAAAGCGTAATTGAATAAAATTGTAACCAACTTCATAAGAGTTAATATTGAATTTTAATAATCATATTTTACTGTAACAAACTTTTAATTATTTAATATTTAATTTAAAAATTAACTTAAAATCTCATTAATCATTAAATCATAGCATTTTATAAAAAAAAAGTTGTTAAATGTTATTTATATATCTAGTTTAACTTATAATAATCGTCTACTTAGTCACTTTGTCCATATTTGGAACACAATATCGACGATATAATAAAACCCATAAGTGTTATTAAAAGTTAATTAAAAATAAAAGAATTGTTATCTTTTTTTCCCCGTAAATCTAATGGAAATGATGATATACGGTCTTTAGTTAAGGAGATATTCGTTAAAATTCAACATCATTCGTTTTGTTGGATAAACAATAAAATAGGAGTAGAAAGATTTAGCTAGATTGGAATAGTTGGTTAGTTTTGTGGCTTGTATTATTCATTCATTTTGATCTATTGTATACTTGGTTTTGTTTCTCCTGTTTTCTAGCTTCTCGCTACATTAATTAGATTATATTCATTATGCTCTTTAGCGTATTGCTAATTTTAAACGTTTTTCAATAAACTTTTATTATCGTTGAAAAATAAAATAAAACAACAATTCATATAAGGTCATTATATTTTTATACAATTTGCCCATGATTAAACTCCTCACATTTCGAAAATAGTTTACTAACAAATTAAGATCTCTTGTGATTTTATGTCACATAAAACAAAATTAAGAAAGTAAATATTTGATGATTAAGATATAACATTCATTATAAAGATTTGTTTTTGAGACATTGAGTTGACCCAACTACTTGTTGTCCAATGGTGATACTTGATAGTTCCACATACCAATCCCTTTGAAAGTAGATGCATACACTTTAACAAAAAACAAGATCAATCTCATAAAACAAAATGCCCTTTTGGTCCCATATATTTTCCCGAAATGAAAAGCCTATGTTAATCAAAAAGTACAACAAGTTAACCACATGATGATCAACAAATAAGGCAAGCACCTTGTTGTTTCACTCTCATCCAAGAACTTATATTAGAATAATTTGACTCTCACCAACCATATCATATATGAGAAGGAATTTAAATTCGGTTTTGGGACATTTGTATGATTGAATAAAGTATGAAAATGGGGTCATGAGAATACCATTTCTTTATTATTACGATAGATATATTATTTTATAGGTTTTTATATAGTATTATATCTCTAATATGTGGTTTATATATATATATATATATATATATATATATATATATGAGTGTTTCTGTTGCTAGGGTTCTTATTCCTAGCAAATGTGAGTGGTGATGTTTTAATAATGAAAATTGGTCACATGCAAGGTTCCTAATTTTAGGTAAAAACATGATTAATCAAGTAAATGGATAACAAACAAAGTGTCAGATTATCAATTTTTATGCATTGTTATTGGTTAATGTGCGATTCACTATTCATGCAACTATATCTTTTTTCCTTAATTACAAAAATTATTTAGTATTTTAATTAATATGTTTTAGATCTATTCAACACTCGGTACTTTTATGTCCAAAGTAAAAGTAGTCATAACTACTTAAAAAAACGTACATATATCATATATTTACAAATTATCACTGTAATATACTTTTTACCTATACATAATGAAGTAACATGATACCACAAGCATGGGGGATTTTATATAGAGAAAGGGTTCCGGTCCTTCAAAAGGTTACGGGACTAACTAGTAATTTCAAAATTTTATCGGATTGAAATATGAAATATTGAAATGTTATGGTCTTGCAATTTTGCAACCCAACTTTATTAAAGTTATATACTTAACCTGTTTTCCGTCACTAACCCCAGGTACCACGATAGAACATAGTTTGAAATATAATCACCGTATGAGAACAATAAAAAGCTACGATAACAATATTATGGGAGAAATGAAAGTGAGTCTTTATTGCGTGAATTTGGACCAAGAAACAAATGGGCTAATTGATCATAAAAATAAATTTCATCTAAGTGTTTTTTTTTTTTTTTTTTTGGCCAAAGGCTCTATGAGCTATGAGCCGGTAAATGTCCCCAACAGGATTCGAATTTGGTACCTCCAATATTTGGTGTGAGTTTATCCAAATTCAATTTGCCACTTTATCAACTCCTGGAGGACAATTTCATCAAGTGTTTATGTCAACAATTCTACACTCTAATATACAATTACGAATCTAATAGTTAATTTACATATTAGATTGGGGGTGCTTATTCAAATATTGAAAATCAATAAAAAATTGGTTAACAACTTTGAATTATTTTGTTCACATTCAGATTATAGCATCTTGTCCCTTTATGTCTCAGGTATTAGAAATCTACAAAATATGATAATTTAGAAACACACATTTAAGTTTCAAGTCCATTAAAACGAGAGCAAATTACGTATATTACATTACTCTTTGTTGTGTGTTGAGTTTAACTATCGTATATGGTATATTAAGAGTTTTTAATTTGAAAGGGAACAATCACACGATTGATAAACAATTACATCAGTTGAATTCTGACGGAAAAAGACGATTTAATTGGACCATCAAATATATTGTTTACGAGACCCTAATTAACTAGCTCTTTTTTCCTTGGACCTCCGATAGGAAGCAAATAATATCTCACGCTTTATCTTCTTACAATACATGGACTCACGGGTTTGATATCCTCGATCAAGGTTAACAATATGATTCAAGCCTCTATAGATTTAAATGGCAAGCATCTATGATAATTCACAAGAAAATGCATTTGACAATCATTTTGGGTAAATGTGATCGAAAACGAGTATAACAATTGGTGTGGGTAACGTCTCAAAACAAATTTGTGAGTAACAAATCAAAAGAATTGGTTTAAGTTGGGTAATGAGTAAAACGAGATAGATGAGATTTAGAATTAATTGTTTTTACAAATTCGAATTTCTATAAATTGAATAATTGTATTGTCATAATCTATTGTTTCACTTGTAAGATTTGGTTAAGAATTATTTGAGATTATCTCCTTTAAAAACAAAACTACCAAAATAGAAAGATAATATATTTTTATCAAGAAAATGTTGAAAAGCATTATTGTCCGAGTATAACTTGAAAAACTGCTTGTCATATTCTATCCAAGAAATGTAATATAATACTAGTAGGGGACCCGCGCGTTGCAACGGTAACAAATATATGGATTTCTATTTTCGACATATTTTTTCGGTTACCCTTTTCATAACAATATCATTACGGATGACGTAGATTTTTTTTTATTATAATAAATTTAAAAAATATTAATGCAAAAATGATTATAAGGATATATTAATCGAGTAACATACTTTCGTTCACGCTTAATAAATTCATATATGAGAAAAATACTTTGTAGTTTATATTTTTAATTTCCCACAAAAAGTTTAATACTTTTAATTTAAATAAATGTATTTGGATTAGCTATGAAAGGAAACAATATTCCAAAAACGAATTTGTATTTATATAATATTCATGGGTCGTAAATTCAAATACTTTTAGTTATAAAACAATGAATAATTAAGTAAATTACTCTTAAAATTCAACATTAGAATTTAAGGTACAAATGCTCCATAAATAGTATAGATAATTGGTGTGAAGATGGGTTGACGACGACATTTGTAATACTTAGTAATTTGCTGTGTATTGGGTCTGTGTATTTAACAAAACGGGTTTATAGTATATGCATAAGATACATAAGACACAATCTACGAATATATATATATATATATATATATATATATATATATATATATATATATATATATATATATATATATATATATATATATTCAGTGACCATTAATTATGCTATAGTTTCCATATATATTCGTAGATACAAATAATATGGAAACATAAATAAATATATTTTTTTAGTAAATACAAATAATATGGAAACATCATTAATTTAATATGGTGACATATTTAAATATGTAATTTAATAGAATTGATAAGGGCATATTAGCCAAGAGCAACGTCTTCATCATCAACTTTGTCATCTTCGATGACAATAACATCGTCCCAATTCCAGTTTTTCAAGTCTTGTTCTCTTTTTTGTTTCTTGGCAATGCGATCAACCTTGCTATCTTCGATGATTATTGGATTATTGATAGTGTTGCCAATAGGTTTCATTGTACAATTATATAAAAAAAATGGTATGAAAAAAAGTAAATGTTAAAACTCTATTTATATAGTATAAAATATGGAGGGAATTTATAATAGTAAAATGGTTTTGTATTTTCAATTTTTTATATAGTATAAAATGTGGAGGGAAAGTTATAATAGTGAAATGGTTTTGTATTTTCAATTTTTTAAATTTTATTACTAATTAGGAAAGTATTTTGGTAGGAAATTGATTTGTTTAGTAGTTATAAATTAATTTGACAAAATTATATTGGTATGAAAAAAAGTAAGTTAATTCTACGTAGTATAGAATTTAATTCTACATAGTATAGTTAATTTGACAAAATTATATTGGGAAATTGAAAAAAATAGAAAACTATCTATTTGGTATGAAAAAAGTAAATGTTAAATAGTATAAAATGTGGTAAAATAATTATACAGCTTACTTAAATATTATTTTGTCAAACTTCAATGTGGAATAACAAATTATAGATTCTAGAAATATTATAAAATCATGATTAAAAAGTATCCTAACTAACTAACAATGAAAATTCTGAAAACATATTATTCATGTTGTTAATTCACCAATTTTCAACGAATTAAGTGTAATTATAGCAAATTCAACAATAATCAAAAATTACAAATCAGGGAGTATAAGGATATTTTTGGTTTTGTATTTTTAAATTTTATTATTAATTAGGAAAATATATTGGTGGGAAATTGATTTGTTTAGTAGTTATAAGTTAATTTAATTTGTCCATTTTATAAGTTAAGTTAATATGAAAACAATATTAAATCAAGTTCATCAAATAAATCAAGGGATTTATGTAATTAATATGGATGATAAGGGCAAAAGAGTAATTTCCTTCTTAAATTTCAATTTTTAAAAAAAGCACCCAAATGCTTTATAAGATAGTATGATTATTATATCTTTCAATAAAAATAATCCAGAATTATATTTCTGTAATAGTTAAAACTAAACCATATAAAAAAATTAATAACCCTGATGCCAAATATTAAAAAAAGCAAAGTAAACTTTAGGGTTGAAACTAGAAACATTCACACATACCTTTTTTTTTTGCAGCCTCTATCTCCTCCTACCACCTGTTACTTGATAGATCTAAAAATTAAACTTCATCGTATCAACAACTATATATTTGGTGGTGGCCGGATGCTTACGCAGCCGTTAACCGCAGCAGAAGACGGTTGACCGGCCGCGAGGTAAGTAATAAGTAATCTCTTTGGTGGTGAGCTAAATTCTAAAACTTGGCTCATGTTTCTAGTTGGTCAAGAGGTTAAAGACGACCTACTGTAGGGTTTCATATGCACGATTCACGAACCTCTAAAAAGGTTGAAATTTTCTAATATTGATTAATTTATTTTATGTGTTCATTTTTTATAAATTATGTGGTTTCATCTTGTTCTTGATTTCTGTTTAAATTGGTTTTTATAGTTATTTCTAGTTAAAAAGATTTATGCATGCATTCATATTATCTGATGTATATGGGTGTGGTTTTTTCTTCAAGATTTTTACAAAAATATTTCTTGATAAACCAAATTAACTGGTTATCTATAATCTTATTTTTAATAAATAAAAACAAAAGTTTTATGAAGTATTAGATTTAACAAAAAATTGGTTACTAAAGAATAAGAAATGGTTAAAAAATAATGAAACTGAGTCTAAATCACTTCGGTTTCAGCTCCATTATTTATTAATTTTTTGGTTTAAGTTTGAAAGTTCTGGTTCTAAACCGGTTGCATACCCCTAGTTTGATCAAATCCCTATTTATATTTGAAATTTCACAATTACATACTCGGTTTTTTTTAACTAAGAACTAGTATTAAGCGTAATTTGTTCCAAATAATACAATAAGAAATGGTAAATCATCCTTCAAGTACCTAGTTACATATCCTAACAATTTCGAATGACATGAATTCATTAGATTGGGATGAAGAAGTGAACCATTTTCTTGATACAACAGATTTATGTCACCCGATATTAACCGGACATTTCTCGGACGACAAAGTCCACTATTACTCGACCTAACTAAATTTCAAAAAGTATTTGCATAAAGAGTTGGCAAATTAATGAAATGCAAACAAGTTTTTTTAAGTTATTTATACTCTATTTAACAATGAGAAAGCTAATATGTCTAACCATTTCCAGAACCTCTGAGTAATACTAATAATCTGGTTAAACGATGCAAGAGCCACTGCCACTAACGTCATAATGTTTAATTTGCCGTGTAGAAGGAGATGTACTATGGCTGCATTATTTGGATAGTAATATTCTGGAAGCATGTTCCTTATCTTTTGTTTTCGAAATAAATAAAATAAATAAATAAAATAAATAAATAAATGTGAAATAACTCTTGCTTGTTCAAAAAATATTTTTTCTAATCTTTTAGAAAACCCTTAGCTAAAGGGTTATAATTATGTCTTTTAATTCAATTACCGTTGTTTAAAATAAAATATCTTACATTTCTGTTCATTAATTTATGGTATGTTTGTTTGACAACTTATTACGGCTTAACCTTTTCTCTCTAACCATAAGTTTTTTTCATAAGAAAATAAGTTCTCATTATAAATCCTAATACCATAAACTACTTGAATTGCTTTATAGAAGGATATTCCGGTCATTTTACTTCGATTAAGAACAATATGAACCCAAATTTCCCCATAGGGACGATTAATGCGTTAGGGTGCATTCTGCTATAACCACAAGGACGATATCCGTAATTCTCTCTATCTTGTTTTACATTTATAAGCTTTAGTTTTAGCTTTTTGCCAAACATATTTTCAATTCTATGAATAAAAACTTTAAACTCCAAATACACCTTTAGACTCAGCTAGCTTTGACAAACACATTCTTAGATTAATATACTCTTTTTTCGTTCATTTCAACTACAAAACCTTTAAACATTCCGATTATCAAAAGTATTTATGAAGCACGAAGAAAACCAGAAAAATACATTAGTTAGACATGTTAGTTAACACTTATAGAAAAAAAAAAAGTCCCTGTAGAAGCACAAAGGAAAACATTCTAATATAGAAAGTAATTATTGTGTTTGACAATTATTTCCGCAAATTAACTATAAAAATTCTCTTCCACCATTATAGTTAATTATTATGGGTCTCTTGTAAGCAATTTATTCCTATTAAATATTAACTAACAAAACAAATATAACCGCTAAAAAGCTTATTCACTCATTTATAAAAGGAAATATGACTACATTTGAACATATATGAGAGAATATTTGGTAAGAAAACGGAAACATGATACCATATAAATACAAACATTTCCAATAGTTAAATGGATAATATTACTAAAAGAATCTACATTAATTTCAACTAAAAATAAAAACTATATTAAAAATAGGTCCCTTGAAAGGAACATTGATTTGGTCATATTTAATAATACCAACAATATATGAAATAATAGTAGTAACATTAGCTTTCTGTTGTCCCCCAAGGGAAGGTCTTGGTTTCGAGCCTCCGGGGTCCCCCCTTAGGTGATTATTAGGTGATTTATAACTAACTTTGGTGTATGGTTCGTGGGTCGCATATGGCCCCGAATCACTAACATTTGTCTTTCAAAAAAAAAAACATTAGCTTTCTATTATTTAATATTTAAGAAAAATGAAAAAATTCAATAACTCATACATATATCCACCATAAAGTCCCGCAACGAGCGCAACCCTCGTGTTTAGTTGCCATCATTAAGTTTGGAACCCTGAACAGATTTATCTTTGTCTCATATAACACAACTTACAATGATTCTTTGTTTTAAATCATGATTGACCCACAACTTCTAGATTAATGATGAGTCGATAATCCTTATTAAATAAAGATAAAGGTATGTTGCTAATATAATAATATTTAAAATTATTAATTTTATTATTATTATAGTTTAAAATAAAAATAAATAGTAAAAATAAATTAATATACAAATGTTCCAGCTAATAATCTGCGAGTATAATAAATCACAATCAGTGTACTTTTTTTAGACACAGGGAAAAAACCTTAAGACATGTCCCTCAAAGAACACTCGGTGCCCACGAATTCCCCACGGTTTTTAGGACCATCAATTCACACACACATATACAAACACATACTTATATAAATCTTTACCTTATTTACATAAAAAACACAGCGCACTTGATTTGTAAATCTAGGTGTCTGCTTGCAACAGTGATTTCTTCTTTTGTAAAGACTTTTGTGTACCTATATATATAGATATAGTTTCTGTATCTATAGATGGCTAACCCTTCTCCACCACCCCCTCCACCCCCACCTCCTCCCCCACCCCTACCCCTACCACTAGCACCTCCACAAAATCCTCTTCCTAAAGTCCAATTACCACCCAAACCTACGGTCATGACCACGTCATCTTCTTCTGCGGGATCTCCGAATAGGCGTAGTCCCGCTGCGACTGGGAGGCATCCCACTTTTCGTGGGATACGTAGTCGCAGTGGGAAATGGGTGTCGGAGATCCGTGAGCCGCGGAAAAGCAAGCGTATCTGGCTTGGGACATACCCGACGCCAGAGATGGCTGCCGCGGCTTATGATGTAGCTGCTTTGTCATTAAAAGGCGGAGATGCGGTTTTGAACTTTCCGAATTTTGTTGGGAAGTATCCAGTGCCAGCTGTGCCCGAGCCGGCTTTAATAAGGAGCGCGGCTGGGGCTGCAGCTGAGCTAATGAAGTCATCTCCGGATCAAATTGTGGCATTAGACTCGTTAGAGTCGCCTAGTGAGGTCCCGGAGGCTGGGGATTTTGATTTTATGGATCAAGAAGCGTTTTTCGATATGCCGAATTTGTTGGTTGATATGGCGGAAGGAATGCTGATGAGTCCGCCACGGCAACCGAGTACCGATGATGCTTCTCCGGGTGATTCTTCCGATTGTGATAATTTGTGGAGCTACTAGGCTTGGCTTAGCTTGGCTTTGTTAATTTGGTTTGTTTAAAATATAAAAAATAAAAATTATTGAAGTGAACAGTGAGTCAAGTATCAAACTCTATGTGAAGAAGACGTGCCAACAAGTAGAATGCATGCATGATCATCTAAAAACATGAGTTTTTAAAAAAAAACATATCATGATTTAAATCAATGATCTTATATATAGAAAACGAGGTTGGTATATTTCAAAATCCTTCTTATATTTGCATTTGCATTTTCATTTTCAAAACACACACATTATACACATATACACATACACTATATATGCACTCTTACACATACACATACACATATATAAATAAACATATTATCAAATCTATCATAGTTTTTATAGAAAAAAATGTGAGCTAATGAGCATTGCTTAATTATCTCATAACTACATTTATTTTCTTTAATATTTTTTTGATGATTTGATAAAAGATTGTTCTATGTCGTTGTAGATTTACTCTTCATTGGTTTGTGGGTGGAAATGTGGATTAATGTAATATTATCCAAAAACAATGTTGGTCTAAAAGGATATTTAGACCCAAAGTTATGATGTGATTCTTTTTACTTTGTATGTTTTCATGGTATGAACTATGAAGCTTGTGTAATGGAAATGTCACTACCATGATAAATATTGTTATGAGTTGCTATTGCCATATAAAAGAATGAAATGTCATTGCACTTAGGTTGATGTCACAAATGGAATTTTTAAAAAGGAATATGCAATGCTTGTTATCGGTAATAACTGCTTGTTATTGGTTGTTGAAATTCAACGAGTTTCTTTTTACCCGCGCTCCACCACGAGGTAATCGATCGTAAAAGGTCAAACAAATATTAAAAGCTAAACTTTTGAGTCAAATAAAAGTATGTCAAAGTTAACAAACAAACTAAAAGATAATAAATTGAAAAATATTTCAATAGTAAAGGGTAAACTAAATAATAAGAATATTCAGGGGTTAAAATGAAAGTTAAATTTTGTGGGACTCATTAATTAACTTCATTTTAACCCATGTGAATTGAGTATATGTATAAACTAAAAAAACATAAATTAAAAAATATTTTAAAACTAAAGGGTAAACTAAATAATAAGAATAACTAAGGGGCTAAAATGAAAATATATTTTATGGGACTCATTGATCACTATTCACTAAGATGTGAATTTAGTATCTTTATAATTTAGTGTTGATTTCCATATTTAAACGCTTTCATGATTCCTATTTATAAGTCGAAAAAGGAGAGGCGAGACTATTCGAGCAAAGAACAAATTTCAATCATATGTAAAAAGATAGGACGTACCTCAAGAACTAATAATCGCTCAACCTACACCCTCCTTCCACGAATAAAACTTACCCATGTATTTTTTGACAACAAAAGTATTCTAACTTGTATGTTTGGGATTTAGTATCAAAAACATTTAATAAGAAAATTCAAATCCTTATTTAGAATGTAAAGATCACACCAAATGTTCATTTCTTTTGTTTTGATTTGGATTTGTAATTGCATCAATCAATTAATCAAGTATCCAAATATGTTATGATTAGTGAAGAGACGACCATATTACTCAAGTGAGTTCTATTTACTCATAAAAGTCATGCTAAAATCATGGGTATAATCTCTTGGAATTTGAAAAAAGAATGACCGATAAATGATGTGATATGATGGTCACAAAAAATATATTATATTATTAGAAGGTAAGTGTCAATTTTTGTTTACATGAAAGATTATGGGATGAAGTTTTGAAATCTTAAACGTCTCATTTGTTCCTTTTACTTACCCACCATGGACCAACCATCAAAAGGTTTACTACTATGTGCTCCCTATTTTGTACCTTTTTCTCCGATAACTTTTTTTAAAGATTTCACTCTCCTTACCTTTTTACAATTTTAATTCTATATTTGGTATTAAAGGATGTAGGGTAATTAATAAAAGACAAAAACTATTAAAGTTGATTCAACAAAAACCTTAGTTAAGAAAGTTGTTCAAAAAATTAAAAACTTTAATTCAACTTTAGCCAAATGATGAGTACACTTTTAGTGGTCAATTAAGGTGTCATATCTACTTAAATAATTATAGATTGATTGGAAAAAATTCTGATATAAGTGATGCTATATTCTCTTAACAAATCCTTCTAATTCATTTTTTTAACAATACAACTATGCAAAAAAATATCGGAATTATATAGAAATATGTTCTTTTAACTTGTGATTACAATGACATAGGTTTAGTTTGTGTATTGCTTTTTCCTTTTTATTTTAGTCTAAAATGCAAATATTTCATATCAAATTAGTCTTTAACCTTACAGGTTTTTAGAATACTTTGGGAAGCAGTTTCTATGAAAGCTTTCGAAGATGCAATATAATCGAATTCTGCTACAGACATGGTTGTAGTGGTTTGCTTCTTGCTCTTCCACACTACTGCTCCTCCATTTAAGGTGAACACATATCCAGTTTGCAATTTCGTGTCATCACAGTGAGTCTGAAATTTGGCGTCACAATATCCAGTAACTTTTAGATCAGCCTCGGGATTTCCACCATAAACAAGAACCATATATTTAGTAGCCCTAAGGTACTTAAGAATGTTCTTGACAACAATCCAATGGTTTTCACATGGATTTTGTTGGTATCTACTAACAATGTTCTTTGCAAAAGTCATATCATGCCTTGTGCATCTAACCGCATACATAACAGATCCTACTACCGAAGCATAAGGTATCCTCTGCATGCGCTCCACCTCCTGAGGGGTAGAAGCACATTGCATGATACTTAAGTCAAGTCGTTCTTGCCTTGGCACATTTCCACGCTTGGAATTTTCCATATTAAATCGCTTTAATATTTTGTCAATGTAAGCCCTTTGACTTAGTTCGATTAAACGTTTTTGTCTATCTCTGGAGATTTTGATTCCTAAAATGAATGTTGCTTCTCCTAAATCTTTCATGGCGAAATACTTTTCAAGATAAGATTTAACATCTTATAACATTGGAATTTGTTTTTCCATAATCAACATGTCATCTACATATAGAATTAGGAAATTATCCAACACGAATAATGAGTAATTCAACATGAAGATAAGAGTTACATGCCAAAACAAAAATCGTATTCCACTATACTTTATAGAAGTCGTAAGTAATAGATGATTGAAAACAAAAGGCTATAATCATGATTATCGAACGTTGATTTGAATTCACTCCTAAACGCGTGATGAAGTCCAATATATGAATGAACAAACAACATTGATCTCCCCCAATTGCACGGTATGAGTCAAACCCTTGTAGCAGTTGTAGCCGATTTTAAAGGTCGTAATTCACACAACTATGTAGATCATTTGGAAACCTAAAAACGAACTTTTTTTTTCTTCGTGAAAAGACAAGAAATGATTATGGAGACGAAGTTGAATTGATCTGTTTTCCTTTGTACTCTACTAGATGTAACAAAGTAAATGAGGGGTCTGGCGTTTAATTCTCAGTGGATGCTTTTCGTGAGAACATTTTATGTGCTCGGAAATTAGTTAATAACTCTAATTGGACTTGAAGTCGTAATCTCGATCCATTATAATGATTGAAACATTTATATTGTTCTTGTTTCTTTTGCTCGTAACTCATTTTTTAATTTCGAAAATCACTAATTAAAAGATGATTTTATAAATCTTTTTGGTTATGATAGAGTATCATATTCTGAATTTGTCATTGTATCTAACTAATTTCGATTAACATTTTGTGATCCCTAGCTTAAATTAAGGGCTAGACAAGTGTGGCGCTTTGGATCATAACTAAATTTTTAGTGTTCAAGAAACCTCAAGACAATAGGAAAATGCTTAAGGTCGTCAAATGTCATATGCTAAGGAGTTACATACACTCATCAAATCGTATAGTTCATATATCTTGTGAGTCTTTCAGTTCGTAATATATTCAATAACGTAATATAATTTTTACAGTATTGATAACCACAAATTATAGGGATGCGACTAAAAAGTAAGGACAATACATAAAAAGTTATACCCCGTGAATCTAGGGACTGAATCCCCAAATACAGGGGACGATTATTCATTATGTACAATTAAACGATTCATATATAAACCTTTAAACCAAAACCGTTAGGGAAGGAAAGAGATATTTACACTTTATATTTTGTTTCATCAACATAAATTTGACTTGTAATGACTATACTGCCCCCCTTTATTTTACCTCACTTTCCTATATTTGATGCTTAAAACAAATTACCCATATTTTCCACTTCCAGCGGTGCGCTTCAACTAAACTAGTAAAAACAATTCAAGATTTAAATCCAAACATGTTGAACATATCCATAAACAACCAGATTTACAAAAAAAAGTTCTGATAATTTTTGGAATCAAGAACTTTACCCAAATATGGTTTTGATTAAATCTTTAATTTTGTAACTTTTGACAAAAATCATTGGAAACCAGTATGTAAGACAAGGAATTTAAGCACATTCATATCTGTTTTTTTAATATTTTACTATCACAAAAATTTGAACTTCAAGAAAACCATGCTTACATCACAACAACTTGAGCGTGCATTTTGATTTACATATTTCTCTAATTATGGAGTTACGCTACGAATATGTATTTAATGAGAGTAACTTTTAGAGGAAAAAGAAGTTAAAAAGAATTTTGTGGGAAATTTTTGCAGAAATGGATTGCACAAAAAAGAGAAAAGTAGGAAAAAAACATAAAATAAATATTTTCTTTTATAGAAACGGGTATCATAGGAGAGTGTCGAACAATGGAACTGATGTGTTGGAGAAATCGAGGTTGCTTATAATGAGAAACTAGCTTAGACCCCGTGTATTCCACGGGGTTTGTATATAAGAGTTATATTAAAATCTTTGATAAATAACTTAAAAACTAAAGTTATATTGAACTATTTGAATCGAAAAAACTTAAAAACCTTTTCAAACCCAAATCACGATTTTGTTGATCGGATAAAAAACCGGATCAATGGAAATCTAATAATCAAATAAATTGAATATGGATTTTGATACAAAGGAAGAGAAGATGAATAAATTCAAATTTTGACCGATCTAGAAAAAAGAGCAAAGAGTATCTTGTAAGCTTTTGGATTCTCAAGGAAAACTTTTGGATTCTCAAGGAAAAATGTAAGAGGGCTGCTCATTTACCTCATTGGCCAATACTTCATTTTGCTACTTTTCTAAAAAATTATTTATTTGAAAATTTAAGAAATTAACAACTAAGCTTATGACATCATCATCTATAAATATTGCATATGTGGATAGTCTAAGTAATCGCCACGTCAGCCGTATGACATCAACCTCATCTCCCATTTATTAGATAGAAAAGATGGTTATGCTGTATTAATGTGTTATAAAAAGCATTTAGGGATATTATTGTCTTTAATTCAAATTTTATGTGTATGGAACAAAAGTTTATATGTAAAAATCAATTATGTTTAATGAAAGTTGTGGTTATCAAAACTCTAATTTTATTAAAGTGAGAGGCCGGGGGGCAAGGAAAATAGTCGAGTCGATCAGGCTTGACGACCAGAAGAAACAAAACGAAATCAAGATTTGGCCGAAAAAGAAAAGAAATAAAGAAAGAGAAATCAAACAATCTTTTTTTCAACAACATGCATTGCATTAGCATAAAATTAGGTTATCAACCAATTTGATAAAACAATAACTATACAAAAACAAACAAACCGTCATCTTATTTTCTTAACGATTATATTCACACGTCATTAACCGATTAATATTCTTAAGCATCTAATACGTACATTGTAACCGATATTTTGTCTTTATATAAAGTGGATGAATTAAGTCGGCACAATAGATTATCTATATGTTTAATTAGAAATTAAACAAAACAATAGTCTTCTATAAGAGAACCTTTTTGTCTGATAAAACAAACTAGGTGGGGGCTTTTTTTTGACATACCAGAATCTCTCAAATAAACGTCCCCAAGATTTTATCTCACTTTACTCCCTAAATCTTTGAACAATATTTCATTCTTTGACTTTACAAAATACGGCCGACATCTTATATACAAGCAACAAAAATCAAGTTCAAGTGTTTATAAACCATACGGTCTTGATCTAATTGACAAATATTGGATCAAGTCTGGCTGTTTGGGGATAGTTGTAGTTTGATTCGGTGACTACAACATTACGGTCACTACAACATTTGTAACCAAAGAATTTCTAACCCAACGGTTTGTAAAAAATATGTGTAAAAAATTGATATCTAGACTTTTAATTATAGACAAATTTTATGTTTATGAGTAGGGGTGTCAAAAAAACCCGAACGCGAATAACCTGACCTGACCTGAACCCGAATAAGCTTAATAGGGTCGGGTTTATTCAGGTCTATGTATGCGATTCGGGTTAAACGGGTTGACTCGATGTAACTCGAGTCTTATTAGGGTCGGGTCCAAAGGAAATTTCTTTGTGTAAATCGGGTTCGGGTTAGACCCGAATAACCCGAATTAGTCTAATAATTTTTTTTTTTTTTTTTGAGTTGTAGTTTGAAGTCACAATGTTATGTTTAGTAAGTCATTTTTTATAACTTACATATCTTTTAGTAACCTCGAGTTTATGTGTCGTCCATTTTTAAAATTTAACTTATTAATTAAAAACAAATATATTTAAACTAGAAACTTTTTTTTCTTCCACGATTTATTTGCTAATGTATCTTTATCTTTTCCTAATGCAATTGTGTTAATCATTTATGTATTCAATTCTTTTAACATTTCAAAACTCGGTAAACTTTAACACTATAAAAAATAATTTAATTGCTTAACATTTTCTATAATTTGCCTTATTTCTATATTAATTTTTTTTAGCTGCTATCAACAATTCACATAATTTAATCGACCAAATTTACAAGTTACATTCATTTTTATTTTGTTTGATATTTGTTGTCAAGCATAACACTAGAATGTGGAGTCTTTTTATAAGCCTAAAAATTAACAACTTATGGTTATCTTGTTGTTAAAAACACTAATAAGATGGTCTATTTTTATGTGTTATTTTTCTTAGTTAGACCCGACCCGACTAGACCCGAACCCGAGTAGACCTGAACCCGATAACCCGGTCTCTTATTAGGGTCGGGTTAGGGTCAATCCCAAAAGTTTAAAAACCCGATTAGACCCGACCCGATTAAGCTTATTAGGGTCGGGCAACCCGATTAACACCCCTATTTATGAGTGTCCATAAACGAAACCCTTTTATGCATGTTTACCTGTACGAACAAATTGACAGATTTATTTCGTATGAAGAAATAATTATTATTAGTTATTATCAATTACGAAACTATGGTGCTAATGAATA
Source organism: Senecio squalidus (assembly GCA_910822075.1). Lineage (NCBI taxonomy): Eukaryota > Viridiplantae > Streptophyta > Magnoliopsida > Asterales > Asteraceae > Senecio > Senecio squalidus. The sequence continues at coordinate 13,788,117 of CAJVGC010000582.1, forward strand.
ATGTTTTTTTATTCAGATGCTTTTAAGATAATTCAGATATAAATGAAAATTCTAACTCGCATTATAATGAAATTTTTATCCGACGCGAAGTGCAAATAAATCATACCTTGCATATAATAATTATTTGTTATTTGTAGTGGGTATTAAGAAATAGAAACCGGTTATATTAGTGAGACTTTGGTTACCACCCTAACCAAAACATAAACAAAGAGTGTCACTATTTAATGTATTGGAATCTCATATCACAAGCAAAATAATAATTAATTAAGTGAATAATAAATATATGCTTTAGTAGTTAGTAGATATTCTTTTCTTCTCTTTTAAAAACTCTTCACACTATAATTAGATATGATATCTCCTTGATGTGAAATATAACGATTTATATTAAGGATGTAATAAAAATCATTAAAATTTGAACTTTCATCAAGTTTTCTTAAAAAATTATTTATAAATAAAAACTAATGAAGAGTAATGAGAAAAAAATAACTTTCAGTTATCCACCAAGTTATAATTCAAACCTTAGTTGAAGTGTTATAAATACACATAAAAAAATCCCTAGTATCGTATCTTGATGATGCAACAAACGTGCTCTTTGCTACTTTCTCTACTATTTTCTCGTTATATATGTATAACCTCATTTACATATTTGAACATTTTATTTCTACTAAAAATAAAACATTGATATTTTACTTCTATAGACTCATCTTAAGGTCACAATATTTGGACATTAATTGTTAATTCATATTTTAGTTCGTTATGTAAACTATTATACAAAAAGAGGAAAAATAATTTGATAAGCCTAAAAATTCCAGTGAGAACAATTTTGTGTTTTTGAAAAAAACGATAATGATAGTGTTAATAGAGAATGAGCTTAGTAAACCCCTAACACCGTGACACAAACACCTAAAATATGTCAGGATGGTAAAAGGCCCAACCGTCAATTGGCAGAATCTAGCCGTCGGTTAGGTGTTACCAGGTTGGTAGGGCCCGACTGGCAAATGAGGCAAGGCTGGCAAATATGGTCCGACCGGCAAATGTGCACGGCTGGCAAAAGCCAACCGCCGACTGGGTATAGTCACCCGACGGTTGGATGTGGTCGGTCTGGTTAATGACTCGGCTGGCAAAAGGCCAACCGTCGGCTGAAGAGAGCCAGCGGCCGGCTGGATAAACCCGGCTGGCGTTTTCCGTTTGGTAAGGAATGTCCAATCTGATACCTTAGGTTCCTGATGTGGTAACCGGACATGATGACCAATATGGATAATTTCCAGACATGATGGCATCAGCCTGGCTGGAGAACTTCCGGACATGTTGGTAGGAGTCAACCTGGCTGGTTAATTTCCATACATGGAGATAGCCTGACACAACCTTCCCAACATAACGGTCATCCTAATTAATATCGATAAGTTACACATGGTGTAATGTGATGAACGTTAGATCATTATGTCCGTAATCAATTGTTACATAATGATCATTAAATAGTCAGACATTAAGTCTCATGAGGGACGTTGGCTATAAATACCAACAACACTGGTATTCCTTGGAGGATCATTGTTATCATCATTATCCTCTCCAACACAATACTTACACACAGTGAATACTTACACTAATTACTAATACAGTCTAATTAAGTTATCAAATCATGTATTTTTTGAATCTTGATAGGTTCGTTTTATCGCGAAGAAAATCACATATGTCAAATAGTTAATTCACATATGAATCAACCAAATATTTTTCCCTATATTTTTTAGATATCACATTATCCCAAACACAAATAAATAACGAAAATTTGATAACAAATCAAATTCGATATCCATAACGAATAAGTGAATGTGTTTGATTTTCAATAAATATAAAAAATGACCACAAAGTTTATTACTCGCTGTACTTTTATAATATAGATATAATTATATTAACCCAAAATTTTAATAATTGTCTTAATTAAATGTTACCAAAACCATGTTAACTAATAGTTTTTACTTTAATTATTTAATTGTAATCTTTAATTATGAAAAGGTAGTGTTATTTATGGTAATAAAAGTAGAAGAGTCCATTTAAAAATCCTTGTAGGGTACTTTTAGTAGGATGCTCGTTTTGATGGATTAGTTTGATCCGATTAAATTAGATAAATCCGATTGCATCTCAGTTATCAAAATATAAATCCGAACCATCTAACAAATTTAAAATCCGAACCGAACCAAACCAAATTACTATTTGGTTGGATCGGTTTTTAAAATTCGGTTTTGTATTGCCGTCTACATATATGTCACAATAATTACAACGAAACGTATGTGCAAATGTATTGAAATAAAGTTTTTCTAAAATAAGAGAAAAAATCGAGAATCTTGACAAATGTTACTAATTTATTGATAACTAATAAGAAATATACGAATATTTTGTGTATAAAAATATTATAGTTGAACAAACTAATAAAATATTGAGGTATATATTTATAGTATATGAAATATAGAGTAAAATAATTTGTTATTCGATTTATTTGGACTCTTTGGTTTTTCTATATGAACCAAAAAACGATCCAAAATCCAAAATATTAATTCAGTTTTGGTTTAATCCGATCCAAAAATCCGAAATACCAAACCATATAATTCTATCCAAATTGTACAAATGAACAATTCAGTTTTATTCAAATAGTGAACATCCCTAACTTTTAGTGACAACTTTGTGAGTGTTTTATCATAGATAAAGTAAAGTGTTTCAATGGTAACTTTTGGAATTTTAACACAAATCCTTTATAACCGGTTTATAAAAGGATATATTTATGAAAAGTAACTTATATGTATAAATGACATGCCTAATCCATTAAAATGTTTTCATGTGATATGGGAACAGGAATCACAATTGTTCCCACCTACAAATCAAATGAAAAAATCAACGATACATTGGCAAAATCATCTCACCTAACTGGAAAAGAAAGAAAAGGTTTGATACGGTAATTCAAACATGCTTCTGGGCAATTTGGTGGTTCCATAATTCTTTCACTTTCAACATTAATGTCCTAATCGAGATACTTTAGTAGAAGAAGTCATGCTTCTGTCCTACAATTAGATAGCAAATAGAGATTATAAAGGCTAGTTGTAGATGTAGTTGGATTCAATGGTTATGTAATCCACGTCGAGCCTGGAACATCCCTCTATAATTGTTTAGTGGCTTTTGCTTTTGCTAGGGCACCGCTTTTTATGTCTTCCCGTTCTTATATAATAGTGTTGGATCAAATTGACTAGCAAAGCACGTATATTATGACCTAGATACGTATCTTGAAGTTCTTCGGCCGTTGCATAAGTTCAATGGTTTGAAGTCATTGGGTCAAGGTTTATATCATTCTTTTAAATCACTTACATTGCTTTCATATTCCATCATATAAAACTTTGTCTTTTGAGTGGGACATGTAGTATAAAATAAACACAATGATCCAGACTTTGTCTCGTATTATCTGACTATTTCATTAGATGATTAACTTATTTATATCTATCGTAAGACCGGTCCGTAAAAGGTGGAGACCCCTCGGTTTAGTCTTTTTGTTCTCTAAATGGGAGAAACTTAAACTCATATTCCTTCTTTATATTTCGGTTTTGAGTGACTCAATTCTATATTGAGTTTGCCTAAACATAACTTTCGAAGTTATAGTTAATATTTTTAGACTTACATAAAACGATTATAATCATTAAATTAATAAAGTTGTTATTTCACAACTGTTTTTTAAATATTCAACATATAAAAGCATAATGTTTAACCAGATCCTTATATTTTATATCCTTCACAATCTCTCTAATTTGAATACACATGTTGGGTGAAAACCACCGATAATCCATAAAATAAAACGTGTTATTGTTAATTTGCATATATAATCTAACAATTTTTGTTTTTTTCTCGACATACCATGATTTTATCTTATTATATAGTAATAATATTTATAGGAGATATGTAATACCAATTTTATCAACTTTATAGATCTTGTTTTTGTATATGTCTAACTCATATACTCTGCGATTAAATTAGGGTGAGCGGAAACCGAACCAAAACCCAAAAAATTGGAAAAACAGAAAAACCGAACCAATATGTTAAACCGGTGGTTCGGGTTTAAATTTTTGGGAACCCGATTTTTTAGGTTCGGTTCGAGTCTTATGTTGAAATCGGGCCGTTTGGAACCGAACCGCCTACAGTTACCAATACACTATTTTTATTTTATGTCAATGGATATATTAATTAGAAAGTTAATTATAGGGAAATCAAACAAAATTTATGGTAAAAAAAGGTATGTTAAAAAAGTACAAAATCATGTCAAAATTTATATAAGTATGAATTTCTAAGATATATGCATAATATAAATGTATTGTTTTGTAAATTTGAGAAATAAAAATCAAAATTTTAATTGTTAGGTCATAATATATAATCATCAGGTTTGTAACCATTAATATCAATTTTTGGTATCCCAAAGAAATTATTAGCAGCAAGAATTGATCTTATATAGATTTTGAGGTAAATTCTTATTGTATTAGTTAATATTTACTATTTATTTAGTACTTTAAATTTTGGAAAATTGAGTTTGAGTTAAGATAATGGGTTGATCGCCGTACCATAATAATAAGATATTTTGAACTTGATCCATTTACAAAACAACCTGTTTTTCTTTTAAACAATCATAAAAACCGTAAAGAAACCAAACCAAGCCTGAAAGAAAAAACGAAATAAAAAAAACCCAAACCTATACCAAAACCGGATCGAACGGTTTCTTTTTTCAAAAATCGAAATATCGGTTTGGATATGGGTTTAGGCTAGGAACCGGCCCAACCTATGGACACTCCTAGATTAAATAATCATGTTATCTTATTATTTAATTAAGATATAGTATTTTAAAACTATTTTTTTGGTAATACATTAATTTTATGTTTTCTTATGTTATGATTTATAGATTGGTTTAGGTTTTCTTGACCGAGTTATATTATGACTCGTACACCCCCCACCTATATAAATGGTGAGAGGTAAGGTTAAAACGTTGTATAATTTTTTATTTTTTTGATGAAAGTCGTCTAATTATTCGACTAATTTTCGGTTTATCTTCTTCTTTCTTGTTAAATAAGCGTCACCATATTTAAAATTTCTTATATGTAACGACATGGTTTTAAAAATCACGTTTTTCAAAAACTTTTTAATTATCAGAGTTAATACAATGGAAAATAGTATATACGTGATTAGCGGTTCATAAAATTCAGTTTAATAAAATACCATTCCTTACGTAAACATTTATAATATATAAAAATATTATACAAGTTGGCAAATTCTTCTAATGTATGGGATGAATAAGCTACCCCAATGCAATCCCATCTCACCAACAAACTAATCGACCTACGAGCAAAAGGCACGTTTGGGAAAAGAGTATTAGCGTAAAGCTACTCGGACAATACTTTAATAATAAAGACTATAAAAACGTTTATTATAAATAAGTTTGTCTTTACTATTCCACCCCATACCCGCAACCTCGTAAGCAGATATGAATAAACAACTTCATTATATTAAATGAATACATTAAGAATTAATTATCATCGTATAATGAATTCCAAAATATCATAAATATGTTCTCAAGTAACTAGGGTCTATCGTATACCCTAAATGTCTACAACAGTATGCAACATCGTATCCCTTAAATATAACAATATGCACCATCATATGTCTGTAAATTTTATCATCAGTTGCCCTAACACTTACCCGGATATCCACAACAACAGGGTCTCTCTAATGCCATAGGGTTACTACCTCGTTCGCTACTTGCACGTTTCATAAATTATTATAAGCATTTGGACGCGACTCCCAATTTACATAATAACCTGAGATATAGGCTTTCACTACTCCGACGTTGCACTTCGTTGAGTTGTCGTTAAGGATAGATCCACAGGTGCCATCGTACCCACTTTCCCACTCCCACGTGATGTTTCCGGATGACTCATCGTAGCCAAACATCACTCCAGTATGAGTCTACACCCCATACCATGTGGTACTTGACTACGATGGGTCAAGTGATATTTGACTATGATGGATCAAATTAGTTGCGAGGAATTCTAGACCTTCTTATAATAACCTGAGATATAGGCTTTCACTACTCCGACGTTGCACTTCGTTGAGTTGTCGTTAAGGATAGATCCACAGGTGCCATCGTACCCACTTTCCCACTCCCACGTGATGTTTCCGGATGACTCATCGTAGCCAAACATCACTCCAGTATGAGTCTACAGCTCATACCATGTGTTGCAAAGAAGGTCTAGAATTCCCCGCAACTATTTTGACCCATCATAGTCAAATATCACTTGACCCATCGTAGTCAAGTACCACAAGTCAGCTAGCACTTTTTCACCTAGTTAGTCATACTAGGTCTCCTTCTCATTTATGAGCAGCCAAAACTACCCATTATCAATACAAGGCATCTTATGCAAAACTAAGACAAACTCTTTATAATACATAAAATAAATAATAACAAAACAATTATATAACACATATATTAAAATTAAATAAATGTGTAATTCATCGCAATGTACACTAAACCAAACACGAGCAGTCACAACTACTCAGATTATAAAACAAGTTATCATGTTATTTGGGTTCATCGTTATTTGATCAAAACATCCCTCTAAAACGTTTCTTTACTGTTTCAATGTCATTAGTCTAAATGCTTGGTTTTACAAAATTGTATTGTACTCACCTCTATAAAATCCAACATCAGCTATTTTAACGACCAAAGCTACGCACAACTTGATCAAATGTTACTGATTAATAACCTCGAAACAACTTTCGATGGCACTACAAGAATAATGACTTTTCCGGACGACACTTTTCCCGACGACACCATGTCGTCCCTAAAAGCCCCACTAAACGACAAAAATTTGGTTTTTTTGACTTTCTTTTGGTCAAATAAATGACCGACACTTTTCCCGACGACATGTCGTCGGGAAAGGGTTATCATATAAATTCTCTTTTTGTCGTGTAAAAATATTGGCGCGAATATGAAAATAATTTCCCGCGACACTTTTGGGGACGACATGTCGTGGGGAAAACTATTTCAATAAATAAAAAATTATTTTATATTTAATAATACAATATCATTTAATAATAAAAATAAAAATAAAAAATGTATTACTTTTGGGGACGACATGTCGTCGCCAAAGGCCTTTAATATAAAAAAAATTAATAATTAAGAATCATTTAAAAATATAATTAAAATAAAATTAATTAATTAAATATCATTTTAATTAAAAATAATTTAAAAAATCTGAAATAAATAATAATAATTAAATATTATTTTAAATTATATTTAATTTAAATATAATTTATTTAGAAAATATATATATTTTTTTTAAATATACTTATATCCATTAAAAATTTAAATATTATTTGAAAAAGTAATATGAAATTGAAATATTATTTAAAAAAGTAATATATAATTTGTATTGTAATAATTATAGTATTATATCTATATATTTATAATAAATTGTTATATTAATAATTACATACTTTACTTATGTTTGATTTGTATAATATTTCAAATAATAATGATAAATAGGTATTATAGACGTTTGAAATACTTTAAATAATAAGTCATTCGGAATTAAGTTACAAACGTGTTTTGATAAAAGATAAGTCCTTTTGTCGTTAGGTTTTAAGATTACGATTGGATATTGAAAATATATATGTACTTTGAAGATAGATAGACGTTTATAAAGATACTCATACTTATATATAGTATATAGTAAGATTTTAAAGAGGCGTACATCATTAACTGTTTGATTAAACTTCGACAACAATGATATGATAGTAATGATAGTAAATCATATCGATCATTACAATTCAATCAAATGTGTAATCGGTCGATCATTAAACTTCGACAACAATGATATGATAGTAATGATAATTACTATCCCTTTACGTACATCATTAACTGTTTGATTATACCATAAATCATATCGATCATTACAATTCAATCAAATGTGTAACCGGTTTTATTAAAAGTCCTTTTTACATGTAATCAACAACATTACGAATCATTGCATCTCGAGTGTGTTACACAATTGGCAATGATATCATACAATCGAGTAAGTGGTTCTATTGACACAAATATAGGCTTAAATCGGTCGATCATTAAACTTCGACAACAATGATATGATAGTAATGATAATTACTATCCCTTTACGTACATCATTAACTGTTCGATTACAATTCAATCAAATGTGTAACCGGTTTTAATCAACAATCACACTATATAATGTGTTACATCTAATGGGTGAGAAACGAAAACGTGATGCAACTAAGATATGATGTGCTACTAGATAGTTATGAGTTTCAAGATATGATTTCCGGAGAACATCTAATGCGGGTGTAATAAGTGTCGATTTAAGTCGTGTATGAGTTTCAAGACCACCGAATTTGACAAATGAGTTAGCATCGACGAAAAGTTAGGGCTTATTTTAATTAATATACATTATAATTTAATATTATATAAATGATTTTTATTATTTAATAAATAATTAAATGAGTTTAAAATTTTAAAATAATTAAAATTTTTAAAATATTACTTTTGAAATTATATTTAAAATTTTATCTTTTAAATTATTAAATTATATTTAATGATTTAAATTACTTTTTAAACTATTTTTTAAATTGTAATAAAATATTTAATGATTTAAAATATTATTAAAATATATTAAATTATATATACTTAAAAATAGAAATATTATTTATAACATAGCAAATGTAATAATAGATAATGTCATTTCTTTACATTTATATATATGCTATTTTATAAATATTGAAATGTTAATTAAGAAAAAGTTTTATCTTCACCTAAACTTTTTAAGAATTTTTATAACATATCAAACTTTCACCTAAACTTTTTACCCAAAACTTCCCCCCCAAATTTCCCCCCCAAATGCTTCCCAAATTTTAGAATATCTATATTTACTTATAATGGAGGATCGTCGGATGGCTAATATTCCAGAATTTCCAAATAGTGGAATCGTATGCATTTGAAACTCCTGACTCTTTGTTTACCCTATGTTTTAATTACCATAATGTGATTAATGACATACTTATGCATTTGAAACTCCTGACTCTTTGGTTGCCCTATTTTTTAATTACCATAATACATTTGAAACTCCTGACTCTTTGGTTGCCCTATGTTTTAATTACCATAATATGATTAATGGCATACTTATACATTTGAAATTCCTGACTCTTTGGTTGCCCTATGTTTTAATTACTGTGTTTTAATTACCATAATGTGAGGTATAATGATATTCGTGACTCTTTGGTTGCCCTGTGTTTTAATTACCATAATGTGAGATATAATGATTTTTTAGACTGTTTAGTTACCCTGAGTTAATAACACGAAACTCCTGACTCTTTGGTTGCCCTGTATTTTAATTACCATAATGTGATGTATAATTACTTATAATAGAGAGTCGTCGGATAGCTAATGTTTGAGATATTGCCCGCTAATGTTTGAGATATTCCAAATAGTGGAATGGTATGCATTTGAAACTCCTGACTCTTTAGTTGCCCTGTGTTTTAATTACCACAATGAGAGGTATAATGATACGTAAACTGTTCAGTTACCCTAAGTTAATAACACATTTGAAACTTCTGACTCTTTAGTTGCCTGTGTTTTAATTACCATAATGTGAGGTATAATGATATTCCTGACTCTTTGGTTGCCCTGTGTTTTAATTACCATAATGTGAGATATAATGATTTTTTAGACTGTTTAGTTACCCTAAGTTAATAACACAAAACTCCTGACTCTTTGGTTGCCCTGTGTTTTAATTACCATAATGTGAGGTATAATTACTTATAATAGAGAGTCGTCGGATAGCTAATGTTTGAGATATTGCCCTGTGTTTTAATTACCATAATGTGAGATATAATGATTTTTTAGACTGTTTAGTTACCCTAAGTTAATAACACGAAACTCCTGACTCTTTGGTTGCCCTGTGTTTTAATTACCATAATGTGAGGTATAATGATATTTAAACTGTTCAGTTACCCTAAGTTAATAACACATTTGAAACGTCTGACTCTTTGGTTGCCCTGTGTTTTAATTATCATAATGTAAGGTATAATGGTGGTTTTGTGTTTTTCTATATAAGTTCTTTTGCATCAACAAACCACATAACCACGTACAATTATGTCTCTTTCGAAAAACATGTCTCACTCCAAGATTGGCGCCCTTGACCCAACTAGAGAAGATTGGGTTGTTCATGTAAGTATTTGTAGAATGTGGGAGGCAGTAAATACGAAATTCGGTGATGTCTTACTTGGGTTGGAGATGGTTATAACTGATGATGAGGTAATTTCTAATTTGTTTGAAAATTTGAAAAGCCGGAAAAAGGGTACGCCACGAAAACAGTTAATATACAATAATTTCTACCATGTTTTTTATGTACAACGATGGAAACCTTTTACATATTATTATAAATGTGTAACTGACCATGTTTTCACTATTTTGGCAACAGTTGGTCGTCATGTTTTCACTGTTTTGGCAACAGTTGATCGTCTATATACTCAATCCGGTTGGTGCTACAAGAGTTGTGGAGAGTGCAACAAAGAGTTAGTTGTAAACGATGGTTTGTTTTTTTGTGATCTTTTCAATGACTTTTGCAAGTACCCTATGATAAGGTTGGTTTTTTGAGTTGTTTTATGTAGGGACTATGGTTTTAACCTACCCAATTATTGCCTTTTGTAATGTCTGTTTTCGTTGTTGCAGGTATAGGGTCCATGTGCATGTTGTTGATTAGACAAGTGATACAACATGTTATATTCTTTCTATACCTTACTTGAAAATATGCAGCACTTTGCTGAATTATATATGTATCTAATCTAATATTTAATACTGTACGTAGGAATGTCTTTTTATTTTTACATATGTATTTGAAAAGTTTGACTTTTGTAGTCAATCCCTTAGCTATTTGAGTGGTCACATCAATATTGTTCTAATTCAGTTTCAGATTCATATTGTTCGAACTCCCGATTCTGATCATTGTTCGTGACAAATCTCTTTAGAAATTGTCACCGCGCAACGCGCGAGAATACGCCTAGTTTAATATAATCTATCCCCCAAATATTACTTTTACATTTTATCTTCTTTCTCTCAAACATAAACACCTCCTCCATTTATCTTTTATCACCACCACTATAATCTAAATCAAACCATCACCACCACCACGTGCTGCCACCACCCGCCGTGTGCTATAACCTGCTGCCACGCTACCTGCTGCCCCCTCTCGCCACCACCTGCTGCCACCACCCGCCGTCTGCTGCTACCGCCACTTCCCGCCGTCTGCTGCTGCCGCTTTGTTCTTTTATTTTAGTTTTATTTAGTTTCAATTTAAAGATTTGTGATTATGTATAGATGATGTTTTTTAGATTCATATTTTTTTTTAAGATTTATATTTTTTTCAAGATTTATGTTTCAATTTCAAGATTTAGTTTCAATTTAAAGATTTATTTCTTTTTTATCCATCTGTGATTATGATTATGTATAGATAATGTTTGTTTATATATATTGATTTATTTTTATATTTGTATTTATATGGTTATGGTTATCTATTGGTATACTGAAATTAAAATTTAATATATTTAATTAAATATATTAATTAAATATATTTTTAAATGATTTATTAAATATAATCATTAACTACAATAATTAAATTTAATAAAAAAAATGAAATAATAAATTTAATAAAAAAAATGAAATAATATACTTTTTTTTTTTTTTAAATAATAAATAATTATTTTAATAATAAATTTTAATTTAAAATAATAAATTTAATAAAAAAAATGAAAATCTTTTAGCGACGACATGTCGTCGCTAAAACAAAATTTCAAAATCCGTTGAAAGTCAACGTGGGCCCCACCAAGTCGTCGCCATTTGTCGTCGCCAAATGGTTTCCCCCACGAACCTTCCCCAACGACTTTTGGCAACGACATGTCGTCGGGAAAACCTTTTGGTAACGACATGTCGTCGGGAAAACCTTTTGACATGTCGTTGCCAAAAGCTGTTTTTGTAGTAGTGTGGATTTAACTTAAAACACTTAACGAAACCAAAATAAACTGAAACAGCGCAGCCAGCCACCGGCTGAACAAAGCCAGCCCACGGCTGAGCAAAGCCAGTCGCCGATTACAGACTTTTCAAATTCAACCGAACTAGACCAAAACACTTCTAAACGTTAGTAAACGATATATAAACAACATGTTATCGTAAAAAATATCGTTATACCTTCCGTAAACGAAGCGGTTATTAATACGGTACGAGTTCAACGTTAATGAAACTCAATTTCGTTTACACCAAATTACTCCTTGCAGCTCCAAGAGTCAAAATATGTGATTAGTTTGATTATCCAGCTAGGTTTTGATGATCGAATGGATCAAAATGATTAAACTGACTTATTTCGTTCTTTTTCTTTCTTTTCGCTGAACACACACACACACGAACTCAAATTGCAAATTCTGGTTTTGCTTTCTTCTTTCTTCCAAATGAAGTAACTTATATATAATGTTTATTTTAGCCATAACAACGTACACTTTTAACCCAAAGTGTTAATTTTCTTAAGAAAATGGTCCTAGACATAAACTTAATACAACTTTAGTCCTATATATATTTTCGGGTCGTAACATTATATTTCACGGATTCCCTAAGACTTGTTAAAGGTCAAAATTCCATCAAATCAATTCTTTTTATTAACATGTATTTGTGTTAAAAGACAATCTTTCAACCTCAAACTGTTGGTATTTGAATAGTTTTAACAAATGTGTGTCCGTAAATGTGTGAGACTACGGGAGCGCACACATCGACATTTAGACACGACTACAAGTTTAATTTATTTATTAAATATTACTTAATGGTTAAGTGTAAATATTTATTAAATAGAGGGTTTATTATGTAAATAAGGAGTTTTCCTTATTGTAATATAACTCAAACTCTTAGATTTGAAAACCTATAAATAGAAGATAAACCCTAAACCCTTATTCATTGCAAATTACAAAAAGTCGACTAAACCTTTTTGGTTTAGCCGATCGGTTATTTTAAAAAAGGGTTTTTATTTTTCTATTTGTGGTTTTTGTAATAAAGAGTTGCTGCTAAGACAATTGTTGTAAAAGGCAATTAAACGTGTACTAGCATACTAGTCTGTTGATACAAGAAGGTGTCGCGTACGCAATCGTAGTAAAACCTTACGTTAGGTTTTTGGATTAATTGCTCAATCAATAAGGTACACTTACTTATCCGATTTAATATTTACTATGTGATCCTATATTCCGCTGCATGTATAATTGTTTGACAATTTGACTCTGGTTGTTTACCTATAGTGGTATCAGCCATAACATAGTAATTTTATCTTGGATGAGTTGTGAACATCAAAAAATTGTGGGGGGATTCGAGGTTGGGATTAAAACGAATGTTAAAACGCAAATCTGTTTTTAAATAAAATAAAAAATAAAAAATAAAAACGTTTTTTTTTTGTTTTTGTTTTTTGTTTAAACATTGATTAAGTCTCAAACTTTAATTGCAATTTTTGATGTTTACTTATTTGTGTACCGCATTTATTTTTTATAAAATTATGTTTATTAAGTTACGTGCATAACTTCATAAACATAATTCGATATTATGATATTATAAAAAGTAAATTGTCTATATATTGACACATATGATTAATTGGTTAAGTGTATATGTGTGACACCTAAATAAAACTAATATGCTTAAAAGGTCTATTTGTGGTTTATTTGATATTGAAGAATTCTAATATACAAACCACCTACGCAATCCAAAATTGTTTTATGTGAACGGATGAATGTGGTCTGTTTTCTTTCGAAACGGGGGTGAAAGGGTTTGTATATTAAGAATGACCATAGAGACCTTTACATGTTTAGGATACCCATTTGATGCGTAGAATAATTCTTAAGTATATTATTTATATATTGTTTGTCAAATGTTTTTGAAAGAAACAAAAATTAAATAAATATGACTAAAGAATTATTACAACGAGTTATTAATTTATTTTGACACTTTTATACGTTCTAAAACGGGTTGGGTTTATATACCGTAATTTTCTCCCGTAATGGAAAATATAAATTTGACAAAATATATTAAAAACCAACGATTTAATAAGCGTGTGATTGGTAATTTATAAACTAGATTGTAAATGCTCAACGTATTATTACCCAACTAGGCTCACCTACAATAGAGGACGATGTCTAGGAAAGTTATGCGGAAGTGGTAAACACTCCTAATGAGGCAACGCTATTAAGAAATGTTAATCATTCGCTACACCTCACATACTTTCCTGGTCGTACTCTCGTAGAGCTACCGAAAGGGTTTTAATGATGACCATGTTACGATTAGTTGTATAGATTAGGTAATCATAGAAACACGTTTAATAACCAGTAAACTAAAAACTTTTGTTTTTAAATTAAATTACGTTACGAAATTGTTGCATGGCAATTGCGTACGTAGATTTTTAAACACCCATGGAATTTAAGTCAATTGCTGTCCGTATTGCTTAGACAACTTGTACTTGCTCGTCACTCTACGTGAGACGTAGGTGAAGTGTATCCAAGGCGGATTACCACTCATAGTGAGACTATGGTGGACTATCTGCAGTCTTCAGTCGGACGACTTAAATCGGGTTATGCAGTGAGACTGTAAACGCCGATAGCGATAAGATGCGACGAAACATGATTAATGTCACGATCACCATACTGATGCGTAGGATCGAATTATGACATTAAGTCCCATTTTCTAGGAATTGCACCGGTAAATGCAATTACGAATCGTTCCTTACCTTTTGAGTATTATTTAGTTCCTAGCAGATCAACTGATGGAACTATAATATGTCAATTGGGTCCTAGACTTAACTAAAAGTAAACCATGGGTTTTACGTTTTAAGTTAAGAATTTTATGTCGAAAGTATTAATCAGAACTTTCTTCTGTTTTGTAGAAATGGCAAAAAATCCCGATTCAAGCGGGATTATGTCAGAAATCAAAACAATGTTCAAAAGTGAATACTTACTGAACCAAATTTTAATGATTGGTTTCATCAGCTGAGAATTGTTCTATGAGCGATGAAGTAATTACCAGTCATTAATAAACCGATATCTCTTGAGCCGAAGAATGCTTATGATGAGATAACTCGGGCAACTTATCAAGCAGCGATAAGTAGCCGGATATAATGATTGTTAAGCTTCACATTATGTATGAGAAACAAGTCGGTCTTGAATTGAACGACTTGATTCAAGAATTACATTAGTGAAAACATGTTGCTGGAACGTTAGTATGGACTCACGTTGTCAACATAACAAGCTAAGTTAATCATTTGGAAAGGATGAATTACCCTATCATCAAACTATTGTTGTTATAAATTGTCTTTCACAAGGTCTTGGTGAATTCACACCTAACAACAATATGCATGGTATGGCTAAAATTCTAAAGAACTTCATATGATGCTCGTAGAGTTTGAGAAATTCCTTCCTAATCGGTTACCGACCAGATCCTAGCGGTCAGTGGTGGTATGGTTCAGATAAGAAAAGACAACCGCAAGCTAAGGGCAAAGCTAAACAAGATGGAACGAATAAACAAGCAATTGTTTATATTCACAAGCCTAAGCTAACCCCTCTAGCGAAAAGAGAACATCCTACGAAGGATGATGGTTGAAATCACTGTTAAGTGATTAGGCATTGAAAGAGGAATTGTCCTACTCTAGCCGAGGTGCAAGATAAGAAGAGAGTCGGCAACGCCGGATCTTCGGATATCTTCACTTATAGAATTATGTTTTTTCTCTAAAAACAAATACCTGAGTATCTGACATTGGTTGTGGTACTCATATTTGTGATTCCTTACAAGGATTTAGAGCAAAGAAGAAACTGAAGAATGGATCTCTATAACTATACGTAGGCTATGTCAAACGTGTAGTTATGAAAGCCATTAGAAGTTAAGACTTACATTTACCCTAGGGCATAATAAGTGCATTAGACAATTGTTATTATGCACTTACTTATGTGAGGGGGAATGTTTCAGTTTATGTTTTACAGAATAATGAATATGGTATTTCTGTTTCGGACATAATGTTATTATATTAATATGATTGATATTAATGACATATATGAAATAGATGTGCATGCTCATTCTTCTTTAAATTATAATTCTATATCTATTTATTAGCACTAAATGCATTAAGTCCAACTTGGACTCAACCTATCTATGACATTGTTGTATTGCGCACATATACAAGTATTGCATTAAAAGGCTTCACAGCTTTTAAAGTCAAATGATATTTTATTTGATAAATGCGAATCTTGTGTGTGTCGTGCAAAATGACAAGGAAACCTTTTTCGTATGAGACAAAAAGGGCAACTGGTCTTTTAGGAATCATACATACTGATGTATGTGATCCCTTTAGACATGTGTCAAAGAAAGGTGCTAGCTATTTCGTTACATTGACGGATAATTTCAACAGTTATGGTTATGTTTAACTTGCTTAAACATAAACATAAGGTGGTTGAACATATTCAAAGTGTTTCAAAACGAAGTAGAAAATCAACTCGGCAAAACCATCAAGATCGTTTGATCGGATCGTGGTGGTGAGTACTTAAGCCTAGAGATTAAGGATCATCTCAAAGCATTTGGGATTACCAAATGGCTTACTCCTTCCTATACTCATCAGAGAATGGTGTATCGGAAAGGAGAAATCGAATCTTGCTTGGCACTGTAAGATCGATGATGAACCTTAATATTCTGCCATTATCTTTGGGATGATGATCTAGAGTCTGCTTTATGCATTCTCAAAATGATTCCAACAAACTGTTCAAGTTGCACGGTATTCCGTGTTTTTCGAAACAAGGCTTATCGGTCAAGGAAACAGTGGGAGTGTTGTAGAACTTGACGAGGTTCAAGAGGGAGATACATCACTTTCTACTCACACTGGTGATCAACAATTCGGGGGGGATAGAGTTGAGCCACATGTTATGCCTCAATCTAGTCCGACTCAAGTTGTGATTGAGCCACAAGTTCAGTCTCAACAACAAATTGTTGATGCTCCAATTCGTAGGTCCGAAAGGACTATACGTGCACCTTCTAGGTTGAACTTAAAAGTTAATCTAGAGGATGGAGACGTATCAAGAGGATCTTAATGAACCTCGAAACTTGAAAGTTGCATTATTAGGTTTAGACGCTGATAAATGACTTCAAGCTGCGATTGGAGATTCAATCCATGAATGCAAACGAAGTTTGGAATTTGGTAGATAAAACTCCAAATGCCAAGACTATCGATTGAAAATGTTTCTTTTTAAAGATAAAGAACATACATGGATGGGAAAATACATATCTATAAAGCTCGTCTCGTGGCAAAAGGATTTACTCAAGTCTATGGTATAGATTATGAGGAAACCTTTTCCCCAATGGCAGACATAAGAGCTATTAGAATTCTCTTAGCCATAGCGACGTTCTATGACTATGAGATATGGCAAATGGATGTCAAAACAACCTTTCTGAATGGTTATATAGACAAAGGCGTCTATATGAATCAACCAGAAAGTTTTTATTGATCCATTACATTCCAACAAGTATGCAAGCTAAAAAAGTTCATTTATGGACTTAAGCAAGCATCAAGAAGTTGGAATAAAAGATTTGATGAAGAAATCAAAAGGTTGATTTTGTTCAGAATTTCGATAAGCCATGTGTGTATCAAAAATTCAGTGGGAGTAATGTTACTTTCTTTGTCTTATATGTAAATGACATATTAACAATGGGAAACAGTGTTCCAATGATTGAAGATGATAAATCTTATCTTGGAAAATGTTTTGCCATTAAAGACTTAGGAGAAGCGATATTTATTTGGGAATCAAGATCTTGAGAGATAGATCTAAGCGGTTAATTGAGTTAAGTAAGCTTACATTGATAATATACTTAAGCAGTTAGTATAGCAAATTCCAAGCATGGAAATTTATCAATGAAAGATAGACTTAATCTCAACATCAAGGATAGTGATCTTACACCTCAAGAGGTGGAGCACATGAAAATGATACCTTAGGCTTAGGCAAAAGGATATATTTTGTATGTGGGGAGATGCACAAGGCCTAAATGTGTTTTTAACACAGAACATTGTTAACAAGTTTCAACAGAATCCAGGCGAAAGATACTGGATTGCTGATAAAGAACATACTTAAGTACCTTAGGGATACTTAAAATATGGTTCTTGAATATGGTGGAAATCATGAGGCCAATATTGGATATTGTGATGCTGGATTTCATAAACAACCATCTCTACAACAGAATATGAGTACATTGTATCTTTTAGAGATGCATATGGAAGCTGTTTAGATCTGGAAATTTATTTCTGGACTTGGCAGTGTTCCCAAAGCCAAGACTCTTTTGGATATGTATTGCAACAATGCTGGTGCAATCATCATAGTCAATGAACCTGAGGGTTCATTAGGGAGTTAAACACTTTCAGAGGAATTTCACTATATTCTTAAGAGAATCGAGTGGTGAAATTTAAGTACTCAAAGTTCACACAGATAACAACTTAAGTGATCAAAGGATCAGGTTAAAACGATCCTAACTCACTTGGTTGAGGGAATAGGACTTCGTTTATCTAGTTGTTTCATGTAATCCGTGATTGATTTAGTATTTGGACATATGGATGTATAAACAATTTTATTAAGAATGAATAATATTGAGGATATGTGCTTTCATTTCTTATATAATTGTTATCCAATTTTTCATGTTTTAATCCTTGATTTATATTTATGTTTAAATATTTTTCTAAATATCCGTTGTCGTTTGATTATGTGGGAGCATAATTGAATTAAGACAATATCTGAGTAGTCAGCCTGGCTCATTAACTCGGATGGTGTACATGGAGATGAACACTGGATTATCCCACATGAATTAGTACTTATGGATCCTTGTCATTAAGTATAATTCATAAGGTTTAATGTCCTGTGACTTGAGATGCAAGTTGGGAATCATGTACGTAGAGCATTATTTGATTTTAGTCAAACGCACTCCTGAATAAGGGTGTTATAAAGGCTATTTTTGGTAATGTTGCGAAATACGATGACTACCAATTGTAGTCAAGATAGGATTTGTTCCTTCAGTGAAAACTGAAGTTAGATACTAACTGGGCCACTCATGAATACTTAAGATGTATGTTCGGCCGAACCCAAATAAATCCAGATGTGTCTCGATAGTATTTGGTAATCTTTAAGTGATTTGCGAAATGAGAAACAGTAGTTAAAATGGAATGATTTTGATCCATCAAAAGATTTTAACTAAGTATCTGTAACAAAAGGATATGAACCGAATTTAGACTCACAAGTGAGTTTTGGAGAAACTTACTCGTGCATTTATGGGAGCATTGATATGTTGCTAGACATTAATCAATGTTATCACGTTTTGTTTGAAAATTATTCAAAAGTGGGAGCTGTTGGTATTTGAATAGTTTTAACAAATGTGTGTCCGTAAATGTGTGAGACTACGGGAGCGCACACATCGACATTTAGACACGACTACAAGTTTAATTTATTTATTAAATATTACTTAATGGTTAAGTGTAAATATTTATTAAATAGAGGGTTTATTATGTAAATAAGGAGTTTTCCTTATTGTAATATAACTCAAACTCTTAGATTTGAAAACCTATAAATAGAAGATAAACCCTAAACCCTTATTCATTGCAAATTACAAAAAGTCGACTAAACCTTTTTGGTTTAGCCGATCGGTTATTTTAAAAAAGGGTTTTTATTTTTCTATTTGTGGTTTTTGTAATAAAGAGTTGCTGCTAAGACAATTGTTGTAAAAGGCAATTAAACGTGTACTAGCATACTAGTCTGTTGATACAAGAAGGTGTCGCGTACGCAATCGTAGTAAAACCTTACGTTAGGTTTTTGGATTAATTGCTCAATCAATAAGGTACACTTACTTATCCGATTTAATATTTACTATGTGATCCTATATTCCGCTGCATGTATAATTGTTTGACAATTTGACTCTGGTTGTTTACCTATACA
Organism: Senecio squalidus; assembly: GCA_910822075.1. Classification (NCBI taxonomy): domain Eukaryota; kingdom Viridiplantae; phylum Streptophyta; class Magnoliopsida; order Asterales; family Asteraceae; genus Senecio; species Senecio squalidus. Next base: position 13,808,175 of record CAJVGC010000582.1, read on the forward strand.
AACAATTAGAATAATGAAGTTTTTGACCAAGAAAACACCCCAAGAATGGCCGACATGCCCCTCCACTTCCAAATTTCTATTTGTATTAACTTTATTGGGTTTACCCTAATCGCTTGGCTTTTAGAAGCCAATTATCATTTTTGTTTGTTGAAAAAACCTTATTAATGTAGCACTTTGAAAAACCTTATATAGTTTATAGTTCAATGTAAACAAAACTAAATATTGTCACTCTCTTAGAATATTAATCATTGTAGAAAGTTATAATATAAGAAGAAAATGTTCATCAACATGTTTAAATATTTAATTAAAGAAAGGGTAAGCACAATAATTTTACATTATACAAAAAGATAATTCCAATAACTTATCTTGGTATTTTTAATGATGCAAAATCCAAGATCCATTTTTTATTATTTACTTTTCATAAAGGGTCCATAATTAGTACTATATCATTTTAAAAATTAGTTAAAAAATTGGTTATTATGAAAGGACTATTCCATTTTGGGTACTACACAAACTTTGGCCACCTTATTATAATTGATTAGGTTAAACATTATTGTTAATTTCGAAAATAAAGGGTACAACACATGATTATATACCCACATTTTTTGTCGACTTATGGATTATTTTACTCTCTTTGTTGTTCTCTTTTTGATAAGAATTATTTTTGTTGGAAAATATTCCAACATCGTGTTACTGTCCTTCCAATCCAAAATACGATAAAGAAGGTTTACTTTTGATAGAGGTGTCAGATTTTAATTGGTGTTCGAGTCAAAATAGGTTTACTTTCAATAAAAATGTATATATTAATTTTTGATCTGTTATCAAATAAAATTTAATTTGAATTAACTTTTTCATGTTTGGAGTTAAAATCACACATCGTATATGCATATTGCACATTACATTGTGTCTTTTGATATATTTATCGAAAGATTTTTAGACATTTTAGTGTCCACATATAATTTCATAGTGAATATAAGAAAACTAAGAAAGCATACATTTACTTTAGGTGATAACGTTCTTAGTATTTATAGTGTTGAGAAAGTTTCTAAATAACTAGTAGTGTTATAGGACAATCAATGTGCTTTGATTACGTGTACCTGCAACCAATGTTGTAACATGCATGTTTGATCGTACGACTACAAGGTCACCGTTTATGTTTTAGCCTTCCTTTAGTATCCCTCTCATCTTAATTGCTCGGAGTCCCAATGATGTCCTATAAACCTTTTTTAAGTGCCATGGTTCTTTTGTAGTATTTAAATGCCCTCAAAGTATAGGTGTAGTAACAACTGTCTTGGCTGTTGATTGTGTCCTTCAAGGGTAGTAAGAATTGTCTCTGAGGTTGATGCAAGCTGCAATATTCTAAACAAACGAAGTTGTAGACTCGTTGATAACCATCTAGTGAACTATAAAAATATATTATAAAATATCATTAGTAGCCTATAACTATCTATAAAATATCATAAGAATGAGAACTTACGAATTTAATTCACAACTAATTATCCGTATGACTACGGTATCATAGCCCAATTGATTAGTTTTTTTTTTTTGTTTTTTTTTTTTTTTTTTTTTTTTTTTTTTTTTTTTTTTTGTAATAAAGGACATAATTTAGAGATCATGACATTGGATGACGTATTTGTCATGCCTAATTAATAATTTATCATTTATAAAATTTACATATATAAATAATAATAAAAATCTACTATCCCCAAAAAATTTCATACAATTATTGTTTTTAAACAATTAGGGAAAAGGGTTGATATTTTAAATGAGGCCTATGATCTATTGCAACTATTTTTGAATGAAACTTTTGTGTTTGATGGATCATTGTTAATAAATAATGATTTAGCCCAGATTTAAAGTCTTGTTCACTATGCAATACCATACCCGAATAACATTTTATTAACTTCAAACAACTTTAAAAACGATTTTTGAACCATCTTGTATTAAATAGAGAGTGATTAATGTCACAGGATCGTCTCTACAAGCTATCGTTCGATACTTGGTTCTCCAACCAAGTCAACCTCTCTGCCGATCGTGTCAGTAAAATTCAATATTTTTTCTAAATTTAGGTAATTTATACGTTTTATAGTAATTATTTTTTATAAAGTTTTACAAGTTGGTGCTAATATTACATGTGATATTATCGTTATATTTCCAATATTCATAAAAAAAAATGTCGCCGAAACTATATATAACACAACTACTCTAAGTACAGATAAAAACGAGACGATCGAAACGCTGTTATTTGTTTTGTCTAACGATTAACGGTTTGTGAGATAAATTAATTTAAAAGAAAAAAAAAAAGTGGGGTTTTGTTTTAATGTTAGCCATTAAATTAAAATGGAATGAATGAACAAGATTGAATCTTTTGATCCTTAGAAAATTATTTGTCTTAATTGATCCTTTATCTAGAAAAATAACCCTAAATAGTGATTAAAGACCAAATAAGATTTGTTGAGAATTTTTAGAATTAAGGAGAAATAAGAAAAACAGAAAGAAAGGATATTTTTAGCAAATAAATAAGCAAAAGCATTGAACAATAAATTTTGAATACGGGATACGTAGACTGATACCATGATAGATATTAATAACCTCATCAATCCATTTTAGGGGGTGTTTGTGTAAGCTTATTTGATGGTCTTAAACTTATTAAGACAAGTAGCTTATGACTTATAAAATAAAAGCTTATAAATATTTGATAAATGTTTGGCTTATCTTATTAACTTATCATAAAAAAAAAGAGGAAAATCTTACATAAACTCATAAGCCACAAAAATTGGGCTTATGAAAACACTCTTACATAAGCTAATAAGTCTAAGCTAATTAGCTTATATATCTTACATAAGCTGATAAACTAATAAGCTAATAAGCCACTTACATAAGCTCAAACAAACACCCCCTTATTACTCTTATCAAATATATAGAGTACAATACATAAAACCCTAATGGACCCTAAACCAATACAGACAATCAGGCTGGACCATATAAACTAACCTATCATCGCTTTAAGATCTATTGCATTTGACCGAAGTCTATAAATAGATTTGGCATCTTTAACCGAAACGGGTCAATTTAGGCTGTCTTTCATCTCAAACCGTTGAAATGGGTCGAAATGGGTCAACTAAAGATTAGCTATTGAAAAATAGATCAAATGGATTAAATTTAGGATGTATTTTTGATGCATACCTCCTCTTAAAACATTTTATTCAAAGATTTAGATAATATCGTAGCATAATGTTAACTCGTTAACTATCATCGACAAATTTTTGAAATTGACTCATTTTAAGCGGATAAATGTCCTAAACATGAATGCAACAGATGAAAATCCAACCTTAGACCCCTCACATTTAGTTTCAGTTTGCCACCATGCTAACTCGTAGGGACATTAAACATTGAATTTGTGTTGAAACAAATAAATGTTTAAGCCCCAAATGCTTATAATACGCTTAGATGCAATTAGAAATATTCTAATCATCTTGTTAGCCACCTCCATGTACATCGTATAACATGTTAATACATTACTTAATTCTATATTGATTTCTACGTGTTATGACATTTCCCTTGTGTCTACTTCTATTGTAATGATTATCTAGCGAGATACAACTAAACATCTACTTCATACATCACGTATAATATCAACACATCGCCGTGACTTCACTGTCAAAACATAGAAATTATAGCTTAATTTTGTGTATAATGAGTTCATACCCATATAGGCCTATATGCAGTTTCGGGTGAAGATAAATGTCCAAACCCGTTTTATTTGGACTGACGTTGGGGAGCTGAGCCGCTGGTCATGTAATTGTACAACTTACACATAGAATCTAAGGTCGTCTTTATACAATCTTTATTTGTAATTATCATACCTTGTCCGTTATTCAATTCCTTTATATAATCTTTCTTTATTTATCTTCCATTATAATAACCATCCCCAGTTTAGTCCGAATGTCAAAAGATCGCACGGGAATTCCTCGATGCATATAAGGAAACAGATCAGGGGAATTCTTGCTATAACATTTCCCTTACTCAATGCATATACGGAAAGCCCGGTTTTGCAAGATGTGGATTATAGGAAAAAGGTTAAGTCTACGACTCGCTAAAAGATTGAAACAAATTTGTTCTTTGAGTCATATCTCGAGAAGTGAAATGAAAAACATATTTAATCGAGATCAACTAAAGAGATGTCAAAAAGCGTTTAAGGGGATAGATTTACATTCTCTGTTTAAGTTATATGATAAGTGTTGACGTTTAGGTGATCTTTTAGGTAGGTTGTGATGGGTTTAGGTTATAATGTTGTGTGGTTTCGTTTGAATGGTGTTTTGGTGTCCTCTCACAGAGTGTTGCGATGTCTAGTCTATTGAGGGAGTTGTTGTTAGGTAAAAAAAATTCCCGTCGTTATTGTACCTTCTAGCCTCTTGCTAATTTTATTTTTAATATATTATTCTGCCCGTTCAAAAGAAGAAAAAAAATGAATGAAAAAGTACATTGTGAGCTCCATGGATGTCGTCTATGTCGATGGAGAGTACTCCAAATCAACTTGGGACAGTACAATCGATGTGTACCTTTAACCACATTCACATCTCTTAAATGAATGTTAATGCATTTTTCAAATTGCGCATGACCTCTTTTCACATTGACATTATCACATAGGCCCCCTCGATTATGAACATGTATACAATGGAACAATTTGGTAAAAATTGACAAAACCATTATTGACTTATGAAATACATATGATTATAATTTCACGTGGTTAATACTCCACGCCAAGCCCAGATATGATGGTGTACAAGAGGCGCAACTTCGCAGGCACCGTCAAGCCCATATATGATGATGTACAAAAGGTGCGACTGCGCTGGCACCGCATATCGAAAAAAAAATTATTAAGTTAATATATTATTCTAATAAACCTAATTTGAAATGTAAAATCTTTTCAACCCAGAGGGCGTCTCCGCTACTTTCTTGCGTGTTGTGGGTGGCATGTTCTTCTATGTTGGCCGACAAAAAGAAATTAAAATGTACTTGTATAGGGACATAAAATGTATGAGACGGCCGCCTCCACGGTGTGAGCTTGGTAAGGAGATATTATATGACCAAATTATAGATAACATAAATGAGATTTCGGTTCTCAAAATAATACTTCTTTAGTGATAAAATAACAAAGATCGTAATAATAATCTCAAATTATGAAAAAGAAAGTTAACAAAACTACAAATTAAACTTTGAACTTAAGGTTTATCTTAACTATATTATAAAAATTTTTCCCATACTCTTAATCCCTTAAAATTTAAGTAATTAAAATAAATTATTTATCCTAATTCAATTCAAATATATAGAAATTTTAGATAAACTTAAATTACTTATTACCCATTTGTTCATTAAATTCGATATTTTTATGATTTATTACATAATAATGCGTTTAAGGTTTTTTTGAATTTTATATTTTAAATAAGTTACTTTTTAGAGAAATATATATAAAATATTAATTTTATAAAAAAGTAATATTTGAATCCAGAATTAATTTTTGGTATTTGATTTTTTTTTCTTCAATTTATGAACAATTCAGATTTGAAGAATTAAGAAGAGAATTTTTTTTAACATTTTAATTTTTCAGATAATTTTCATTAAAATTCGAACAACTACTACTAATATTTTTGCCACATTATTTCAAAGATAAATCGTTTGTAATTTGTAGTATTAGCAATATTAGTTAGATTTATTTTGCTAGAAATTGTTTTGATGGTTGTTTATGTTGCTTTTGTAGATAGATTATGTTTAAATGTTTGTTAAGAGATATTAAAAAAGTTTTTGGGTTTTTTTAAGTTTTAATTCATTAATAAATATTAGTGTTGATTATACAGTTTAATTGATAATCATCTTTGATAATTATATATATAGTTTTTTGTGAAAAAATTAAAATGTGGATATACAATACAAATAAAATACAATACAAGTACAAAAACATAATAAAATGATAACAATATGTTAAAATATTTAACATTTATGTCTCAAATTACCAAAAAACTTATATTTTAAAACGGATTTTGTGTTATGTTTAATACATATTAAAAAAAATGCAGAGATAAACATACATCTCTATAATCTTTAAAAGGCATTCATTATAACAATTGAATACAAACATGGTAAAATGGTCATTTGGTAACTATCTGAAATAAGTTAATCCTAATGGACTAAAAGATTGAGAGTGTATAATGTTTACAAATAAAGAGAAAATATCGGAATTCGTTAAGAAAATGTATCGGAATTTTGTTAATGGTCATAATAGATAATGTTACCCCATAATTCTACTTTATTTTGAGACGAACGAGAAAATATCAGAATTCGTTAAGACAATGTAAATTGTCGAATACAACGTTTTCACTACCGCAACATCACACGAACCAAAAACTATTACACTCGACTTATTTATCACAAAACTACAAGAACAATGGTTAGTGTATATAAATAATTCTTTTTTTTTTTTGGCATAAAGAGATACACAGAAAACCATTAGTCCATAACTTTTTTGTGACTTAAAGGGCTGAAATAAAAATAAAAAAAATATTACCCCTTAATACTTTTTATAACGCGAATTACCGAACAAGAAATTATTAGATGATAAATCTAAACAATTATTAGTGGGTTTAAAGAGTTAGACTTGAAATTATTAGATATCACCGCTTTGCATTGTTACTTATATCATATTATAGTCAAAGAGCTATCGTATCAAATATATATATATATATATATATATATATATATATATATATATATATATATATATATATATATATATATATATATATATATATATATTCACTAGGATTCACTTAGCGGATGATATGGTTGAACGGGAAACAATTATAGCATGAAGTGATTTTTTCACTTGAAGTTTTTATTCATTCACTTAAATTTAAACTAAATTGACAATTATACCCTCAATTCTATTTTATTATTTTGTCCTACTTTCTTTTTACTTTAACCATTTACCTAAAATCATTCATTCTCATCTCCTCTCCTATATCTATACTAAAAACTAATTCAACTCTCTTAAAATATGTTGTCTCCATCATAAATAATTACAACCTTCCACTCTTATTTAATTCCGACGAACTACTCTGCTTTTTTCTTAATCATTAAAATGGATTACGTAAATGTTTGCCTATTAATTTCTATCTCAATTTTATAGAATTTATAAAAAAAACATATATTATACTTGTATCAGTTTATGAACTCCATGAATGGAATCCTTAAGTTGGTTAGACCTCCATTTTTTCATCTTAAATCATTGTATTGTTAACCATCATTTTGCAGCTAAAATTTTCACACACACACTTTGTTCTTATATTCACTGAGTCGCCACTTTCGGTTTAAAAATCCCAATTATCATTCCTAATAATCTGATTTTATTCAATCAAAATTCCACGTTGTTTTCTTAGTAATCGAAAAAATAAAATAATATTCACGTGAAACCTAGGATTAATTATTCAACGTAATTGAAACGCTTCGGTGTGAATGGGTAAGGAGGGCAACACTACATATGGTTTCCAAAATGTTTTTTAGATGCTGATAAATAAAACAACAAAATGATATTAGAACTTGAAAAGTGAGTTTAAGGCGGAGGTAGGAGTGTGCAAAAACGGGAACATTGAACCCGAACCAGAACCGGTTTAAACCGGTCACATACGGTCCGGTTTGCGGTTCCTATATTATCATAAAACCGGTTTCCGGTCCGGTCAAAAACCGACCGTTTCTTAGAAAACTAGAACCAAACCGGAATTTCAAAGATCTTGAAAAAGTATCCACATCTTCCACTACTTTCATGCAGATTTTGATGAACATGTTGCATCAGTTTGGATTCACCAACATAATCATCGGTTTCCATTCATGTTGTTGGAAAGTTAATTATATGTTAATATAAGCTACCCAATTTATTGATTGAGAGTAGAATTGGTTATTTTAATTTGATAATCTACACTGTTTATTCAAGGCACTTGATATGTTGCAAGTTTTAGATTTTAATTTTGCTTCGTACATATTTCATCATGTATATATTATGTATTAAACTTGAAAAAGAAAGCAATTTTGCTATCAAAAATAGTTTTGTTTTGATATTTACAGGTCCGGTTTTAACCGGACCGACCGGTTTAAAAACAGGTCTAGAACCAAACCCTTATAGTGACTTCCGGTCCGGTTTTCGGTTTGCATTTATACTCTGTTACGGTTATCGGTTCGGTCCGTTTTTTACCGGTTTGGTCCGGTTCTTGAACCATGCACACTCCTAGGCGGAGGTGAAAGAGATAAGAATATCATCTCCCTTTTAATATTTTATTAGTAGAACAAAGTAAAATAAAAGGGAAGGGTATAATTGACAATTTAATTTAAATTTAAGTGAAATAATAAAAGTTTAAAGTGAAAAAATCACTTCCCTTTTTTTATGCCTCAAATTGCCAAACTTGAAATTGTTACCGCAAAATTCATATTATAACACAAACAACCAAATAAGAAAGTGTTATACTTAATATATAGCCGTAAGTAACGAATAAGAAACTATCGAAACTCATTGCCATATCAATAATTCTTTTCTACCCCGAAAGGTTAAGCCGAAATCGTTACCGCATAATTTGTTTTGGCCCCAAGGACCGACCCATAAACCGTTACTCTCACGACATAAATCACGAGACGAATTGTAAACTACAAAAAATCATTATCGCACAATAACTTTTCATCAACGTTGCATCGCGTGGGTTCTATACTAGTAATTTATAATTAAAAAAACAAATGGAGATGGTGGCTACTAATTTAATAGAGTACCGAACACAAAAAGAAAGACTAAAACCTAAAACATTTATCTCGAAAAAGAAAAAAAATATATCTAAAATTAAAAATCTTATAATATATAGTGATTCTTATCTCATAATCGGATAGACACTAGCTTCGATAAATGTAAGCTTTGTAAATGTAAATGGGTGGGGCTTTTGGGTTGTCTCACATAAAAGGACGAGCAAACATTTGGGTGATACTATATACTCCGACCTATGATGTGTGTGACCCATGATTTTTTTTTCTTGACAAAGGTATGGTGTCCTTAGTCAACGTAGCAGACATTCTCATACAATTAAAGGATGTTTAATCTTATTGAAACTTGTTAGTTAAAGGATTAACGTGACAATTATTCCTGTTAATTAGGAATTTATGACAATCGTTACAGATGAATAATCGGGTCGTTTAAGAGGTAAGAAGCTTGCAGACACGATTTTCAAATAACTATAATAATTTTACATGAAGAACACAAACCGCAACAACGATTTTCAATAAGAAATGCAACAATGTTCGATGAAGGTCCATGCAAGTTTTTATCAAATCTTTGGGTCATTTTTTGTGGAGTTGTAATCCTTAAACATGTACGCGATCTATTTGAAGCAATATTTTCCGTGATCTAGCAACTTGCTAGCTTTAGCTTTTTTTAAGGTCAATTATGTTGTTAAAAAAGGTAGTTTGATCATGAAAAATAACCGTGTTGTAGATACGCAAAATTTACTTTAAAGAAACACTGTCAAATACTAATACTGTACGAGACTCTCTCTCTCTCTCCTTTATGTTCGTTTTTTTCTTATTTCCTTTTAATTTACTCCAACTTCTTATACCTTGGAATCTATAGATTTATTTTATCGAATTAGATTCTTTATTTCATCCAATCTCAATTTTAATGTATTTAATATACATATTTTTATTAACAATAAATATATCTTATAATGTGAATGTCAAAAAACCTCCATACTAAAAAAAAAAAAAAAAAAATTAGATAACAATCACTGACCATCGTATATATTCCAATATGCCTACCTGCTCCACCTATAGGAACTTACGGTACCGAGTATAATCACCTAACCCATGGTCCTAACAAATGTTTGGGAACGGAATCGAACCCAAACACTTTTGGGCACATCGTAGGCTCAGGGTGTCATCAAAAAGGGGTACCTCCTCAAGCCATGATTGATAGATAAAATTCAGTGGGATTCAAACTACGCATATATAGTATTACTCCTAACCTCCAATAATATGACCTAGTGATAAGGTGTCTAATGTATCAAAAAAAAGTTCAAAGTTTCAAATTCCTTAGATAAATATATTGGTGGTGGCTAGAGAAAGTTCAAACATGGTCACAAATACCCCATTTAGACCGAGTAAATCTAAATCAAAAGACTTATTCTTTCTAAATAAATTAGAAATAAAACTTATTCATTTTGCTATTTATATTATATTCATTCACTTAATAGCTAGTCAAATGATAACAAGAAGATAGGTTATTATCATGAACGAGTAGGGACTCCCTACTCATGCGTTGCACGAGTTCGAGTTCGGGGATTTGTGTGTAATGATATTAGACGAAAATTAATATTTATGTTTCATCCTGTATTTTGACCATTAAACAATGTAAATTTACATTCGCAAGCTAAAAAAAAAGGCATCGTCTTTGTGGGATTATTTGATTCGCAAAGTATATTTTTTATTTGATTCTAACCTCTAAGAAACTTATTTTTTATTTGCTTTACATCGCTACTATATATTTTTATACAATGTAAATTTACATTCGCAAGCACCTTTAAGAAAAAAGGCATCGTCTTGGTTCCAACCTGCACTCCGACGTCGCAAAACGGCATCGTCTTGGTGGGATTATGTGGCGACAAATAATAATCTAAAAAAAAAAAATGAAACCCCATCCAACCCAAGACCAACACCAGCCCAACACCCAACACCCAAGCCCAAGCCCAACACCCTAAGCCCAACATGGGCACAATTCCATAGGAGATGATGACATTTAAATTAGATAATAATGGTAAAAATACTTTTTGTATTAAAGTTAATTTCTAATTAATAAATAAGCCGTCAGGGGCGTAAATGATTCGAGCTTGAACTAGATCTAGTTGTGTTCAATTCGAGCTCTACGATAATTGGCTCGAGAGGCTCGCGAACCTTATCGAAATAAAGTTAAATTATATATATATATATATATATATATATATATATATATATATATATATATATATATATATATATATATATATATTATATATATATATATATATATATATATACCATTGGGGCTCTGTCTCAACGGTACCACCACCGTAAATACCCAAGACCCACAGGTGTCCCAATTGAGGTCGGGGGTTCGATCCCAAGCACCAGTGGGGATTTGTGGTCAGGTGATTTAACCCGGCGTTGGTCTGTTGTGGGTGGGACGGACGGTACCAATATGGTACACATGCTTAGAGGGTGCTTGCCAAGATACCCTTTATATATATATATATATATATATATATATATATATATATATATAT
>CAJVGC010000582.1:13819618-14041174 GCA_910822075.1 Senecio squalidus
AATTAGATAACAATCACTGACCATCGTATATATTCCAATATGCCTACCTGCTCCACCTATAGGAACTTACGGTACCGAGTATAATCACCTAACCCATGGTCCTAACAAATGTTTGGGAACGGAATCGAACCCAAACACTTTTGGGCACATCGTAGGCTCAGGGTGTCATCAAAAAGGGGTACCTCCTCAAGCCATGATTGATAGATAAAATTCAGTGGGATTCAAACTACGCATATATAGTATTACTCCTAACCTCCAATAATATGACCTAGTGATAAGGTGTCTAATGTATCAAAAAAAAGTTCAAAGTTTCAAATTCCTTAGATAAATATATTGGTGGTGGCTAGAGAAAGTTCAAACATGGTCACAAATACCCCATTTAGACCGAGTAAATCTAAATCAAAAGACTTATTCTTTCTAAATAAATTAGAAATAAAACTTATTCATTTTGCTATTTATATTATATTCATTCACTTAATAGCTAGTCAAATGATAACAAGAAGATAGGTTATTATCATGAACGAGTAGGGACTCCCTACTCATGCGTTGCACGAGTTCGAGTTCGGGGATTTGTGTGTAATGATATTAGACGAAAATTAATATTTATGTTTCATCCTGTATTTTGACCATTAAACAATGTAAATTTACATTCGCAAGCTAAAAAAAAAAGGCATCGTCTTTGTGGGATTATTTGATTCGCAAAGTATATTTTTTATTTGATTCTAACCTCTAAGAAACTTATTTTTTATTTGCTTTACATCGCTACTATATATTTTTATACAATGTAAATTTACATTCGCAAGCACCTTTAAGAAAAAAGGCATCGTCTTGGTTCCAACCTGCACTCCGACGTCGCAAAACGGCATCGTCTTGGTGGGATTATGTGGCGACAAATAATAATCTAAAAAAAAAAAAATGAAACCCCATCCAACCCAAGACCAACACCAGCCCAACACCCAACACCCAAGCCCAAGCCCAACACCCTAAGCCCAACATGGGCACAATTCCATAGGAGATGATGACATTTAAATTAGATAATAATGGTAAAAATACTTTTTGTATTAAAGTTAATTTCTAATTAATAAATAAGCCGTCAGGGGCGTAAATGATTCGAGCTTGAACTAGATCTAGTTGTGTTCAATTCGAGCTCTACGATAATTGGCTCGAGAGGCTCGCGAACCTTATCGAAATAAAGTTAAATTATATATATATATATATATATATATATATATATATATATATATATATATATATATATATATATATATATATATATATATATATATATATATATATATATATACCATTGGGGCTCTGTCTCAACGGTACCACCACCGTAAATACCCAAGACCCACAGGTGTCCCAATTGAGGTCGGGGGTTCGATCCCAAGCACCAGTGGGGATTTGTGGTCAGGTGATTTAACCCGGCGTTGATGTCTGTTGTGGGTGGGACGGACGGGTACCAATATGGTACACATGCTTAGAGGGTGCTTGCCAAGATACCCTTTATATATATATATATATATATATATATATATATATATATATATATATATATATATATATATATATATATATATATATATATATAAGTTACTATGTATTGACCAAATTCCGTAAGCATATTTCTAACGAAGCAAGTCGAGTTATTTGATATAATTAATATTTAGCGAGCTAGAGCTTGAAATGTATAATCAATCGAGTTCGAGTCAAGTTTTAGTAACCGAATCGAGTTTGAGTTAAGTTTAAATAATCGAATCAAGTTCGAGTTTGACAACACCCGACTTATTTACACCCCTAACCAGGAAAACCTATAATGTGTCTTCATGTTCTCTCTCAAAAATTCTCATAGTTCTCATATTTAAAAAGAATTATACAAACAATTTAAGGATGACCATGAAATGGTTGAGAAGGGTTGTTGTGATATCCTTATTCGAAATCATGTACATCTAAGTTTAAAGACCGATATCCTGGAACACGGGTTGAGGAGGCAAAACCTCTTTTGTTTATAAACCAACCAGTTTATTTTCCTATATAATAAAAAATTCAAATATAATATATGAGAAATTGGGATAACATTGTATATTCTTAATATGAGTTGTGTTTCCAATATGTTTTCAGCTTCAACTTTGAATTATATACGTAGAGAATCTATATATAATGCAATTATAACATATAAAAAACTAAAAGAAATTACTTGTATATAAAATCGTTAAACATATAAGAAAACATGAGATGTATTGTCAAGTATTATGCCGTTTCGTTTATACCAATATGTTGTATTTTTATTTAAATATGTTTTAAAGTGTTTTATTAAATATTATGTGATTTTGTTTATACTCATATGGTTGACTTCAACTTCATCTTTATATTTCACGAGGCAGAGTAGCCCGTGCGTTGCACACGGGTTCTAGTAAGTTGTTCGTTTTAAACTATTGGATTGAAGTTTTTTTTTAAATGGTTAATGTAAATGTGTCATATATAGGTCGACATAAGCATAATGTTAAGTGTATACGTTTTAAAGGAATATTATTTGGAGGTTGCACGTTAATATTTTTTTAAAAGTTATTTGATGATAGGTATTTAGTTATTTAACAATGCTAGGTATATAAGAAAAGAGTATTCTTGAGTTGTTAAGTTATCAATGTTTAGGATACATTTTGTAAAAAAATATTTTATGAAGGTTAAATGTGGTTCTAGTTAGTGAGTTTAGGGATTCAGTTTGACCATTTCAAAAGATCTAGTGTTTAGTTGGGGTATATCGGCATATGATGTTCACATAGATGGGGATCTGATTTTTTTCTACAGTATTTAGTCAAAGGGAGTTTGAACAAAGTTGCCATTCAACCGTCGCCATAATTTTTCTGGAGTCTTAATTGCTCTGAAATGATTAGTGTCGATTTGTGTGAAGAGGGTTTCCACCACATATTATGGGTATATATACCCTTCATTTCTATTAACCTAATCATCTTGCTTAATCATCTTTTCCAAACAATCAAATGATCGAGTTCTTGAAGTTGGCAACCGGTAACCAAGAGCCCAGCGAGTATCTTAAGGGTTTTTACAGTCAATTGATTGTTGACTACAGGAACTATATCTTGGAGAACGAACCTAAGGTGGAGGCTGCTAAAAATGAAGTTGCTTGTTTGAAGAAGCTTATTGCAGAGCTGAAGGCTGAGGGTGTTGGTTGCATGGAGGTTATGAGGCTGGAGCAGGATCTCTCTGAAGCTGAAGTGAAAGTGACTGACTTGGCATATTGGGTTAAAAAGGCGTCCATGGGAATCGATGAAAAGAGGAGGCTTCTTGGTGAGGACTGGTGAAGATTGAAGATGGCTTTGCTGTGGATGGGGTTTTTTTTTGGTGGTAGTTGATGTTTAAACCCCTTTATGTTTCGTTTAATGTTTATTTTGTGTCTGGTGGTATTGTGTCTTGTCGAACTATGATGTTTAGATGTTAAGGTTTTTTAGTTTGCAATGAATTGTGAATGTTATGAATGGTAATGAAAGAACTATTAATCAATCCAGGTTTATGTAATTATTAATGAAAGAAGTTTGGTTTACATGATTGTCAAGTTTTATGTTGTTCTCATTATTCATCTTTTTTTTTGGCTGTATATTTTGGTTTCCTGATGAATGGTTTATGGATATTGCAAATGATGAACCAAGTCTTATGTTATGTTGTAAATCTGTTTATGATGAATGAGCCTTCTTATTATGCGTTGGTGTTTTTACAGATACATGGGTTTGTAATATGGTGGTTTTGATCTGGTTTTGAATGGTTGATTTATAGTAATCAGATGTTATAGAACATGATGTTTTTGTCGTCATCTTTTTTGTTTGGCTGTATATTTTGGTTGCCTCATGAATGGTTTATGCATATTGCAATGCGTCCATGTTTCTACAGATAGATGTGTTTGTAATAAGGTGGTTTTGATCTGTTTTTGAATAGTTGATTTAGAGTAATTAGATGTTATAGAACATGATGTTTTTGTGGCATAAGTAATATGCAGGTTTATATAATTTAAGGAACCTGGAAATGCGGCTATGTAGTTAACATTGGTATTTTTGATTGCGCAGGTTCGGGTTATGGGGTAAGGGTTTTGATTAACTGAGGTGGAATACCGGTGGACTGTTTTAATTTTTGCAGCGCATGCAGGTTTGTTTTCTTTATTCTTATACTTTGTTGTGTTTGTAAGATTTTGGTTGTCATTCTTTTGAGGTTAGGAATCAGGGGATTGTGAATGCATTGGAATAGGCTATTGTGTGTGAAGGTTGTATATAGATTTAGACAAAGGTAATAGGTAAATGGGTAGTTAGAGAGGTTTTTTGTTGTTATTTATTGGCAATAAAGGTTTTGCATTATGTTACTTGTTAATGTTAATGTTGAGTAACATTTTAAGAAGTCAGGGTTATTTAATGATAGCTTAATTGGCAGTTTTCTTTGGAATGCCTTTTAGGTGTCTCTTTTGGAAGATTAAGTGAGCCAATGGGTTCTTATTTATAGGTGTCACCAACACATTATGATTTGTGAGATCTAAATTTTTGTGTGTGGGTTGGTTTAGTTAAAAAATGGGTCCTTTTTTTATGTTGGAGAGGCTTGGTAAGGTTGCCAAATCTGAGGCATTAGTTGACAAAATGAGAGTGTTGTTTGATGAAGTGCTTAAGGAGGAACAGTCAATGGTTGAGGTGTTACGCGATCTATGCTTCTCGCTTCGAATGTCGTTGAGCAGGAAGCGTCGTTTTGTTGCTGAGCTTGAATCTCTTGGTCAGGAGTATGATGCTGTTAGGTCATTGGAGCAGATGAAAGAAGTTGTTGCTCGTGATAGCGGTACTCTTGCTGAGTTGGAGCTCCTGTATGCACGTGTGCAGGTTGGTGCGGGTCTGAAGCAGGAGTATTTGAGTGGTGTTAAGGATAATCATTAGTTGTTTTATTCATGTTTGTTAGTTTGAATAAAAAAGACTTCCATGCCGAGTTAGGCATGCGAATGTTATCTATCATTATGTAACCGTTTAAAATGAATGAAGCTAAGTTTTAATAAGAAGAGTGTTTGTTTTAAGTGTTTATGTTTATGGTCAGTTTTATAAGCAAATCAGTTACAAAAGTGTTTTCATTTGTGTATTTAAATTCAATTAATGAAATTTTATTGCAGAATATTACTGCTATTTTAGTAATATATAATATGGTGGTTTCATTTGTGTTTTATTGTGAGGTTCTATTGTGGCTTTCATTGTTTCTTGTCAATGGCGTCTTTTTTTCGTTTTGATAATTTAAGCGATGTGAGTGAGGGATCGAGCTTGGCTGATAAAATGAGGATTGTCTTTACGGCAGCTCAGTTGGAGGAGAAAGGTGTGCTAGAGGTGCTGCAGAACCTTTGTTTTCACCTAAATATCTCATTGAGCGGGAATCGTCGATTGGTTGGGGAGTTGCAGTTATTGGTTGAACGCGGAGAGGCAGCACAGCTGTTTAAACAAATGAAAGCCATAGTTGCGCGAGATGTCGTCAAATATGATGAGCTGGATAAAGTTCTATCTCGTTGTTATGTTGGGGTTAGCCAGAAGGGCAAATACATTGGTGATTGTGAAGAGGAGGACGAAGAAGGAAAAGATGAGCAATAGTCTTCAATATTGATTATCTTGTGGCTTGTGTTTGGTATATGATGTTCTTTCATGTTTTGAAAGTTGAGTATGTTCTGTCACACAATTTAAGAAAGTTTAAGAAAGTAAGTACTGGATAAATTATAATTAAAGAAAATGGTATAAGTTACCACTTATATAAATGTATGCCTAAAGAACAGTTGGTTAAAAGAAAACAGATTAAAAATTCAATACTTACAACTGAGTAGTATTTAGTTTCGTCTGGGCAGATCTGTGAATTTATGGCATTTAACGATAGCATTTGTGTATTAGAATAACAAAAATAAGGAATTGTAATCAACTATGGAAGAGATTGAAGAGTGATAGCAATTGATTCGAATTTGAGTTACATTACAGTGTGACTAAGTTAGATTATTGAAAGTCTCCTTGTAGACAATGTTTCGGGTGCAATTGTGTAGGTTCTTGTCGGTGTCTGGAATCATTAGGATTTTTAAACCGGCGGGGTTTGTGACTCTAGACAATGCAACATATAGTTGACCATGACTGAACACGGGCTGTGGTAAGTAGAGACCAACATAATTGAGTGACTGTCCTTGGCTTTTGTTGATGGTCATTGCGTAGCATGGTTTCAGTGGATATTGACGCCTCTTTAGGACAAAAGGCAACTTACCTTGTGGGGATGTGAGTATGATCCTGTGTATCACAACCTCATCACCAACATGTGTCCCAGTTATGATTTTTGCGTGAATAGCAAATTGAGCCACATTACTGATGATTAATCTTGTGCCATTGCACAACCCTTTACTTGGATTAATATTCCGTAATAGCATCACATGAAGATCCTTTTTTAAGGAGAGTGCATGTGGTGGCATACCGGCAAAGTTTAAGGTGTTCAAGTACTCGATCGGGTATAGCTGATGCTGGTCTATATTGTCAGTTGATGACATACAAACCTCATCAGCACTGTAGTAGGTGACTGGTTTTGTAGCTAACTTTTGAAACATGAAATGATTGATCGCATCTGCGTCATCATTCTTTGGTGTTAATATGGCCCTCTCTTTAAGGTATTCATTGTTAGCTTGCCTGGCAATGAAATCCGGATATGTTTCGGCAACTATCTGTTCTATAGGAGAATTCCAGGCTTTGATTAGAAATCTATCTGGAATTTCAATCCATGTTGCTTCATCCTCCTCTTCTTTTTTTTTGGCGGGTAAAGCTCCATCACCAACTGCCAGAACCCACTGGTTGAATTCTTGTTTTGATGTATCTATTTCCCCGGTTGCAGTATACTCGTTGACTCGCATGCTTCGTGTAAGTGTGAAGACGTTGCAGGTCCTCCATAGATCGGACCTGTTTATGCAGGCTTGCACCACCTCTGGCCTTTTTGCCTTAGGGATAACAGGCAAAATTTGCCGGAAGTCTCCTCCAAGCAGAACGGTCATTCCACCAAATGTCTTGTTTCTGTTTTCTGAGTCCTTGAAGCCCAGTATGTCTCTTAATGTTATGTCCAAAGCTTCAAAAGCATAACGTTGAGTCATTGGGGCTTCATCCCAAATGATTAGCTGAACTTCCTCAATTAGTTCTGCTAATTGGGTTTTGGGTTTAATACCGCATGTGCTGTTTTCCAGTAAATCAAGGGGAATCATGAATCGACTGTGGGCAGTTCTCCCTGCTGGGAGGAGTAACGATGCTATTCCTGGTGATACAAACATGATAGCATTTTGCGTTAGTTATTGATCTGTAAATAGGTATGTAGGACTGTTTGGTAAAAATCTTTTTAAGTCAACAATTTTTGTGTAAAGAAAGTACCTGAGGATGCAACTGCGAGCACTATCTTGCCTTCAGACCTAAATCTTGAAATTATGGTTGTGTATAAAAAAGTCTTTCCGGTTCCACCTGGCCCATAAACAAAGTAAAAATTCCCTTGTTTATTGTGAACAGAAGCAACAATGTTTTCATAGATGATTCGTTGTTCGGTGTTCAATAATGAATGTAGCCGTTCATGTTCAGCTTTGCTTTTCTTTACATCAAAAGCTAAAGCCTCTCTGATTAGCTTGTTGTCTCTCTTGGTTAGTAGGCGTGGGTCTGGTCTGGGTAAATCAGGGAAGTCTTCTAATGATCTTCCATATTTGCTTAATAAATCTTGAATTTCCATCAAGCAATAGTTTCGGATCTCAACTTCTGTCAACTGGAGTTCCGGATACTTAAAAAGCGTGCGCTTTTTGAATAAGATATCCTCTGATAGAGCCTGCCAATTTTCTTCCCAAAGCTTGAGTGGCCTGCTGACTTCACAAAAGAGCAGCATTGTAACAAAGATATCGCGCAGTTGGGGGGCCAATGCCCATTGAGCCGCTTCTGATATGGCTCGCGTCCACTCTTTATCGTCACTTAATAGCCCATATGCAAAGCAGCATTCTTTGAAGGTTAGATACGTCCTTTCGTTCACTGTCATTAGATGAGTGAAGCCTAGGGCCCCTCTAACAACATTTAGGAGCATTCTAAGATAATAGCGTTCTCCAGAAGCTGGGCTTGAATAAACAATCCGGCCTATGCATTTTCTTTGGTCTCTTTCCTTCCAGTATTTGTCTTTGACCATCCAAACATACTTTGTTGGAATCTCAGCATAAGTTAGTTTTCTTGCTGGGGGATGGCGCTTGTTCAGCTCAAACCACTCAGTAAACATTGTGACATCGATTCCTTCTTTTTTTAGAAGAGCTGGTAAGTTTGCTGAATCACGCAATGTTATTGCATTTTGATTAGGCAAATGGAAGGTGAGCTGCATGACTGTTGGATATCCCCGGTGGATGTCAAATGAGAACAAACGCCAGACAGCTTCGCATGGAGCCAAGAACCGACAATTGAGATAATTTTTGATCTCATCGACATTCGACACTTTTTCTGTTGCAATCGTTGTTCCGCCCTTCACATTTTCTTCAACAATAACGGTTGCCCTGTCAGGTCCTTTGTTCAAATACTTGAATAAGTATTTGATAGCTTTAGATCTGTTGCACCATTCTACATTTATATGGGCCTTGTATCTAAGTAGGAGGTAACGATTATGAGGAACAACATTTTTGTTGTCATACTCAAAATTGCCTTTCTTAAAAACAATGTTATTATTCCTGCGGCGGTAATGAGGGTATCCGTCCTCATCAAGGAATGTTTCGGCAAGAAAGGCTTTTGGATAGCGTTTAGAGCATTTGCCGTCGTTTGTACATGGTGCATACTTTGCATCTTTGCCACATGGTCCGTGCAGCATATAGTCTGTAACTACTTTATAACCATCCGGATCAGCTGTAGGAGATGGAAGCTCTGCAGATATCATGTCATCTATTTCGCTTGCTGTTTTGCATCTGCAGTGTTCTTCCAGCCATAGAAGGATGTGTGCGTGTGGGAGACCCCGCTTTTGGAATTCTATAACATATACATCTGTAAGGGTATTAGATAAAGACATTGTATATGTAAAAATAATGTACTTAAATAGGAGTCGATCAGAAATAGTACATGCTCGAGTTTCTCCAAATATGTGTTTCTTTGTCAGATCATCTAAGAGCTCATCGAGTTTAATTTGGAAAACACGGGTTCCTATCTCTGGCCTGTCATGAGCTTTTTGCCCTGGGAAGTAAGAAAGCATCTCTGAGATTTCATGCCACTTTGGATTTGATGTGAATGTTATGAATAAATCTGGGTTTCCGTACTCACGGCATAGGGCCATTGCATCCTGGTAGTTGTGCATCATATATCTCGGGCTTCCCGGATAACCCCTTGGAAGGACAATCCGTTTACCAAGGCCTGTTGCGCTTGTGTCACCTCGTGTAACGGCGTCACACAAATTATGGTATAGATCAACTCGAAGTGCATCCTGATTATTTCTTGTCCATGTTAGCCTTTGTTCTTCAACTGCGGTAAATGCGTCCACCAAGAATTGCTGATAGAGTCGCCCTCCTCGCAATAGAGAATCACCATTTTGTTGTCGCTGTTGAATAATATAGCTGTAATATTCTCTCATTGTTACATGCTCTCGCTTTGTTTTACGGGCCGCCGTGTTGTTGTGATATGGTATTTTGTCGTGAAATCCATCCTCACCATATGGGAATAACAATGGATATTGAAGGGCCATGTATTGAGGATGCAGTTCTGAGACAAATTCTGGTCCTTTCTCTTTACTGTTAACAATTATATCTCTTGTAGGTAGACCGTCACCAAAATCATTTACAATAAGGGCTGCAACCTCTGATACAGTTGGACTGTTGTACTGCCTAGCTGTTTTACGCTCAGCGTGTAGTCTTAAATGGAAGTTAAGAGAATTCTGTGTGGTGGACCAATCTCTTGCCATCCGGAACGCCTTTGCAACAGAACTATGTTCATCCAACATTCGCATTAGTTGGCCAACTATTTCTTGGTCTACAGGGTGTTCGCTATCCTTGTGTATAAAAGCGGTTGTCCTGTTTTTTAATTCATTCTGAGTATCAAAAAAAAAAAGCTGTGCAAATCTCGGCGGTATTCCTGCTTTAGGCATCAGGGATCCCATGCGATGGTAGTTTTGCCCATTTATCCTGAATGTATACGGCGCTCTTCCTGTATTTATTGAATGATCAATCCTTGCCCCAAATGACGTGAAAGAAAACATACTGTTGTAGACTCTAATCTGGTCTCTAAATTTTAATGTTGCACGATTTGCAGGGTCTAAAAGGTGGTCTAATGGTGGAGGAGTCTCTTTGAACAATGGGAGCTTTATTTTCCCGGATTGACAGCAAATTGAGAAAGTAGGGTTCTGCGATTTCTTGCCGTTTGCATCTCTTTCTTCAGACCACATGATGGCAGAGCAAGTACTGCATTCATGCATTGGAGGACCAATATTATGGTATGTGACTGGTGTGCCTGATAGGGAAAGTATAATTTAAAAATGGTAAGTATTTTTCACTGGAACAGTTAAACGTGGTACAATTGTCACTAAGGAAATGGTTGTATGCATGATTATTAATGTGAAGAAAAATCACCTGCAGATGCGAGTGCAATTTGGTAGGGTTTTTTTTTCCGCTGGCGAAGATGTAGAGGTCCTAAAACATAGATCATACTTTTTTTTAAGTTTTTGCGACAAATGAGGATGTGCTGAAATACATATATTTGATGACACAAAATTAACAAAAATTAAGTTATTTTAAAAGAATCACCTGGAGATTTCCTTGGCAACCGAGTATGTGCATACGTAGTGCTAGAAGTTCCTGCTATTTGAGTCACATCAATTGCAGGAGTACTGGATTGGTGTCGTTGTTGTAAACCTACATGTTTTATTAGCAGCATTTGTTAGTTTCGATATGTAACTTGTGAAATTGGATTGCTATCAACTACATCAATGCTTGAGTGTGTGTGTCTACCTGAGTTAGATGCTGCTGGTTGAATAAGTGTTAATCCACAATATGTTTGTTGTATTCCATTATGTCTGGTTATTGTTCGTGACTGAATTGTGATCCGGGAGCGATTATCCGCATCTGCAATATAAACAAACGTAATAGTACTTTGGCATTGATTATGATCTAAGCATAGTTACAAAATTTGTAGGAAAAGTTTATCATCTAAAAGTAATAAGAAAGTTACTAACTAAAGTTTACCTCCATCCATAGTTGAAAGAAAACAAATGTGTGTGTGATTCTAGTACAACTCTGGCAGCAACTGAAAAGCTATACAATTAAGTGACTGAAACAACTATCTTTTGGAATACCTGGATTTAATGGTTTTTTATAATGCACTAAATGATAGTTATCATGAGGAAAGTATGCCTTTCTTAAATACCTGCCTACATATGTAAAGGTTCAGAAAATTGTATCATTTGCATTAGAAGTTGTTCATATTTTATTTAAAAATGTGACACATTATCAGGGGAGCTTGTATGTGTAACTATATGTATGAAAATCACTATGTTTTGCAATACCTGGAGTTAATGGTTGTTTAGAATACAGTATATGATAGTTACCATGAGGACATTATTGCTTTCTTAAATATCTGCCTACATATGTAAAGGCTGAAAAAATTGCTGCACCATTGGAAGTGACATTAGGATTTCAGACCTTATTTTGGAAGTTGAAGTAGGTTTTTTGCTTTTGATTGCACCGTTGGTTATATGAATGTAATGCTGGTTAGAATAGTTTGATCTACTGTTATTGAGGGATCGTTAAGTATCACTTGTACAAATGATTGCAAATAGTGATAAGCTTGCCATTTGAGAAGTCAAGATGCTCAGTTTTATTAATTAGAATAAATTAGTAATATAGAAAATCAACACGTGTGGGAAAATATGTATGATTAATATGCAGTAGCATAAGCCCAAAGAATACGCGAACATGTTTGTTGTTTCAAAACACAGAATGCCCAATTTTATTTGTTAATAGAATAAAGCAGCATGCCTATAGATGTAAACAGAATTTATAATGTACCATATAGAAAGGTAACATATCCGGGATAATATGCATGATTATTATGCAGTAGCATAAGCCCAAGAGAAATGGATTTTACCAAAATAAGCCAACATATTTATTAAACCACTGCATTTGTCAAGCAAAGAGTGGGGAAAAAAACATGTGAAACAAAATCCAAACATGTATACCAAATTGTTGATTACATAGGAACAAATGTTTCATGCCACATTTGGCGTCCTATTTATTATTCGTGCCTAAACATTATGGGAGGGGATAGTTGCTGTGTAGAGCCCAATATGCTTTTCACCCAGAGAAGTCGGCAGCATATCTGAAAGTAGGAAATGTTAACAAATAAGTGTAGTTAGTGTATGCAACAACATAAATCAAAAAGCAGGTCATTATGTGGGCTTACTTCATTTTTTTGGCCTTTCCATCTAGTACATCACCATCATTAGATTCATCGTTCTCGTTTCCTGAAGAGGTCACGTCCTCTGTATCAGATTCTTCCAATATTGCTCTACTGAATGCTATCATTTGAAAGTTGTTAGGTACAGCAATAGAAAATGGAATGTGTAAATATAGTAATTTATTTTTTTATCATGTGCGTATTTAACAATGGACTAACCCTTTCTTCTTGTCCTCTTTAGCTTTTGAGGGGGTAGCAATTGTTGGGGAGTTCTTTAGTTTCATCTGGGAGCCATCGTGACCATCACCTCCATCTGGTGGAGTGGTAGAAGAAGCAGCATCAGCTTGTGAATCAGGATGGATAATACTCCAACAATTGAAGCTCTCGAACGATCCATATTCAAAGTAAGTATGAGATTTGATTTCCAACACATGCTCAGTCCCAATCACGTTCAACATAGCAAGTGGCAGGCCTGTCTCGTTGTCTGAATCAGGTTCGGCATCTTCGGCTGCCATGAGTGATTGAGCGGGAGCCTTGATGAGTTCAGTTGCAGTTTCATCAAACATCACAACCACAGTATGGGCTGTCTCATCAGAAATCACTACTTCAAGACGATACCTGAATAACCAATGATGCAAATTAAGGTGAGTATGATGTTAAATTATGATGACACTAAAACAACTATGTCATATGTATGATGCATTACCTAAACACAGGATAAGAAATGTCCACATTGCATGCATCACACCTCCATCGGCCATCTTGTCTACTTGCACCTTTCTTGCATTTTTCACTTTCGCATGATGGATAGTTCCAGCCCTTCTTTGTGCGGAAACCTTCAATTTTTACCTTACACTGAAACATTGCTGACTGTGAAAACACAAAATCCGTAAATACTCATTAGAGACCTAACCAAATATGATGATAATGTGCAGGGGAAAATGAATACATCATTCTTTTGGTTGCGTGCCCATATGAGCAGGTTCTCAAGAGTGCCTTTCCTTGATTGGGAACTGTCAACTACTATGGATCCACTGTCCGGCTCGGCACTGATGGTAAGCATTAGAATAGCATATGTTAGGGTGGTAAATTAGATAAGCGAGACAGGAGTATTGAAAAAGTGTCAACCTGTTTTCAGCTTCCAAATCCTGTATGCATGGAATTTCAGGGTTGTCATAGATGACAGTTGAAGAGCTGCTTGACAAATACACTTTATCTACAATCAAAAGTAAAAGACCGTATAAGAGCATGAACATTGCTAGACACAAAGCAAACCATAAACCAACTGAACCTACTATTGTAATCCTTGGGAGAAACGGCAGCTAAGACAACCGGGAATGGGCCTAAATGTTTCGTTTTCATCTCAACCAAGACATCACCTAGGTTGCCCCATAAGGTGACCCTCATTGTCTGGCCTCTATATAAGGAAAGGATAAACATTAGTGCCATTACTTTATGGAAACAAATGTCCTAGACGTACGCATTAGGATTTACCTCTGGTTGGCGAGAGTAAAGTCTAGATTCTTAGTCCCAGATTTTGTGTACATAGTTCTCCGAATATTAGTCACATACCCAACAACATCTGCGAGTAGGAAATGATTTATAATAAAGAGACTGAGTCGCATAAATGATCACTCATGTAAACCAATATACTTAAACTTTCAAAGCTTACCAATCATGTACCTGTTGTTTGCAGGCTGTACGTCCTCCAACTCCACCAACTGAAATGGATATCTGACATAACCCTGGGGGCCAGCAGAGATCTTCCGTATTATAGTTTCCCCATTAAACTCAAGCATGAACTTGTGGTCCTTAAACACGCGGAAATCATCCTTGTTGGGAAGAACAACAAAGTTGCGCACAGAATAAAGGCTCCCTTCTTTCAACCGGTGAAAATTGTGAGCGACATTTGCTCTGGCAGTACAGTGAACCATTTGACCCTGCAGGGATTAAACATTGTGTCAAAACAATAGCCTGAAAATCAATTTCTAATGCAAAGAATTTACCTTAGAGTCAGAGGCAACAAAGTCTGTGCTCAAAAAGCGCCCAGTCACATTACTCACATCCCAAACTCGACCTATCATCACGACAATCGTTCCGACAACATCAGCATCCAATTCATCCAACCATAAATGGGCAGATTGTAGTGATGTTTCCGTCTTGTTTGACAATTCAATGGAAGAGCCTAGCTTCTTTGAGCTGCGAGACACTTTTGGCACGACTGCGTTGTGCGACAGCTCCATGGAAGAGTCACCGGGTGCTGAACCTGGGACACCCTCAACAGCAGGCAATTCAACCGTCTCTGACACTTCAACAACCTTAATAGCAGCCCTGCGAGACGTTTTTGGCATGACAGGTTTCTTTGAGGCTTCCATGGAAGATTCAACCGGTTCAGGCACTTCCACAGACTTAGCAGCAGACTTTCGAGACAATTTAGGCATGACTGAGGCTATGTGGTGTATGTGGTGGATATACTTTGTGGAACTTAACCTGGGCATCAACCCATTTATAGCCTATGGCTTTCTTCACAGGTGTAACTGCCAAAGTTGAAAGGGTGTAACAGCAGCAATGATGACCACCATTTAAGGGTGTTATGTCAGTGAATTTGTAAGGTCTAAGTGGCGTAATGATTTTATGCATAGGTTGTAAATAGAATGGTAAATATGAGTTAGCAACTTCTTTTCCTGGAATGCATAAGAGGCTTGCAAGAATGGGTTAATATGTGGTACTTAGCAATTAATAGACACTCCACATTAAATTAAAGAACTCAAGATTTAGATATAATAGATAATGGTATCCGGTAATAAAGAATGGGAATAAATAAATAATATAAACTATACATATGAGTTTGACTACAACTTCACATTTAATTCGTATTTACGTGACTAACAAATAAAGTAATTAGTTGGTATTGGCTAAGTAAATAACAAAGTATAAAACATAGTTAATAAAATATCTATATATTAGAAAAGCGTTGAATAAGAAATTGGAAAACATATTATATGACGTTTTTTTTTTGTAATATAATAAAACCAAGTTCGATGACTAATCTTTATGAAAAGAGTAAATAATATATAAAATATTTAAGATTTAATGATTTTCAAATTAATTTTATTTAAATATATATTAAAGTGAAGAGTTAAAATTATATTTAAAATAAAAGGTTTAAATTAAAAATAGTAAATAATAATGTTATATAATAGATCTAAAGATTTAAAATTAATATTATAACTCATCTAATAATTGATACTTTACTATACCGGTTTTTATAAAGCTCTTTTAGGTGCTGTTCTTTTTTGAAAAAAAAAGTCTGAATATGCTCTGACTTCTGACCCGGTCAGAGGTTTTAAAAATTTTGTTGTTTTTTTTTTTTTTCATCAGAGACAAAAAACCTCTTTATTACCTCTGATACAACCCTAGATAAAAAACCTCCTTTTACCTTTGATTACCCCTTTCTCTTCACCAGTAAGTTTCCATCCTTAAATTCAAGTAATTTTTGATTTTTTTTTTCAATGGTTTGTCACTTGATTTCGTTATATAAATTGATATTGATGATTGTTTGTTAGATTTAGGTGATATAATTTTTTTTAATATGTATTTGTTTTCGATTGCATATAAACTCCTACTATTACATTGACTTTTATTTGAACTTTTTTTTTGTTGATGCACTTTTTGGATGTCCATAGCTTAGCAAATTTATTATTAATGTTTATTTGTAATGTTGTACACCTAGTTGATTGTAAAAGTGCGAAATTCACCTATATTCGGTCTGGGCTTAATATTCATCCGTACGGATGAGACACAGGCCTATATATAGTGAATTTTCTGCATCTTTTAGGTTAAGAGTTTTGGAAGGTAGTTTTGGAGTTTTTAGGGTTTTGGAGGCTACCCGATCCGGCCGATCACCGGATTAGGGAGAAGATTATGTTTAATCTTCTCCCTAGCCTAACCACGATTTCTCTGTTTAAACCATTGTAATCTTTAACGTTTATTAATAATATTTGGTTTATCTTTGATTATTCGTGTTTATCTCTTCCGTCTATTCAATCTATTGCTCGTCCTTGTTATATGTTCCTCATTCGGACCAACAAATTGGTATCAGAGCCGGTTAACACCGAGCTCTTGATTTGGAACGAATTGAGATTGAAGACGTTAAAATGGGTATGTGTTTTCTCCACTTTTTGGTTATTCTATTCGATTTTGATGATGGTATTGGATGTTTGGAATAGAGGGTTTGAAAATCAGGTTATCTGGAGTATTTTGATGGTTTTGGTGGTGAAAAACGAGATCAAAACGTCAAAATTAGGGTTTTGGGTCTGCACAGCTGCGGGAAAAATGGCGGCACAGGTTCGTTCACCGTTGGATCGCTCTGAATTTTGGATATGTGGTTCAAGACTCATTGATGCACGTTCTGACCGGAGGGATTTTCGATTGGATTTTTCTACCGTGAGATATTACTGTCCGAATTTTCTGCAGTTTTGTGAAAAAAATTTCGGATATCGGTTAAAGTTACACGCATCACGTCTAGATCTGATGGATAATCTCCTATATTCATTGGGTCAGTATTAAAGTGAAAATGTGGAGAATCACAGGTTTTATTTTGTGGGGTAATCGGGAGCATCCGGTTATTTATGGGCCATCGACGTTATATTTATATATTCCGCGTATTTGTGATTCCGCTTTATGGAGGGAATCTGTTATTGGTTATTGTTTAGCAATCACAGATTTATGGTACGTGATCTTTGATGAATTTGAATATCTGCTGACTTGTTTTGGATTATTAGTTCGTGGATGGAGTCCTCTATTTTTTGCCTAATACAGTTTGAGTCATGATAAAGACGATTTGAGCATCGATGTCTATATATTAGGAGAAGCTTATCTGGAGGGGGAAGTTTACAGTTGGTAATTCATAGCAGATTGGTTTATGTGAAGATTGTTACATTATTGATATGATCGTATCAGAGTCTGTAGAGTTCAGTCTCAGGGGGAGTCTTGCTGCTTATGGTTCTTTGGGTTGCATGTTTGTTCAAGTGAAGTTAGAGAAACTACAGAATGTCTACTTAGCATTTCGACAACAACGGGCGGAAAACGTTGGTTTTCGAAGTTTGATTTGTCACGTTTATTCTGGAAGACTTTATTGTAGCTTGAAGATTCAAGTAATCCTGGTATCACTGCAGAGACTGACTGAAGATTGCAAGAGGTGTCTACAACAATTTGTAAGTTATGTCCAAGGGGGAGTTTGTTGATGCACTTTTTGGATGTCCATAGCTTAGCAAATTTATTATTAATGTTTATTTGTAATGTTGTACACCTAGTTGATTGTAAAAGTGCGAAATTCACCTATATTCGGTCTGGGCTTAATATTCATCCGTACGGATGAGACACAGGCCTATATATAGTGAATTTTCTGCATCTTTTAGGTTAAGAGTTTTGGAAGGTAGTTTTGGAGTTTTTAGGGTTTTGGAGGCTACCCGATCCGGCCGATCACCGGATTAGGGAGAAGATTATGTTTAATCTTCTCCCTAGCCTAACCACGATTTCTCTGTTTAAACCATTGTAATCTTTAACGTTTATTAATAATATTTGGTTTATCTTTGATTATTCGTGTTTATCTCTTCCGTCTATTCAATCTATTGCTCGTCCTTGTTATATGTTCCTCATTCGGACCAACAAATTGGTATCAGAGCCGGTTAACACCGAGCTCTTGATTTGGAACGAATTGAGATTGAAGACGTTAAAATGGGTATGTGTTTTCTCCACTTTTTGGTTATTCTATTCGATTTTGATGATGGTATTGGATGTTTGGAATAGAGGGTTTGAAAATCAGGTTATCTGGAGTATTTTGATGGTTTTGGTGGTGAAAAACGAGATCAAAACGTCAAAATTAGGGTTTTGGGTCTGCACAGCTGCGGGAAAAATGGCGGCACAGGTTCGTTCACCGTTGGATCGCTCTGAATTTTGGATATGTGGTTCAAGACTCATTGATGCACGTTCTGACCGGAGGGATTTTCGATTGGATTTTTCTACCGTGAGATATTACTGTCCGAATTTTCTGCAGTTTTGTGAAAAAAATTTCGGATATCGGTTAAAGTTACACGCATCACGTCTAGATCTGATGGATAATCTCCTATATTCATTGGGTCAGTATTAAAGTGAAAATGTGGAGAATCACAGGTTTTATTTTGTGGGGTAATCGGGAGCATCCGGTTATTTATGGGCCATCGACGTTATATTTATATATTCCGCGTATTTGTGATTCCGCTTTATGGAGGGAATCTGTTATTGGTTATTGTTTAGCAATCACAGATTTATGGTACGTGATCTTTGATGAATTTGAATATCTGCTGACTTGTTTTGGATTATTAGTTCGTGGATGGAGTCCTCTATTTTTTGCCTAATACAGTTTGAGTCATGATAAAGACGATTTGAGCATCGATGTCTATATATTAGGAGAAGCTTATCTGGAGGGGGAAGTTTACAGTTGGTAATTCATAGCAGATTGGTTTATGTGAAGATTGTTACATTATTGATATGATCGTATCAGAGTCTGTAGAGTTCAGTCTCAGGGGGAGTCTTGCTGCTTATGGTTCTTTGGGTTGCATGTTTGTTCAAGTGAAGTTAGAGAAACTACAGAATGTCTACTTAGCATTTCGACAACAACGGGCGGAAAACGTTGGTTTTCGAAGTTTGATTTGTCACGTTTATTCTGGAAGACTTTATTGTAGCTTGAAGATTCAAGTAATCCTGGTATCACTGCAGAGACTGACTGAAGATTGCAAGAGGTGTCTACAACAATTTGTAAGTTATGTCCAAGGGGGAGTTTGTTGATGCACTTTTTGGATGTCCATAGCTTAGCAAATTTATTATTAATGTTTATTTGTAATGTTGTACACCTAGTTGATTGTAAAAGTGCGAAATTCACCTATATTCGGTCTGGGCTTAATATTCATCCGTACGGATGAGACACAGGCCTATATATAGTGAATTTTCTGCATCTTTTAGGTTAAGAGTTTTGGAAGGTAGTTTTGGAGTTTTTAGGGTTTTGGAGGCGACCCGATCCGGCCGATCACCGGATTAGGGAGAAGATTATGTTTAATCTTCTCCCTAGCCTAACCACGATTTCTCTGTTTAAACCATTGTAATCTTTAACGTTTATTAATAATATTTGGTTTATCTTTGATTATTCGTGTTTATCTCTTCCGTCTATTCAATCTATTGCTCGTCCTTGTTATATGTTCCTCATTCGGACCAACATTTTTTGTTAATTATTTTTATATCTTGAAATTGATGTTAGACAATTAGTTCATTAATTTGTTCAAATAAGTAATATGAATATGTATGGATTGAGCGTGCTTTTGGTGTTTTGAAAGCACGTTTTCCCATCTTGAAGAGAATGACTCCGTATTCTTTCGTGAAACAAAGAGATATTACTATTTCATGCTTTGCTATTCATAATTTTATACGAAAAGAAGGATTAAGTGGTGATTTTTTCTCCGAATATGATCGAGGTGAAGTACATGCTAACGAGAATGTACAAGATGGGGACGAGTACGATGAGGACGAGGTTCAACCACATGAAAATACAACAGATCAACAATATATGATCAATTGTCGAGATCGACTTGCGGCACAATTAATGCAAAATGTTGAAAATGTTGTTTGAATATTATCTTTATTTGAAAAATGTTGCCACTTTGTTTGAACATTTTTATGAATGTTTTTATTTAAGACAGTTTATAAATGCAACAGTTTAGTACTAATATACTAAAACAGATGTTACGAAGGAAAAAAGAACATAGTATATTGATTCAGATTCAGAGTTTTGGACCACCTCTGATTATTCAGAGCTGGTATTCAGATTTAGAGAAAAAACCTTTGGTTTAAAAGAACAGCACGTTAGTATATATATTACTTTTTTAGTATATATATATATTATAGATAAAGAGCTATAAACAATAAGTGGAAAAAACTATTGTTTGGCTAGACGACAATACATCACAATCATATATCTAAAAGCATCCACAGCTACAAATCTGCCGCCAGATTTTATTGTAAATCTTGTTTATTTTAGACACTTTCTATTTTCCAAATAAATTTCGTACTTGTATATATATAGAAAGAGAGACATGTAGTTATTGAATGACTGACTCCTTCAATTCTCCCCATTTCAACGTGTGTCTAGTAGGCCAACAATAAAAAATAAAAACCCTATTCTCAATTACACATATTACCACGGGTCATGATCAATTCTTCTTCTGCTATCTCTCCGAACAACCACAACGGAAAACACCCTATTTATCGCGGGATCCGTTGTCGTAGCGGAAAATGGGTGTGCGAGATACGAGAGCCACGTAAAAGCAAACGTATCTGGCTAGGAACATACCCAACACCCGAGATGGCAGCTGCGGCTTATGATGTGGCAGCACTCTCACTCAAGGGAGATGGTGCAGTTTTGAACTTTCCGAATCTTATTGGTTCATACCCCGTACCAGGTTTTCCCGAGCCGTCTTTGATAAGGAGTGCCGCTGGGGCTGCTGCCGAGCTTATGAAGTCTTGGGGTGATCCGAGGGGTGTGATGGAGTACTCGCCTAGTGAGGTCACAAATTATGAGTTTATGGATGAAGAAGCGTTTTTCGATATGCCGAATTTGTTGGTTGATATGGCGGAAGGAATGCTGATGAGTCCTCCACGGCAACCGAGTATCGAAAATGTTTATACTTCAGATTGTGATAATTTATGGAACTACTAGGGTTGCTTATCTTGGCTTCTTTTAGTTTGTTTAAAGCTTTAACAAATGAAAGATGAATCAGGTATTCAGGTACTAGTGTGCATGCATGATTATTTAATATCAGTTGAAGTTTTTTTTTATTATCAGGATGAATTAAATTAAATATCCATTATATATAGTTACCTTATACATAGGGTGCTTTTAAGTTCTTAATTATTTTCAATCATCATATATGTATCTGTCAATGTATGTAGTGTGTAATATATTACCTTAGTTACTGGATTAAGTCGACATTTCAAGCTAAAGATACTGGTGTTGTTGTTTATGGTAAAATTACTTATACACAAAATTATGAATTTGACAACAGTTTTAAGAAATTCAAACAATTTGTGTTTTTTGGTATCTTAATCAATAACCACTACTTCATTTAGCTTGGATTACGAATCCTCTTTGTGTTTGAATGACAACCTGTTATCGTTCTGGTTATCGGAACTTTAGAATCTATTTGTGATTTTGTTTATATATATTTTTTCCAAGTCATATTCACATTAAATAAATTAAGGTAATATATTACTAGTCTTCATTATAAGTTTATTAGTTTTATATAAGATTTTCTCTTAATTGACTTGTTTTAGGAGGTAGCATTCACTAAAAGAAAAAGGTGTGGTTAGTGAAACTAGAAGTATATCCGTGTTATACGATTACGCTGAATAAAAGAAATCGACGTTGATGGTGAAACTCCATATTGCGATTTATCAAACTACATATGAAATTTTAAAATCGATATTGGATTTCTAATATAAATGAAAATACTTCAATATAATTTTCTATTATTTTCTTCATGATTATAGTTTTGTATAACAATTAACTTTCTATTAAAGGTTGCTTACCATATTGCAGTAGGCGTATGTGTTTGTACGATTATTATTTTCTTTGTAATTATAAGATCTCCATCTAATATATTTATTATTTTTAAGGGTTTTTCTACGATTTGTCCAATACACATTATATGGTGTAATAAATGAACTAAAATATTCTTTCTTTATTTAAAAATATAATCAATAAACTTAAACTTTCCTTATATAAAATATATATTAAATATAAAATTGATTTTAAATAGAAAGTTTCAGTGCAATTAATAGTCGTATGAATACTCTAACATGTGTTTTGTGGGCATATATTAGACAAACCTAATTTTTAATTAGTGTATGAATTAAATTATTTTTATTTAAGTTTATTAACCCATAAATAGTAAGCTTTAATGGTTTATATTAAAGTTATTAAAAATGAAAATTGCTTAGAATCCGTATGTATTTTCTATTTTGTCTCTTACAGATCATCCTACAATTTTATTCTATAAATGGTCGCTATAAGTTGTCAAATTTTCCATTTTTTTAATTTTTCCTTTTAGAGTAATTTACAAAACACCCATGTAGTTTGTATAATTGAAAATTTTGTCTCTAATTTAATTTGCTTCTATGAATATTGTCCTTTATTTCACTATTTTCTTATGGTTTTAGTCTCTCGTTTGTTAAACTTAACAATTAGTATGTTAAATAACAAAATTACTATTTTTTTTCTTTTATATAAACACTATCAACGAACACATTACACTATACCTCGTTACATCTTCAACTCCTATTACATCTTGCACGTAATATTCGAAGTTTTGTTTTCATCATCTTCGTCGTATTCTAGCCAACAATAAGCATCATTGCCTTCCATTTACCGAAACCATAAGATCTATTGAAAAAACAAATATGTAACAAAAACCCAAAATCCCTAAAAATAGTAGACAAAGACGGTTACGTTTGGCGAGAATACAACGAAGATGATCAAACAAAACTTTGGATATTGCAAAATATAATAGAATTCGAGATGTAACGGGAAAGAGGGTGATGTGCTCGATGATTGTGTTTATAATAAGGGGAAAATAGTAATTTTGTTATTTTAACATACTAATTGTTAAGTTTACTAAACGAGGGACTAAATCTGTAAGAAAATAATGAAGTAAATGACGATATGTATAAAAGAAAATTAAAGTAGAGACAAATTTCATAATTATACAAACTACATGAGTTATTTTGTAAATTAGTCTAATATAAAAAATTTAGAAATAACCAACTTGGCAACTTATAATTATCAGTTAAAAAATAAAATTGTTCAATTAATCTGGAATAAGTAAAACAGAAAATATATAGGAGTTCTAAACAGTTAATCCTTATTAAAACTATCCATTAATTTATATTTATTGATTTATTATTTTTTTTGTGAGTTACAAAACTTATAATCTTTAAATTTAAATAATTAACAATATTAAAATTAGCATAGATAGTCTATTTGAATGATATTGAAATTACTTAACTTTAAAGTTTTTAAAAATGACAAATCTATTTGTATTAGAAAATCTATTTGAATGATATCAAAATCACTTCATTTAAAATAAACATATTTATAAATCATATCTTTTAGGAATAAACCTATTTATAAATAGATACTCCATATTTTAATTTCGAATATAGATACTCCATATTTTAATTTCGGATAAGAAAAACACATTTGACATGTGATGTTCTCTTTCTTCATTCTTTTTCTTTACCGTGTTTTGAAGAGAAAAAAATTAAAGCTAAGTTATACTTAAATCACATAGTTATTTATAATTTTAACCTCTAATTAAAGTCGAATCAACAATCTCTAGGTCATGCATCAATTAAAATACCACAAGATTACAAATAAAAATAATATCTCTTTTAATTTGAAATAAAATATTAATCTTAAGGTCAAACCATATTAATAATCTTAAGGTCATATGACATTAGAAATCTATTGACACTTGTTTGTAAAAGATTTATAATGTCGTATTGCTCTTAAGATTTCTTAAGCACTATTACTCTTAAGATTAAGATTTAAAAAAAAAAAATAAGTTTAAAACAAATAATGTAATTATTTGATTACATGGTAAGAAAATGGTATAGAAAATCTTCGAGAGTGGTAAAATTGTCAAGACTTACACTTATCATAAAAGACATTTGAATATTAACTGCGATGTGGATATGTCACAAACCCAATTAAAGCAGCTTGATCAATAATTTTCAGAAGTTATTATAAATTATTGATAATATATTTATAAAATAAACTAGCAAGAAGTTAAAACATACATTAAATACATCAAAACAAAACGACCCACACCTGGAAACTAAAGCACCAAAAATGAATAGTACAAGTTGGTTGTAGTGGTTATCTTTAAGCCATAGATTCTCATTGCAAAAACGTTGTTAGATGTAGTGGTTTAAACCTCACTCAGAGTGCTTTGGTGGCATATGATCGAATTCAACAAAATTCAATTGTACGTAAAAAGTCGAGGTCTGATACAATTGAAGATGATGTCAAACTCTTGTTTTTTATCGACAACCTTATGAATACTTGAGTAAATATTTACAATCCGTTCTCGGAGATGGCTTTTTTGAACATAAAAAAATTGTAGATGGTTGAAATGTCTGAATGTACATAAATTTGAGATTTGTAGTTGAAGGTTGAAGTTCAAGTCCGCACCGATTTCCTTGTTACTAAGTCTTTCTCTGTCATGTGTTTTCTTTAATTGACTCTTATTATGTCGACTCTTCAAATAGTATGGTCTCGGTTCAACATTATATTATAATTGAATGTGCTTAGTTTAACTTTTTGACATTTTTCCTATTGACTTTCACTTTTTTGCAATAAAGATTAATTTTTACAGTCAATGTTTGATGAAGTTTATTTTAATCATGGGGAAAAGTTGCTAAATACGGAATATATATGTATTCAAATTATCAAAATAATTGTCTGATATTTATATTCTGTAAAAATATTGAATTTTACTAGATTAGAAATATGAATTAAGTACTTAAAATATAGAATTTGACTATATATATATTAGAAACACTACAACAAATATGTTATTGACACATTTCTAAATGCGTATAAATTGACATTATTTATATACATTTTCAAAAGTTTGTAAAAATTATGGATAGAAATGACAACTTCTTTGTAGTGAAATATGAATTAACTATGGTCTAATTAGCTTAATGATATCATATGTTTTCATGGATATCATTACTGTAACATAAGGTTTTGATGCTAATCATTCCAAAAATGAGATGGTCATTTATGTTTTATAAAACCTTAAATCTCTCATCATTTCCGTCCACCTTTTATTTAGAAAGAACATGTTCTTCCACCTTACTTTGTAAAAAAAATCTTAAAAACACGAAAACACATTTCTTTTTCAACTCCTATCCATCTCGCACTTTCTTTTAAAATTAAAACTTGAGAACATATCATTATAGAATTGGTCAATATGTGACTATATACACCAATATGAAAGTGTACTCATTGTTTTCTAAAGTTAAAGTTGTTCATTTTCTTAAACAATTCTTTCTTAATTAGGGTTTTTTCAATGCACTTTATTTATATATGGTTCTTATGTACTTTTAATTACCAAAATTATATTTATTCATTTTTAAATAGTTCCAAGTTTCTATAACTTTTTTGTTATTAGGGAGCATACATAGACAATCCCTTTTCATGGTTGGTCCATGGTGGGTAAGTTAAGGGGGAACGAAATAGACGCACAAGATTTTGACAC
Source organism: Senecio squalidus (assembly GCA_910822075.1). NCBI lineage: Eukaryota > Viridiplantae > Streptophyta > Magnoliopsida > Asterales > Asteraceae > Senecio > Senecio squalidus. The sequence goes on from CAJVGC010000582.1 coordinate 13,845,390, forward strand.
TTTTCCTTATATCCTATAATCTTTCATGAAAAACAAACTTGACATGTAACCTTTTATAATTAACCTTTAGTTTTGTGGCCACATATCACAAATCGTTAATAAAGGTAACTTAATGGTTTATCTCTTTTTGTGTCAACCTTGTTAATCGTGACACGATCATGAGTCATCCGAACCAAATGTGTCATGTGTGACACATAATTGCATCCGCACACATTTCCCTATCAAGGGTTTTATCCGTTTGTGAACATGACTTGATCAACAAGATATATATCTAAGTCTTGTGTTAGCCCTAGACGACAATTGGTTTTGGGAGGCATACTCCTCTATCTTTCTTGACAAGGCTTTTTACAAGCTTTGCTCGGGTAGATATAAAAAGAGTGAAGCATGCCCGTTCACGTCTAACTTGTAAAATAGATATGGGTCTCTTTGCCATACTTTTAAATCTAGTTGGACTAAAACCCTAATATGGGTATATCACTAAAACCTTAATATGGATATATTATTTCTTCTCATTCTTGAAGTCTTTGATCTATGAATTAGATAACTAATTAATTAGCAAATACATTAGGCTAAAATTATGAGAAAAATTATACCATAAATCTATCTATCTGTTACCACTAACACTAACGGTGACAAGAGGTCATTAGGGTGTTCGATCCACTCTAATAAAACAACTTAATATGTAATATTTGTAATAATTTTAGTTAAATAATATACTACGGAGACCTCTACAACATCATATATCCTGGTTTCGCCTATGTCTACTACTACAATATATCTCAGGCAAATGAATGCGGTGTTGGTTTCCAGACAACTCATGATAAAACCACATTATCACATGGTCTATGCCAACAATTTTTGTATAGTATAATCCATTAAAGTAATATAGACCCTACTAGAGAAAGGAAAAGGAAACAATAAACCCGAATCATTTTCTATTTCCTGACGAATAGATTTTTATTCATAACCTATATTTTGTTTGTATATATAGTGGATGATTATTAAAGTCACCCAATAGGGTATTATTTAAAGGTATATAGCATAAAAACAAGGAAAAAAAATCATCGTCTTTATTTGGGAACCTTTTTCATTGATAAAACAATTCAAGTGGGGCTTTTCGTCTTATACCAGAATTTCTTAACCATATGTCCATAGCTATATTTTATTTCATCACCCTCCTCGATGTTTTTCTTTGACTTTGAAAATATGTATTTGGTCGACATGGTTGGGTATGTTTGGTATGAGGCTTTTATCAAATTTTAAAAATTATAAGCGGTGTTTGTTATAGCTTATAGAAGGGGCTTATTAGCTTATTAGCTTATTTAAGATAGATAAGCCCATTTTAAGTGTTTGTTTGAGCTTATTAGCTTAGGCTTATGAGCTTATGTAAGGGGGTTTTCATAAGCTCCTTTTGTGTGGCTTATGGGCTTATCAAACATTTTTACCTTGTCATAAGCTAATAATCTCATAAGCTACTCCAAACACTTCATAAAAATTTAAAAGCTTATATTTCATAAGTCATAACCTACTTATAAAAAATAAGCCTAAGCCTAAAAAATAAGCTTACACAAACACCCCCTAAGTTTTAAAAATTGAAATTGTAATATTTTGGTATCTGTACTTTACTTAGAGCACCCGGAGTGATAATGAGTGACAATGTGGGTCGTGGGGGTTGTGAGGGAAAAGTTGCTGACGTGGCAGTGAAAATGAGGATTGTGAGATTGTTGGGTGATAATGAGGGTTGTGGAGGTTGTGGGATAAATTTATTATTTTTATTTTTTTTCTTAAAACATTAATATAAAAACATTTAAATAAAATATATATAACATTTTATTAAAATAAAAAACAAAACTACAAATAAATAATATATAATCAAATTTAAAACACATTAACTTTTTATAAAATACAAAATTATAAAAAAATTAAAAGTGCAAAATAAAAAAACTTTAGGATCAAAACACAAATAACTAAAAATATAAAGTCAAAGTAAAAATTTAAGAAAAAGACAAATTAGATTAGAAAACAAAAATTAAAACAAACCTGCTTCATCTTCTTCCTAAAAACCTGCAAAAACAAAAAAACAAATCGAAGAAAAAAAAAAGAAATCGAAGACCTAGAAAAGAAACAAGAAAAGAAAGAAAAGAAACAAGAAAAGAAAGAAAAAAAAAATTACAACGGGCCGTTGTCCACACAACGGTGGCTCGACAACGACCCCACAACGAAGCAACCCGGAGTGATAACGGGCACAACGGTCGTTGTGCGCTCCACAACGAGCCCACAACCCCCTACTCCGGGTGCTCTTATGTGTTTTTGTATAATATACTTTAATCTGTTTGTTTTGGGTACCCGAACTTTTCTCAAATTTGTGTATGTGTAATGTATTTTAATAATTTGTTCTTTTGGGTACGGGTACTTTTAAATACAATTATTTACATCATCAAACTTATTAAAACTATCTTGTTGAGTCGTTATTATTTAGATTTTATGGTTTTCATGTATTCATATTTTTATTATTGAGGTTTTGTACTCCGAATTGACTAGATAACCGATTTTGAAAGTATATGTATCTGAATGACCAACTTTTTAAAAATAAAATACTCATTTGAGGAGAGTAAATTATATTTTTCGTGACTTTAACCTTTTGATTTTGTTTTTTCAGTACTAATAAAAATCTAAAACTCATTCAAAGATGGTTAAATTTTTAGAAGTCTTGAAAAAAAAATTAAAAAAATATGTGTGCTTCAAACTATATTTATATGTAGAAGTTAGTAATATGCGATGCATTAGATTTAATGTTAAAACATGGACCACGAAATGTAGTGCTGACGTGCATCGTTGCTTTTGTTTATGTGGTTGAAATTAACGAGAGTTAGCCTTTTAGACCCCTGCAAGGGCGATGTCCCTTAACCCCCATATATAAACGGAATCAAGATAGCTCAAACAAGCGTGTATCATGCACAACTTAATAACTTTTCTCATTTACTCTTATATAAGTCACAATTAAACTTAAATCACCCACATTATGACTCCATTTCTATACCCGTTATAGAGTCGGTTTCCTAATAGGGATGGGGTTCATAAAACCAAGGTTTTTGGTATAACAACGGTTTATATGTGCCTTTTTCTGGTTAATGTACTATTTTTTTTTTTTTTTTTGTTTTTTTTGTTTTTTTTTTTTTTTTTGAAACGGCAACTCCTGTGGGCCAGTAATGGAGTATCATCGTGCCACCATTACCAGCCACCCCAATGCCCACCAAAGAGGAAACCCTCTTGAGAGGCTCGAACTCGAGACCTCTCCTTCACCAGGAAAACCCCTTACCAACCAGGGAGAACCTGATTGGCTCTGGTTAATGTACTATTGATCTTTAAAATACATCGCATACATATTTATAACATGTAAATGATTACATATATGTCGACCTTCAAACATTTTTAATTAAATTTATGACTAATAAGCCAACCCAACAATGGCCGACATGCCCTCTCTTCTAATAATTTCTTTATATAGCTTTAGTGTTCACTAGTTGGTGTCGTTAGCCTAGTTGCTCGGCTTTTGGAAGCAAATTGAAGAAATTTGATGATTAAAAAAGCCATTTTTTATATTAATAAAGAAATAAAAAGCTTCAACAACCTATTATAGGAAATTATCTATCTCCAACATGGTCATACATATATATTTTACCATTTATAGGGACTAATTATGAAATGCATTTTACGAGCCATAACGATTTCGAGAATGAGCCTCCACAACGAGTGGGGGCGGTATGATATAACAAGCCAACCGCCTCGTTATGGGCACCACAACAAGCCTAGAACGAGGCCACTCCAGGTGCTATTATGCAAGACTCTTTAGGACTCAAAATTTATAGGAATCTTCTTTTTATTATATAGGCTAATCTTAGTTTATTTTACATATTTTATCGTAATAAGAAATACTTTTCCATATATATAAATTTTAACTCTTATTTATACATGGCATATTCCTTCTTTCTCCACAAGATATTTGAAAATCTCGAGTCTGGCCTGCATGCAATTCACTGTAACATAAACTGATAGGACTCTTATTAAGAATTAGCTATGAAACATAAAAATATTAAAAAAAATATATATATGATAATATTTTAATTCTACAAATTTAAATATTCTTTTTAAGATTTACTTTCCATAAAGGGAGATAATCATTAAAGGGGTCTATTCCATTTGTAGTAAACAAACGTTGGCCAACTTATTTTAATGGAAAAAGTTAAAAATATTTAATATATTTATTTCGACACCACATATATTGTCTATGTTTCAATCATTTAATTAGCCTTCTTTTTTCCTTCTGATTATTTCTAAGAAATGTAATTTAATCACATTGTCAAACAATATATAACGAAATCAAGTTAAAATCAAATATATAATCAATATTAACTAAATTAAGAATTATACATTTTTTGTTGATTTATCTCGTTTAGCATTTATAGTGAAATCTCTCTACAAGCTTGTAAACGATACATTCTTTAGCGACAGACTTGTATGCTAGTACGCATTATAATAACCACAACTCTTGTCTTGCTTGCTTGCTTAAACCGTATGCTCAAACTACACCTCCTAGGTATTCGAAACCCATGTTGTTCGAACTCCAAAACAAACCGAAACCCTTGATTGGATGCTTGGCCGATCGACTAGGGAAAGAAGCTATTAAAATCGATTTAGGTGAAAGCCTAATCGATTTGGTGTAGAAAAAACAAGGGACTTGATGTTTCTTATATAGCCAAACAATGTCTTTGAGAACAAGTTGTATTATAATTAGGAAACATCCATAATTACATAAAACAATCTCCCATTTATTAGTTATTAGTTATTACAATTATCTCATTTAATTAATAATTAGTAAATAATATACGTAGGGGTGTAAAAAAACCCGAACCCGATTAGCCCAACCCGACATGAACCCGATTAAGCTTATTAGGGTCGGGATAGTCGGGTCTACATTTTATGGTCGGGTTATTCGGGTCAACCCGATTAACCCAAAACTTAATTAGGGTCGGGTTACAGATCTTTTAAAACATCCTTATTCGGGTTCGGGTCAACCCGAATAATATTTTTTTTTTTAGTTTTAATCCGTTTACTAAAAAATAGATAAGTAAAATCCCGATCCTTTTCTTAAATAAAGCCCTTTACATATGTTTTTTTAAGTTCCCGATCTTAAAAAACTTACTTTTCATTTTTACGAAACACAACCTTGTTTTAAATGTTATGATCAGATAGGAACAGCCAAGTAAAATCGAATTAGTTGTACAATTTTTATATGTTAAGTGGTTGGTCCTTTTTTATAATTGAAATAGGTATAAAAATCTCTTGTTTAAACTAACATATAGAACTTGCAGTAGCCAAATAAAAGAATTTCTTCATCTTATCCTTACAATAATAGTATTTGTTTGATAAAAATTTTAGCATGCTTTGTCTAATATGGTGTTATTACTATTACTATTTATGAACATTATGTATTTTCTTACTAATATTCATTGTTGCTATTAATGACTTTTTGTTTGAAAGCTACAATATGGGATTGGATGTCCATATGAGTTTTGCAGCATAATTTTTTTTGTTTCGTTACTAGTATTTTAGTCCTTAAAAAATTGTTTATTAGCCTAACATATCCAAATTGTTATGTCAAAGAAAGTTTAATTCAAAGAGCAACAGCTCTCTACTAATTTGGGCAACTTTTATTGTGTCTTTATATTTTAATCCAACCCGAACCCGAATAGACCCGACCCGAATAAATTCGAACCCGAACCTCATTAGGGTCGGGTTGCGAGTCATGTTTAGAATTTAAAAAACCCGATTAGACCCGACCTGATTAATCTTATTAGGATCGGGTTAACCCGAATAACACCCCTAAATATACGCATAGTCGTGTCTACATGTGAATTTATACAACCTCGTAGGCTCATGTATTTACGATCACACATTTACTAAAACTATTCAAATATCAAACGAAAATGACTAATATCTTGTCTTATGTGGTCACTACTTACTCCACTCCACTCCAAATTAATATATAGAATATTAATATAACTTACATTTTCAAATTTAAATGTTTTTCTTTTAGCAACAAAATAACATTAAACAACTTGGTAAGACGATAAGAGAAGAAAGTTACAATAAGGCTATCCTTGTGGCCCATCAACCTGAAGGTTATCGGTTTAATTCTTGTTTGGATCAAATGTAAATATTCGTTTATGGTGTTAGTAGGTGTGTGAATAATTGTCCCTTTTTAAACAAATTGAGTTTGGCTGGACAAAGTCAATCAAATCAATTAAACTCGTACTACTTAAAGCAGGAAGAAATCCAAATAAAAGACTAAAGTCGAACGTCATCTCCACTATCTTCATATCTCAACCTCTTGAGAGAGGGAACAAGCTTGAATTACCACATCAAACCGAGCCGTATGAGTTTTGAGATGTGTTGGCGGAATTAGAAAAGGATATATCAGGTTGTATGTATCATGTGGTATTTTTTTTAATGGATATCGGAATTGTGGTCAATATGTGATAACATTTATTACACTGTTTTAACTAGTTATAACTGTAGACAAATTGTATAAAAACCCTAATAATGCTTTTATTAAAGAAAAGAAAAATAATGCAAAAGGTTTTTTAATTTACATAAAATATGCAAAAATGTATATTAAGTCGTCTACTTGGCACAAGTAGACACCACACAAGTGTTTCTTTTTTAACGATGTAGACATAATATTCTTCAATTATATGATATGACAAATTTGTTTTATTTATTTACTTAAAAACTAAAACATGTAAACCACATCTGGAAATAAATATGAATTATTGTTCATACACATATTCATAAATAAACAAAAAATACTCAATATCAATATATATATATATATATATAGATTATTATCCCGTGATAGCGCGAACAAAGATAAAAACTTGAATTGTAAACTTTATGTTTATATAGATGTTAAGTTATTTTGAAAATATATACCTTTACGTTTATACACATGTTGTTTATAGTTATAATAACTTATTAACCTTTACGTTTATACACATGTTTTGATATATTTTTTTATTAGGAGATTTTGCATCTTTACGTTTATACACATGTTTTGATATTTTTTATTATTAGATTTTAAAAATAACAATAAGTTAAATCATAATCCAAATTAAATGATTTTATAAATAAATTAGAATTTTGTTTAAATAGAGAATGTAATTATTTATTGTAAAAGGGTGTAAAATAAAAGTAATATTTTATGAAATCATCAATTTGATCTAACGGTTGAAATAAAAAAAGTTAACTCATCCAAGTGTACTTACTTTGTCATATAGCATTTAAAGTTCCTCTTTTATTTTATATTAAAGATATCAAATGGGCTTTCAAATATGAATTATTGATCATACACCTGTTAAAATACGATTTATTGGCGGTATGTGTTGTCTACTAACATAGAGATTATGAGGTCAAATATCGTAATAAACAAATAACAAAAATATATTTCTTTAGATAAGTAAATAAAATTCAAACAAAATTTTAAACATAAAATTATTTTTAAACGATAATAAACAAATTAAGATTGAAACAAGAAGAAAAATTAAACGTACTTCAAAAAACCTTTCATTTTGTTATATAAGGAGATTTCTCTTATAAAAACATTCGGCATGGTTGGTTTACGATTTTCTGGAGTACACTATCTTATCCAGATTATATTTCCCCATCACCGGATTACGTATTTGGATTCCGTCGAAATATCTCAATAGACGATCTAAGTCATAACATACTTATGATACCTACCGAAACACATCTAGCCAAATACTTAGAACCAAAAAAAATGTTTGGTAACGACACGACACAAATTTACATCGCTTATTACTATGCGTAGCTTACCAGTCATTTTTAGTGTCCCTTCTCCATACACGATGATTATTGTTTTTGTTATACATAATATATCCATCCAAAAGAAGCATTTTGTAGTTTGAAAGAGAAATTATAAATTGTAAACTATTAGGTATAAATGGAATTCCAGATAGTTGATACAGAGTATTTTCTTGTTGATGAGATCAAGTTACTAGTACCTTTTCCGTGTTTTTCGCTTTCTTTTTTCTTTCTTTTTTTCCGTGTATTTTGGTTTTTTCTCTGTAAATTTTGGGGCTTCTTGGCCTTTGGCAATATTTTTTTCGGGTTTTAAAAAAAAACTAGTAATTCACTGGGCTTACTCTGCATTACCATTTTGGGCTTAACAGTTTACTCTTTAGCCCAGTTTGGGAGGGTTTAATACTTTAATTGTTGCAACATAAGATCAATTGCTTAATGGGACATCGGGTTTAAATAAATAAGAGGGTAAATCTCATTATTGGGTCCCCGGTAAAGAGGGTAAATTACACAAAATGTTATTCTGGTTTGTACTAAATAATATTTTTACCTTAAATATTTAAAAATTAGAATGAATGTTCTTTCTATTAAAACTTGTAACACCAAATTTTATTTACGTGGATGTCGTTAGAATATTTCATTAACTCTTGTGCTTTGCACATATTATGGGTTAACGTAATATTCTAAAGGCATCTACGTAAAAAGGAGGGCATTCTATGTTACAATTTTTTGATATAAAGGACATACAATGTAGTTTTGAAATTTTAAAGACACAACTTATAATTTTATACAAATTTAAAGACATATCACATATAGCTTAATGGATAAAACCTTCTAAATTTTTTCATTCAATATAAACAGGGATTTGAGATGTAACCCGTTGTTTGCAGCCGGCTTTTATTGGTCGTTTGATTTAAAACTCCACAGATCAATGATTCGAGTTTTGAATTGAATGAGATGACTCGTTAGGAGATTGAAAGATAATTAACGAATGCATAACACCTAACCAAAGAAAACCTATGAATGATCTCTTTTCACCATAAACACATAAATATAGAAGATGATAAATTTTTTTGGATGAATTCTCAAGTTTACGGTCATAACAGCTGATTTTTAAGAGTACTATATTAGGCTATTCAACTACAAAAAAAGTAACTACAACATCTATTAATCGTGTGCGATAATGTGCTGATATGTATTGGTAGCTCATTCGTATATAGGCAAACCAGTAATCTCGTAATAACAAAACCTATGACCCGTGAAGTTGGACATTGTATATTTTTAAAAGAAAATTATAAGTTGGACAATGAACATTGTGAAGTCATAAGTAGTCTAGTCCTTGGTAAACTGAATTAAAATCTGGTGCACCGTATCATAGGCATAGCTAGATGATTGAACATTGAGGTTAGTTCGATCAGCCGCAACTAGAAAATTACCTTCATTGGAAAAAATGACGAGACACGAAATCGAAGAGTTAGAGTCCAATGTCCAATGAACATAGGGGCTATAGTCCCTACCTTGTGGCTGAGTGGTAAGGAGTTGAGAATTTTTAGAGGAGGTCTTAGGTAACCTGAACACCTGTCATCTACTCTGAAACATGTGATTTACTTCTCTCATGTTGGCCGTGAGACCGGTCGATGGGGGCGTCTAGTGGTGGCGTATACCATGTTTAACATAAATATAATTATATTTATGCAACTGTTATTGTAAGTCTAAAATATTTTTTTGTATCGTTATAATAATGGGGCTATATTTAAGATAATATATAGATTAAGAAGACTTAAACCCTTGCGATGCACGACGGCCAAAATTATATTTTTTGGATATAAATGTTTAATGATTACGTAACTTTGAGTACAATATGCTAAATGAATTCGAGTTAAAACTATATGTTAACTATAGTCATGCTTGAAATATAAAAAGCATCATACTCAAGGCTACAGATAACGTAAGGCGTGGCGTGGCGGCATGAGTAAGCCTCAAGCTTTGCAAGAAAAGGCGAGACATGGCGTTTTTCAAAGCGTGACATGGCGGCAAAAAAATTAATATATTTTATAATTTTATATATACTTATATATATTTTTACTATTATTAAGTTATATAAATATCAATAAATTATCGAAAAGTCTGTTTTAACATTTAAGTAATATATATTCTAAGATATAGTCACAAATTTACAATCAAATGATTTTTATAGCCATTTTTAACTATTTTTAAACTTTTTAAAAAAAAAAAAAAAAAATTTCATAACGCGTTACAAAAAAACTCGCGTTAAGGCGCGCCATGGGACGCCATGACCACGTTTTTTTGCCGCCACGCCTAACAAAGACGCCTTACATGTTTTCGTAATATCTCGCCGCGCCTCGACTCCATGGCGCGCCTTGGCGCCGCCATGGCGCGTTATTTAGAACCTTGATCATACTTCAATGCAATGCTACTATAATCTTGATCGACCCCTTTAAAAGTAAATGGGTCAAGATGCCGCCTCAATGTATTAGCATTGCTTACATACTTTTCGAGCATTATTGAGAATTCTGAATGGAAGATCATAAAAGATCATAGTCGTTTATTTGATTATGTCAATACCTATTAAAATAAGGTATCCTATAAGCAAAAGACAAATGCACCCATTCCATTTCTTTTCCTAAAAACGACCATCTTTTTCACATTAGTTAAAGTTACATAAGAATGGTTATGAAAATGCTTTTTTTTTACTAATGTTAAGACTCAAGAGTCCGACAAAAGAACTCTAAAATATATCATACATTTCTTATATAAAAATACATTAAAACCCCAATCATTATACCGTTTGATGGTAAAAACCGAACGCTTAAGTATAATTAAGAACCGGAGCTTTTGTAGTTCAACATTTATGACACCAAATCAAGTTCTGAATTACATTTTTTGCAAACTCTATTCAAAGGTAAAGCTAAAAGTGTTGATTTTGAGTTTTAAACCGAATGATTCATGCTCTTAAAACCGGCCTTTTTACTTTAATCAATCGAGCTTTTCCATACATAAGCAAATTTCCATAAAGAGTTCTAACAAATCATTTAAACGCCATGAAGTAATGTAAAAGACAATAGTAATGTAATTAGTGATATCTACATGTACAATGCCCCTCTAACTATGATGTGCAACAAATTTTAGCACGTTACTTGGGAGGAAAACGTACAACCACCCCATAAGTATTAAGGAGTGAGCCCAATTAAAACCCATAACCATTTCTTTTATCAACCAAAATTCTTTGGAATCGTCTCAACTAAACATTTTACAAATCAATATGTCCATCAAGTAGTAAGTGTGACTCGAACTCAAGATATCTAACTTAATACTCTCTTCGTCCCAAAAATAGTGTTTGGAAACAAAAAAACGGTCGAAATATGATAGGTGCAGTTAATGAAGTGTTTTTCTATTAGATTACATATTTTTTCCATTCATTAAAGACGTCAGTTAACTCAATGAATAGTTTAAATTTTGTATCATTACCAAATAGTTAATGTACCAAATTTTATAATTATTAATATAAACACATCATTATTAAAATAAGCAAACTTAAGATTCAAATCATACGAAGCCACTTCACTCCACTTCCTTATTTGAAGAAGCAGCATCCAAGCAATCTCTCTGTACTAAATCTCCTCTTCTTCTACTACCCAATTCTTGAGATCTTAAATCAGAAGCTACCTACCTTCCTACAATCTTTCATCTCTCTATTTTATTATATATATATACATATATACATATATATTGTACGTATATATATTTATATATCTATATCTATATTCACACACACTACTAGTGATCAATAGCAACAATGGCTGCAAGACCGGCTTCGTTTTCTAATGATTCAAGGATAGTTAAGATGCATTTGCCTAAATCTACATTGCTCAAGGATTATCTACTCGATGATCTAAGCTCGTGTTCTTCTAATGGCTTTCGGTCTTATCCTAGAAGACAATGTTGCACCAAAGTTCGTTACCTTATTGAAATCGATCTCAATAAACACACTAAACTTTCACAAAAACCACAATCGAAATGTAAAGCGAAATCAAAGCTGCAGAAAGCTTCTGCAGCTGTGGCTAATGTGTTTAAGAGTCTTCAGTTTACGGGTAATGCAACTAAGCCTAATTTTTTAATTAGGAGTTTCTCACGAAAGCTATCGAATCGTGGATTCTGGAAGAAATCAAGTGATAATTTGAAATTGAAGGAGGAAATCATCATATCACCTTCGTCTGAACAAGTTTCAGACGTAGTGATCCCGGTTGTTGCAAGTAGCAACAGCTCAGACTCGTCTAATAGTAATTTTACAATGACCTCCGATTCATATTCATCTACTGATATCAATGTAGCTCAAAACGACGTTGTGAAAAAACATCAAACCGCCACAAATACTACCGGAAACGAAAAGGTACTTATTACATACATACATTGTAGCAAATTATACTTTTTATTTACATATGGTAATTAGTAAAATATGATAGTTTTAACTTTTTAATTTGAAAATTTAAACTTATGATATTAAATGATTTAAATTTGAATTATTATATTTTATTAAATGTGCATTAAAGTTTTACAGCGTGGAAAGTGGAGGGAAAATAGGTTTGGGGGTAGGGGTCGGTATAATATCTTTCAGTCCACGTGTTTGTACACGTGATTTACTAACTTGTGAATCTGGACCGTAGATGCCGCCTACGTGTTATTCTTTACCTTAATCTCTCCCTAATCGGCATCATAATATATCCGGGTTTCTATATATGTTTAACACGTTTAGACATGTATAAATATTAATATAACTAACCTTACATCTAATGTTATACTTATCAAAACCCATAAAATAACTATTGGTTTACGAGTTTTGATAATCACAAGATCATAACTTTAGCGTTATTATAAAGATGTCATTATATACTTAATGTATAGTATCGTTGATATGATAAATAGTGGTTATTGATGTAAGTTTAAGTATATAAAACATGTCCGAATCTCTTACACAAAATTTATAGTTGTGATTATCATTTAAATTGTTATTTTTTTTTATTATGGGGTGTTTGTTTCGGTTTATTTAGTGGGTTACGAGTTTATATGAAATTTTAAAAGATCGTAAGCTTAATATTTGAGATTTGCGGGTTTATGAAGTTTAGTTTATAACTTCTTTAAGATCATAAACTCAACTTATTAAGCTTAGAAAGAGGGAATCTCGTGTTAGAAAAATGCTCCGATTAATTAGTTATATATTTTTGTAAGTAAACTTGTGCAACCGATTAGTATGATGATTTGGGGAATGTATAATTTACATGGGAAATATGAAATAACTAATTCCAAGGTGTTTAAGTTAACTATTAAGATTTGAATTGAACATAGAAATTTAGGATCATGGCAGGTGTCATTTGTGTTGTGTTTTTTGTGAACTAGTGAGTTGACCTTGATAAGTCAAAATTCTAAATCTTGGGATTTACTTTCTTGGGAATCATCATACTTTGCCTTTCCCTTAAGATTCAAACTTACTTTGACTAAATAAAAGGAGTAAATGTGGAGGTTTTTCCGGTTTGAATTACGAGAGGACGAGTTTTTAAATCAGATGTTTGCGATTTAACTGTTGTATTTCAATTATTGTTTTTGAACCATTTTCCTGGCCACCAAAGACCCGTGACTTTTATAAGAACATTACTAGATCAAAACATACTTTACCACTATGTCACATTGATGATGGTTTTCAAGAGTACTAAAATAACCTTGAAGGTATCAAAACTATAACTTTGATCTTTATGACTAGATTTAAGTAACATTAAACAGGTTACCTTATAGTGTATATATGAATTTGTAATAGTTAAGTGAATATGAATTTCGTTTTGTTGATGATGATAATTAACAGAAGGAGCGGAAAAATGAGGAGAAAGACCAATTTAGTCCCGTTTCTGTGATGGATTTCCCTTATGATAATGAGAACGACGATGAAGATGGATATGATGTTACTTCACCTTTCAAACGTAGCCATTTATATCCCGAAGGTTGCACTCTCTCACTCTCATTTTTTTTTATCAACATACTTATTACGTTTATATTGACACGTGAAAATGATATGTAATAGGATCCAAACGAAAACTTACGTCCAAAGTTCAAAGGACTAAAACTCTTGCTCATCTAAAGCCAGTTCGGCTAGAAGATAGAATTACGTTTTCAGAATCTAGAGCAAATGATTCGTTCATTGAATTATCCTTGGAAGATAATCAAACTGAGAAGAAGGCAATTGCATTGCTTCAACTATTGAAAACAACATTGCCTTCTCATGATCTATCCGAATCCACCATATCGGCCTTGTCAGGATTTTTTACAGACCAAATTATTGACGGAAATGTCTCTAACTATGATCTATTACTAGCAGCAAAAGATTGGGTCAACGATCAACCAAGAGAGATGTTCGAGTCTCAGGATTATAAGCTGGCGTATATAAGAGATATGGAAAAGGGAGTGAAATGGTCAAAGTATAACCATGAAGAAGAAAAGGAAGAAGTTTGTTTGGAACTAGAGTATGAAGTTTTTACTTCTTTAGTTGAAGAGATGTTACTCGATTTTTATTTATAGCCTTTTTATAGCACATATTCTCGTGTGCGTAGCGAATAGATAGCATTAGAAACAACAGTGGGTTGTTTTTTTGCAGTTACTTTTAAAGCAAGATAGAATAAGTAGAACAAAATGTTAGAATAAAACACTCCCCTTGGGCAAGACCGAGATTAGGGATGATTAACGCCTAGACTATTAAGGATGATCATCGGGGAGTTTTCATTTTTGTCCTACGTTTTTCCTTGTAAAATATTCAATAAAAGTTGTTTAAGTTTCCATATTGTATGAACAAAAAATTCAGTCACTTTAACTCTATACTGTGAAAGGCCTAATATGATGTTCTTACGCTACACGGGTTATGAAGGTTGGAAATTATTTTCAGTTACTCGTAAAAAATTTAGATTCAATAATGACATATACCTTATTCATTTAAACACGAATACATACATTATCTTGGAATGATTTTGACATAATTCTGTTTTTAAACTATACCATTTAGCCTAACTACCCTGTTTAGGAAATAAGTACCATTTTCGAAAACTATAGTTACATGAAATTCCAACCAATGTATTTTGATACGCATCTGTAAAACTATAACGTTTAACCTAACATGATAAGTTTATCATGACGTCAAAAAACCTATGTTTAACCCTCTTGTAACGCACAAGCAAACAACCTAGTTAATAACTTTACATAAACTATTGGCAATGTTTATCCAAAAGAAGTTTTAGCGTATTGAACTAAACTCATGTAACATGACTAGAACCGAGTTTTATTATCATTTTAAGAAAATTCTATCTGTTTTAAAACTGTAAAATTCATTTGACATTAAGTTCTTATTTAGGAAACTTAACCTTAATTCTTTCTACTCAAGTGGTAGAAATTAGTAATCGGGTTTTGTGGAAAAACTTTTATATTTCATCATATATTTTATAGAAAATATTAACCTATCGGGCCCAAGCCCACATACGGGCTTGGGCTTACATTTGATTGGGCCTCTATAATCTAACATTCCCCCTCAAGCTAAGTAGTGGGATTTCCAATGCTTAACTTGTCAAGACAGTGAGCGAAGATCTTTCCGGTAACCGCCTTTGTAAGGATATCTGCAAGCTGATCTTTTGATGAAACAAACGGAAGCTCGATAATCTCATCTTCAAGTTTTTCTTTGATGAAGTGCCTATCAACTTCAACGTGTTTTGTGCGATCATGTTGAACTGGATTTCCTGAGATCTGGATAGCAGCTTTGTTATCACACATGATCTTACTGGCTTCTTCTGAGGGATACCCAATTTCTGACAATAGTTTTCGCAGCCATAGGACTTCAGCTAATCCTCGTGCTATTCCTCGGAATTCAGCTTCAGCACTTGAGAGAGCGACAACTTTTTGCTTTTTACTCCTCCATGTAACAAGATTTCCTCCCACTAGGGTAAAATACCCTGATGTAGACCTCCTATTACCTTTGTCGCCTGCCCAGTCAGCATCGGTATAAGCATCAATCTTCAGGTGCCCATTTGCTTTAAATAGAACACCGTGTCCAGGAGTTCCATTGAGAAACCTGATAATCCGTAAAGCTGCTTCCATGTGTTGGACTTGAGGTTGGTGCATGAATTGACTTATAACTCCCACTGCATACGCAATATCTGGACGAGTATGGGCTAAGTAGATAAGTTTTCCCACCGTTCTCTGATATCTTTCTTTATCTGCCAGTTCAGCTTCATCTTCCATGAACAATTTTTGGTTGGCAATCATGGGAGTATCTGCAGGTTTGCAATCTAGCATTCCCGTCTCCGCTAATAAATCAAGGACATATTTTTGCTGGCAAATAAAGATCCCTAATTTTGATCTTAGAACTTCAATTCCGAGAAAATATTTGAGTCTTCCCAGATCTTTCATTTCAAATTCTTTGAAAAGATTAGCTTTCAATTTTGTCATTTCCTCTGAATCATCCCCTGTAATGATCATGTCATCAACGTAGATTATTAAACAGGTTATGAGTTTACCTCTCCGTTTCAAGAAGAGAGTGTGATCGGAATTGCTTTGGTTATAACCATATTTCTTCATAATTGTGGTAAACCGACCAAACCACGCTCGTGGAGACTGCTTCAAACCGTACAGAGATTTCTTTAGTCGGCAAACTTTCATGGCCTCGGAACTATCATGAATTCCAGGTGGGGCTTCCATGTAGATTTCTTCTTTCAATTCTCCATGTAGGAAGGCATTCTTGACATCGAATTGGTGTAATGGCCAATCCTTGTTCGCTGCAACTGAGAATAGAACTCTAATAGTATCAATCTTGGCTACTGGAGAGAAAGTCTCACAGTAGTCAATCCCGTAAGTCTGAGTATACCCCTTTGCGACTAATCGAGCTTTATACCTTTCGATTGATCCATCGGGTTTATACTTGATAGTGAACACCCACCGACATTTAACGGGTTTCTTTCCTGGAGGCAATTCACATTCTTCCCATGTTTCACTTCTTTTCAGGGCTTCAAGTTCAGTTCCAATTGCTTCTTTCCATTCTTTATACTTGAGTGCTTCTTCAACACTTGTTGGTATTTTTTCAGAACAGATCGCGTTTGCGAAGGACTTGGCTTCCGGAACTAAATTCCTTCTTGCGATATTTGCAACTGGATATCTTGACCCTCTTGAACTTCTTTCAGGTGAGTATCTGTTAGGCGGAACTCCCCTGGTTGATCTAGGTGGAAGATCATACCGAGCTGGTTCAGTTACACTCGGAGTTTCCGTCTCGACCTGTTGTTCATCATCACACATATCAGAGTTATTTGAAGTATCCGGAGATTCAGATCCACTTACCTCGGATATCAGTTGAGGAGGATCATTGTTGGTGGGAGTGGTACTGTCTTCAGGTTCTTCACGACTATCAGTCTCCGGAGTGGGTGTATCAGTAGAAGCACCATTCACAGGTGGTGCCCAACTTATCCATCTTAATGCGTCATTTTCTTTTCCCCCCTGACCATGAAGATGGGTCTGGTAAAAGAACTCAGTTTCAAGAAAGTCACAGTTCATTGTTGTGAACATGTGACGCCGACTCGGGCTGTAACACCGATACCCGTGTTGATTGACACCATACCCCAGAAACACACATTTCTCTGCACAAGGATCAAGTTTTGAACGCTCTATTTTTGGTATATGGACAAAAACAGAACATCCAAATACTCGAGGTTCAAGAGTTAGATTTGAAGGCAATTTATGGAAGTGTGACAGTGTTTGGAGAGGAGTTTTGAGAGCTAGAGCTCGGGTTGGGAGACGATTAACTAAGTACGTGGCAGTGACAACTGCTTCTGGCCAAAAAGACTTTGGGACTTGTGATTCGATCATTAGAGCACGAGTGATTTCCAACAAGAAACGATTTTTGCGTTCTGAAACCCCATTTTGTTCAGGGGTGTGAGCACACGAGGTTTGATGAATGATTCCCCGCTCTTTACAGAAGTTTTTCATGGAAGTATTACAGAATTCTCCCCCATTATCGGATCGGAGAATTTGTATGTCCTGTTTGAATTGAGTTTTTACCATGTTACAAAACGATGTGAACTTAGTAAACACTTCAGACTTAGTTTTTAAAAGATAAGTCCATGTCATACGAGTACAATCATCTATAAATAACAGGAAATAACGAAAAATTTGTCCCCCTTCAATTTTTGAGGGACCCCAAACATCAGAATGAATTAACGAAAAAGGAGAATCAACTCTAGTATCATTAGGTTTAAACGTTTGTCTATGACTCTTAGCCAAAATACAAGTGTCACAATGGAAAGTTTTATTATTAGGAAATAAGTGCGGAAATAATTGTCTCAAATAACCAGCAGACGGATGGCCTAATCTTCTGTGCCATAACCAAGCTTTCCTATCGTTGGACCCATGAGTGAGCAGAACAGAACCGTGGTGAGTAACTTCATCAACATAGTAAAGTCCTTGTCTTTCAGTACCACGTCCAATGATCTTCCCCGTTCTGATATCCTGCAAAAGGCAAAAAGTGGGGTGCATTAATACCACACAGTTTAATTCTTTCGTAACATGACTGACTGATAATAACTTGTGTGATAGTGATGGTACATAAAGACATCTAGAGAGTCGTAATGTTTTTGAAATTTCAATGGTTCCCCCTCCTTTAACTGGGAGGGTTTCCCCATTGGTTGTGTGAATTCTTGTTTTATCAACTCTAGATTTGGACGTTAGATCGGTGATATCAAACGTCATCGTATCGATGGCACCACAATCAAAGATCCAAGAAGTGCATTTAGAATCTTTGGTTGCAACATGATCTTTGCCAGAAGGAGACTCATATTTTTCCTTTTCTAAATCGTAATCATTTAACTTATCGAGTAAGTTTTTATTAAAACTTTTTGGATTTAAAAAAGTATCATTACCCGGAGGGTTTGGTATAGAACAACCAAACCCTATACCTGGTTTTGGTGCGCCATCGGTACTCGTCTCTCCTCCGCCTCTAGTTTCACTGCTTCCTACAGCGGCTGCAGCTTTTCCAGTCTTGGAGGTCTTGTGATTCTCATTCCACCAGTCTGGATATCCGACAATTTTAAAGCATTGCTCTTTGGTGTGTTTTGACATACCACACTCTTCACACTTGAGCTTGCTTTTATCGACCTTTAATTGGGGTCGGAACGCCGGTTTTTCTGATCGATAATTCTTAGAGACAAGCCCGGCTCCATCTCCGATGGTATTAAGCCCAGCTGCTACACCCGTATCTGCCCCATGGTTCCCGTCAATAATAGCTTGGTGAGCCTTTTCTTTTCTGACCGTAGCATACGCGGTTTCGGGAGATGGGAGCGGATCAGAACGGAGAATTTCCCGTTTAATTGGGTCATACCTCCGGTCAAGTCCGTTCATAAACTGGAACAACTTTGTTTCGGATCGGACTCGATTATATGTGGCTATGTCAGCTGTGCACGTCATCGGGTTAGGATCCCGACGATCAATTTCTCCCCAAATTCCCTGCATCCCTATCCAAAACTCTTCCAGTGATAGTTGCTGTTGTTTGAACTCATTAGCTTTAACGTGGAGATCGAAAGTTTGTAACTTATCCTTCCCGCTGCTGTAAGTAATTGCCAGGGATTCCCATAGTAACTTCGCGGTGGGAAACTCAGTAAGATTACTTGCGATACTAGGCTCGATATTCTGAATTAACCACGAGAAAACCACAAGATCGGCTTGTTCCCACTCATCGTATTTTTCATCAGTGATGGCATGAGGGTTTTCGGTAAGATGGTTGAGGTACACTTTCGATTTCCCCCCAATAGATACTCGAATCATACGAGCCCATAACGGGTAGTTGGTGCTTGTCAACGTTAAACTAATCTTGAGTTGATCAGACGGGTTTGGTTTTGGACTTTGGAACTGATTCTGAGTTCCGTTACGAAGCAACTCCATTAGTTGCATGGCAAGATTATTGTTTTCTGCGTCTGCCATACTGGTTCAAGAGTAAATTCGAAATGAATTTTTTTTTTTTTTTTTTTTTTTTGTGTCCGAGATGTCCCGAGTCGTGCCCGAGATGTCTCGAGTGGTGTCCGAGATGTTCCGAGTCGTGCTCAAGGTAATCAGGGTTGTGTCCGAGAAAAATCGAGTCGTGCCCGAGATACTCGAGTCGTATCCGAGGTATATCGAGTCGTGCCCGAGATAACCCTAGTCGTGTCCGATGTCCGAGGTGTCCGAGTAACTCCGAGTCGTGTCCGAGATAACCCTAGTCGTGTCCGAGAAACTCCGAGTCGTGTCCGAGAAACTCCGAGTTTTGTCCGAGAAACTCCGAGTCGTGTCCGAGAAACTCTGAGTCGTGTCCGAGAAACTCCGAGTCTTGTCCGAGATAACCCTAGTCGTGTCCGAGAAACTCCGGGTTGTATCCGAGGTAACCTGGTCATGTCCGAGATCGTGTCCGAGGTAACCCTTTTTTTTTTCTTTTTTTTCTTTTTTTTTTCTGGTCGAACACACTAATTCGTGTGTGTTGAATTTCTATCCTAACACACTAATTCGTGTGTGTTGAATTTCTATCCTAACACACTAGTTCGTGTGTGTTGAATTTCTATCCTAACACACTAGTTCGTGTGTGATGTTTTTCCAGTCTAATGGCTAGTTGTTTGGATTGGTTTCCTAGTCGAATAGACTAGTTCGAACAGGTACTTCCGAAAGTAACCTGCTCTGATACCATGTAGAAATTAGTAATCGGGTTTTGTGGAAGAACTTTTATATTTCATCAACTTACAACGATTACATATGAAGCCTATTTATAGGAAATATTAACCTATCGGGCCCAAGGCCACATACGGGCTTGGGCTTACATTTGATTGGGCCTCTATAATCTAACAGATTTCTCATTCATTCCATGCGAAAATCCTTCAAAACATTTGAGCTTGTTTTCCTCCGTTGTAATGCTTTTAGTCACATACACATACATACAACTTATCTTTATTTCATCACCTTTTCTTACGAAACTTAAAAAATGAAAGTTTTAAACCGGTTCTCCAATAACTAATTCTCCAAGAAGATGAAGGGAGAAGAACAATCAAGATCTTTGTTCGGTATTTGTCTAACAAATAGACCAAAATGGCAACATTTTCTCATTTGCTCTTCCGGCTTCTTCTTTGGGTACCTTGTTAATGGCATCTGTGAGGTTTGCTTTCTCGGATCTTATTCATACGCGTACAAATATTCATGGAAATATATTTTGACTCGTTTTATTTCAGGAGTATGTATATAACAGGCTTCAGTTCAGGTACATATTATTTGAGTTTGTTTACGTATATGAGATTATGAGTTCCAATTGATTATTAACTCTTGGGAACTATTTTGATCCTAAAATTTCAGCTATGGTTGGTATTTTACTTTCGTTCAAAGTTTTGTCTACTTGCTTCTTATTTATATTCAAGGTTTTACACCGAAACAAATGGTGAATCCATGGAAAATATATGTTAAACTCTCCGATGTACTTATGGGTTCTCAAGGATTAACCAAAGGGTCTTTGGCTTTCCTTAATTACCCCGCACAACTTATGTTCAAATCAACAAAGGTATGAGTGATTTGTATGTAATTTTTACGGATGCTTTTTTATGTACCAATAAATATTTTTTGTATGATGAGATTGTAGGTTTTACCTGTTATGATAATGGGTGCGTTTATTCCTGGTTTAAAACGAAAGTACCCACCACATGAATATTTCTCTGCTGTTCTTTTAGTTATCGGCTTGATACTCTTCACTTTAGCCGATGCTAATTCTTCTCCAAATTTTAGTGTTATCGGTGTTGTGATGGTTTGTGGGTCTTTAGTTATGGATGCTTTTCTTGGTAATTTGCAAGAAGCGATTTTTACAATTAATCCAAATACCACACAGGTAATCAGCATTTGTTAATAACGTATTAGTTAAATTTCCGGGGATTTGTTCTTTTTGATGAAAGTTTTAAGAACTATTTTTACTCAATATACAAGTTTGCCTTTTCTCAGATGGAAATGTTATTTTGTTCGACGTTAGTTGGATTACCTTTTCTAGTTCCACCAATGGTCTTAACGGAAGAACTGTTCAAAGCATGGAATTCATGTTATGAGGTAAGTTTGACATGAGAAAAGATTTTCGTCGTTCAAGATTTCATCAATCTTTATATTAACTTGTTTAATTTGCAGCATCCTTATGTATACGGGGTTCTACTGTTTGAAGCTGTAGCCACATATGTCGGTCAAGTATCTGTTTTATCACTCATTGCTCTTTTCGGGGCTGCAACAACTGCTATGATAAGTGATCATACTAAGTACACACTTCAAAAATCTGTTGTAATTTCAAATAAACATAATATACTAGCGAACTAACGATGAAATATTTGATATGCAGATAACAACTGCAAGAAAGGCGGTAACATTATTGTTGTCTTTGTAACATCCTAGTTTCGGATAAAGAATATTTTATAGATATATGTTATGTTTTAGTCTTTAATAGAAATTAGAAATGGAGAAGGACTAAATTTGTAAGAGAAATAGTTAGCCTTGGTTGGAAAGGATTGACATTGTTAAATATTATGGTTAAGTAAGTAACTTAATAAAGTCTTAAAAGATGAGGGACCAAGGGTGTAATTTAGAGAAATGGATATGAGATGGATATTGAGGTGGCAATTCCAGATTATTCTAGGTGTTTATGTGTGTGAGTCGATTGAAGATGAAATCAAAGAAGAAGAAATCATCAAATTGAAGCTATTTTATAGTATATTCCATCAATTAGAGTGAAGATTAAGGGTTTAAGAACCTTGGTTTTGGTTCTAATGGAAGAAAAAGAAGGTATGATCATATACTTTAAGTTATTTGATGAAATTGAGTTTATATTATGTGTTATAACATCATTTAGATGTTTAATTTGAAGATGGAAATGGTTAATTTGGTTAATTTAGATGTTTGATTATTTTGGGGATAATCATGAAAGTTGAAGAATTGTTAGAATTAAGCTTTGTTTATATGTTAATTGATGATTAATAATATATATGAATGTTTAGAAGATTGAAAGATTTATGTATATGAAATTTTATAAGATTTCATGTTTTAGCTTAAATGGGTGAAAAGATGAATTGTTATGTAGAAATGTTTATTATTATGAGAATGATTTAGAATGAAAGAATTAATGATAAGAATGATTATTATCATGTTTATGATAGAAAAGATAAGTTAAATGTACTTGGATATGTGTTTGGGTGAAATGGTGTTAAGTATGTTATGTTAATTGCCAAACGGGTCATGTGACCCGTTTAGAGGTGGCAAATGGGTAAGAGATGGTTAAAGGGAAGAAAACATTTCTTGTAATGTGTTATTTATGTTTGATGTAATGTGTTTAAAGAGTTAAAATGCTTATTTGTGCATTAGAGAGTTAAATGGGTCAAAAGACCAAAGGAGTGGCAAGTTGGGTAGAAATTGCCATAAGTGTTAGAAAGTGTTAGAAAGAGTTAGAAATAGTTAGAAAGAGTTGTAATGAGGATAATACATATGTTTATATGTATGTAAGATATATTGAAAGAAAGAATTGTGTTTGGTTGTAGAAACGCAAATTTGGAGAAGAAGAGTAAAAAGGGAAGAGCTTTACATGTTGTAGCTTAATCCGACTTCAAGGTGAGTATACGAAGCTTATTTAATATATGTTGAATGTTTATATTTGTATGTAAATATATTGGAGAGTTGATTTATATACTAGTTATATATGTTGTTGAGTTGTTAGAAGAAATGAGAACTAGAAGTGCCGTAAACTAACGTGCAAGTGCAGGAAAATATCAAAAACGAAAATCAGCCAGGCTGAAGCCCAGAATGCGTCGCATGGAGCTCGAATGCGCCGCATTCTGAGCTCCGTGGCTTATGTTGATTTTTGTTGTGCCGAATGCGTTGCATTCGATACCTAGACCAATTTTTAGTGAATTTTAAGGTAGTTTAAGTATGGGAATGATACTCTAATCTATTATTATGATAGAGAAGAATGGAGAAGACATTTACATGTCGATAAGAAAGAGAATCGACTTTAATAGTCGGAAATGATTAGAGTTAACTATGTATATACCGCGAGGGTATGTAATTGAGTTTTAATAGTCGGAAAGAATTAAGAACCAACTCTATATAGTTGGAAGAAGAGAAAGATGAGACTTTAATTAGTCTTGGTATATTTTGTAGTCAATGATAAAGTTATATTATTTGAGTATATAACGAGAATTAAACCGTAGAGGTCTTGTTATGGTTGTTCTTTATATTATGGTGGTTATTCATGTTATGGTTGTTTGTGTTATGATTATTTTATGTTATAAATTGTTATAATGAAAAGAAGTTGACTTTAAATAGTCGAGAAGAAGTAGTATCAACTTTACATACCGCGAGGGTATGTATAAGTGATAGATACGACAATTTGATTGTCGAGTGAAGAGATAGAATATAAATGGGTTGATGACCCGAGTTAGTAGATTGTTTATAGAAAGGGATAGAATATAAATGGGTTGATGACCCGAGTTAATAGATTGTTAATAGAAAGAGATAGAATATAAATGGGTTGATGACCCGAGTTAGTAGATTGTTTATAGAAAGAGATAGAATATAAATGGGTTGATGACCCGAGTTAGTAGATTGTTTATAGAAAGAGATAGAATATAAATGGGTTGATGACCCGAGTTAGTAGATTGTTTATAGAAAGATATAGAATATAAATAGGTTAATGACCCGAGTTAGTAGATTGTTTATAGAAAGAGATAGAATATAAATGGGTTGATGACCCGAGTTAGTAGATTGTTTATAGAAAGAGATAGAATATAAATGGGTTGATGACCCGAGTTAGTAGATTGTTTATAGAAAGAGATAGAATATAAATGGGTTAGTAGATTGTTTATAGAAAGAGATAGAATATAAATAGGTTAATGACCCGAGTTAGTAGATTGTTTATAGAAAGAGATAGAATATAAATGGGTTGATGACCCGAGTTAGTAGATTGTTTATAGAAAGAGATAGAATATAAATGGGTTGATGACCCGAGTTAGTAGATTGTTTATAGAAAGAGATAGAATATAAATGGGTTGATGACCCGAGTTAGTAGATTGTTTATAGAAAGAGATAGAATATAAATAGGTTAATGACCCGAGCTAGTAGATCGTTTATAGAATTGGGTCGGGAGACCTTTATTGTTGAGAAAGTTTAATAAATGTAAATGATAAGATATGTAGTTAAATGGGTTATGAAGTTAATGAGTTGAACACATGATGTGAACTCATTAGTTATGTGTAGACTTGTGTATAGAGGTAGTTAATGTTTATTATTGTTGTTTGAATAATATTTTTGAGATATATATATGTTATAATTGATTCTTGATGATTAGAAGAATTTTATGTGTATGAAGTATATTATAAATTGTTATAAGAAAAAGAATGATTAGATAGTTGTCGGGAAAGAGAAGAAGAGATAGATACGACATTTAGTTGTCGGGAAAGAGAAGAAGAGATAGATACGACATTTAGTTGTCGGGAAAGAGAAGAAGAGATAGATACGACATTTAGTTGTCGGGAAAGAGAATAAGAGATAGACAAGACATTTAGTTGTCGGGAAAGAGAAGAAGAGATAGATACGACATTTAGTTGTCGGGAAAGAGAAAAAGAGATAGACACGACATTTAGTTGTCGGGAAAGAGAAGAAGATATAGATACGACATTTAGTTGTCGGGAAAGAGAAGAAGAGATAGATACGACATTTAGTTGTCGGGAAAGAGAAGAAGTGTTAGATACGACAATGTGATTGTCGGGAAGAGAAAAGAAGTAATTGTATAGAAAGAAAGAAAGAATAGATTTTTAAAGTAGTCGTGTTAGATGTAATTAACATAATCGTAAGGTATACTCACTAGCTTAACGCTAATATATTATGTTAATTGTATGTTTTGTAGGTAATTGAGTTTTATGGCAAGGCAAGCTAAAGAAGAAGGGAAGGGGACCGTTATAGAGATTATATGTTTTATAAAAAATGTTTTTGTAAGAGCTTCCGCTCCAAATTGTAAAATGAGATGTTAATAGACTATTGTCGTTGACTAAAGAGATGAAATAAGTAACACCTTCGAATGATTGATAAATGTTTTGTAAAAAAAAAAAATAGAGTGTATTTGGTCTCGGGTGTTACAAGTTGGTATCAGAGCCTTGACTTGTGTGAGTCGAGTATCTAATCAATACTTGAACCCAAGTTGAGGCTTTGTAATGTAAGATCATTGGGGAAGAAGCTTGTCTTGCGAAGAAGATAAGAGTAAGTAACGTTTTTGTAAGTGAAGTAAGATTTATTGTTAGAAATTTATAATGCTCTAATTTAAGATATGCAATATTAAGTATTGCGTGTACATGAGTTTGATGTGTTTAGAGTTAACGTGTGACCAACGTTTATTTTGAATATGTTATTTGAGAGTATATCCGTTTTGGTTGATGAATGTTAGAAGAATGGCAAGTAAGGTTAGAAAGTATATGCTAGAAGTATATGCTATAATTATAATTGCGTATATTATAATTTTTATATTTTGTTAGTAGAATTTGAGAAAGAAGAAGTAGTCGTTATAAAGAATGAGGTAGAATTGGATGTTTAGCAATGATGGCTAATGAAATTAGCCAAGCTTTTAGAAAGATAATGTTATTTTTATATGAAGAGGATTAGAGAAAATGTGTTAGAAGTTTCTTTACGGCAATTAGGGATGGCAATAAAACCCGTACCCGATGGGGACCCGGTATCCGAACCCGTTTTGACCGGGGAATCCCCGAGTTGACCGGGGATGGGGATGGGGATGGGGAATCCCCGATATTAAAAACGGGGATGGGGACGGGGATGGTAATACTCTCCTAATACCCGTACCCGTACCCATACCCGTACCCATACCCATACCCGAAAAGTATCAAGTTTACATGTCACTTATATTAGTGGGCCTAATAATATTTCATTTGATATTCTGTACAAAACTTTTCATCTTCCTTCATCGATACTACCAATCATATATAAATAAAAAATAAAAAACCCTAGCCTCTTATACCCCTATACCACACAAGTACACAACTGTTAATGTTAATCTTCATAGAAGACGACTACTGATGCTATATTGTTCATACGACTTTTTCAACAAGACAAGAATCACTGTTAAGGTAAATAGCCTATAATCAATCCTTTCTTTATCATCATTATTCAGACCTATAATTGATCTTTTTAAGCTATCATCAATATTCAAAATAATAAATGTTGATTTTATTCGTTATCTATTGTTAGGAGATTTATCTATTTTATTCACTATTAGAATTTGTGTTGTAAACTTGTGATCTGATGTTTTATGTACTGTAATAAGGACATGCATGAACTTGTTACTTTTGATGTTCTATACACTATAAGTTACATTTGATGAATTTATTGTTCAGAAAGTATATGTATGTTTGGTGACTTGTCCTTGTTAATTGTTATGGTGTTTTGTTTGTTTCATTCTCATGATTTTTAAGGATCTCATTTTGTAAAGGGTTGATTTGAATTCACATCTTAGTTTCCACAATTTGACTTGTAGTCTTGTCCTTTTGTTTCAACTGGTTTTGAATTCTTGTTGCATGTATGAATTATGCAAAACTATTTTTGAAGTATGGAAGTCTAGAAGTTACTTTTTTCTTATTGTAATGTTTTTTATACTTTGTTGGTTGATGTTACAGTAAGGCTAAATGCCAAAAAAATATGTAGTTGGCTAGTTACAAAATACTTAATACGTGAGAAGGAAATCCCCGTCCCCGATGGGGATCCCCGTCCCCGATGGAGCTGGGGATGGGATTACAATTTTACTCCCCATCGGGTATGAGGACGGGGATGGGGATGAATATTGAGATTGGGGATGGGGATGGGAAACATGATCCCCGAAATTCCCCGACCCATTGCCATCCCTAACGGCAATATGTAATATGATTTAGATAGAGATGGAATTTTAATCCAAGATTAATTGGGCCGTTTAGAAATTTTTGTTTTAAGAATTAGAAATATGTTTATTAGTTAGAGTTATTCGAGATAGTATATGATATAGAAATCGATGAAAAGTTGATTTATGTTGGAAACGATAGTTATTTTGACTAAAAAGTGAAGTAACTTTAGAATAAGAAATCAAAGTAGTTAAAATTCTTTGGATTTATAGAAAAGGATCTGATTTTATTTAGAATCCGGAGAGTAAAAGAAGTAAATTTTATTCTTCTTTGTTCGAAAAATAGATTTCGGGGACGAAATCATTAGAAGGAGGGAAGATTTGTAACATCCTAGTTTCGGATAAAGAATATTTTATAGATATATGTTATGTTTTAGTCTTTAATAGAAATTAGAAATGGAGAAGGACTAAATTTGTAAGAGAAATAGTTAGCCTTGGTTGGAAAGGATTGACATTGTTAAAATTATGGTTAAGTAAGTAACTTAATAAAGTCTTGAAAGATGAGGGACCAAGGGTGTAATTTAGAGAAATGGATATGAGATGGATATTGAGGTGGCAATTCCAGATTATTCTAGGTGTTTATGTGTGTGAGTCGATTGAAGATGAAATCAAAGAAGAAGAAATCATCAAATTGAAGCTATTTTATAGTATATTCCATCAATTAGAGTGAAGATTAAGGGTTTAAGAACCTTGGTTTTGGTTCTAATGGAAGAAAAAGAAGGTATGATCATATACTTTAAGTTATTTGATGAAATTGAGTTTATATTATGTGTTATAACATCATTTAGATGTTTAATTTGAAGATGGAAATGGTTAATTTGGTTAATTTAGATGTTTGATTATTTTGGGGATAATCATGAAAGTTGAAGAATTGTTAGAATTAAGCTTTGTTTATATGTTAATTGATGATTAATAATATATATGAATGTTTAGAAGATTGAAAGATTTATGTATATGAAATTTTATAAGATTTCATGTTTTAGCTTAAATGGGTGAAAAGATGAATTGTTATGTAGAAATGTTTATTATTATGAGAATGATTTAGAATGAAAGAATTAATGATAAGAATGATTATTATCATGTTTATGATAGAAAAGATAAGTTAAATGTACTTGGATATGTGTTTGGGTGAAATGGTGTTAAGTATGTTATGTTAATTGCCAAACGGGTCATGTGACCCGTTTAGAGGTGGCAAATGGGTAAGAGATGGTTAAAGGGAAGAAAACATTTCTTGTAATGTGTTATTTATGTTTGATGTAATGTGTTTAAAGAGTTAAAATGCTTATTTGTGCATTAGAGAGTTAAATGGGTCAAAAGACCCAAGGAGTGGCAAGTTGGGTAGAAATTGCCATAAGTGTTAGAAAGTGTTAGAAAGAGTTAGAAATAGTTAGAAAGAGTTGTAATGAGGATAATACATATGTTTATATGTATGTAAGATATATTGAAAGAAAGAATTGTGTTTGGTTGTAGAAACGCAAATTTGGAGAAGAAGAGTAAAAAGGGAAGAGCTTTACATGTTGTAGCTTAATCCGACTTCAAGGTGAGTATACGAAGCTTATTTAATATATGTTGAATGTTTATATTTGTATGTAAATATATTGGAGAGTTGATTTATATACTAGTTATATATGTTGTTGAGTTGTTAGAAGAAATGAGAACTAGAAGTGCCGTAAACTAACGTGCAAGTGCAGGAAAATATCAAAAACGAAAATCAGCCAGGCTGAAGCCCAGAATGCGTCGCATGGAGCTCGAATGCGCCGCATTCTGAGCTCCGTGGCTTATGTTGATTTTTGTTGTGCCGAATGCGTTGCATTCGATACCTAGACCAATTTTTAGTGAATTTTAAGGTAGTTTAAGTATGGGAATGATACTCTAATCTATTATTATGATAGAGAAGAATGGAGAAGACATTTACATGTCGATAAGAAAGAGAATCGACTTTAATAGTCGGAAATGATTAGAGTTAACTATGTATATACCGCGAGGGTATGTAATTGAGTTTTAATAGTCGGAAAGAATTAAGAACCAACTCTATATAGTTGGAAGAAGAGAAAGATGAGACTTTAATTAGTCTTGGTATATTTTGTAGTCAATGATAAAGTTATATTATTTGAGTATATAACGAGAATTAAACCGTAGAGGTCTTGTTATGGTTGTTCTTTATATTATGGTGGTTATTCATGTTATGGTTGTTTGTGTTATGATTATTTTATGTTATAAATTGTTATAATGAAAAGAAGTTGACTTTAAATAGTCGAGAAGAAGTAGTATCAACTTTACATACCGCGAGGGTATGTATAAGTGATAGATACGACAATTTGATTGTCGAGTGAAGAGATAGAATATAAATGGGTTGATGACCCGAGTTAGTAGATTGTTTATAGAAAGGGATAGAATATAAATGGGTTGATGACCCGAGTTAATAGATTGTTAATAGAAAGAGATAGAATATAAATGGGTTGATGACCCGAGTTAGTAGATTGTTTATAGAAAGAGATAGAATATAAATGGGTTGATGACCCGAGTTAGTAGATTGTTTATAGAAAGAGATAGAATATAAATGGGTTGATGACCCGAGTTAGTAGATTGTTTATAGAAAGATATAGAATATAAATAGGTTAATGACCCGAGTTAGTAGATTGTTTATAGAAAGAGATAGAATATAAATGGGTTGATGACCCGAGTTAGTAGATTGTTTATAGAAAGAGATAGAATATAAATGGGTTGATGACCCGAGTTAGTAGATTGTTTATAGAAAGAGATAGAATATAAATGGGTTAGTAGATTGTTTATAGAAAGAGATAGAATATAAATAGGTTAATGACCCGAGTTAGTAGATTGTTTATAGAAAGAGATAGAATATAAATGGGTTGATGACCCGAGTTAGTAGATTGTTTATAGAAAGAGATAGAATATAAATGGGTTGATGACCCGAGTTAGTAGATTGTTTATAGAAAGAGATAGAATATAAATGGGTTGATGACCCGAGTTAGTAGATTGTTTATAGAAAGAGATAGAATATAAATAGGTTAATGACCCGAGCTAGTAGATCGTTTATAGAATTGGGTCGGGAGACCTTTATTGTTGAGAAAGTTTAATAAATGTAAATGATAAGATATGTAGTTAAATGGGTTATGAAGTTAATGAGTTGAACACATGATGTGAACTCATTAGTTATGTGTAGACTTGTGTATAGAGGTAGTTAATGTTTATTATTGTTGTTTGAATAATATTTTTGAGATATATATATGTTATAATTGATTCTTGATGATTAGAAGAATTTTATGTGTATGAAGTATATTATAAATTGTTATAAGAAAAAGAATGATTAGATAGTTGTCGGGAAAGAGAAGAAGAGATAGATACGACATTTAGTTGTCGGGAAAGAGAAGAAGAGATAGATACGACATTTAGTTGTCGGGAAAGAGAAGAAGAGATAGATACGACATTTAGTTGTCGGGAAAGAGAAGAAGAGATAGATACGACATTTAGTTGTCGGGAAAGAGAAGAAGAGATAGATACGACATTTAGTTGTCGGGAAAGAGAAGAAGAGATAGACACGACATTTAGTTGTCGGGAAAGAGAAGAAGAGATAGACACGACATTTAGTTGTCGGGAAAGAGAAGAAGAGATAGATACGACATTTAGTTGTCGGGAAAGAGAAGAAGTGTTAGATACGACAATGTGATTGTCGGGAAGAGAAAAGAAGTAATTGTATAGAAAGAAAGAAAGAATAGATTTTTAAAGTAGTCGTGTTAGATGTAATTAACATAATCGTAAGGTATACTCACTAGCTTAACGCTAATATATTATGTTAATTGTATGTTTTGTAGGTAATTGAGTTTTATGGCAAGGCAAGCTAAAGAAGAAGGGAAGGGGACCGTTATAGAGATTATATGTTTTATAAAAAATGTTTTTGTAAGAGCTTCCGCTCCAAATTGTAAAATGAGATGTTAATAGACTATTGTCGTTGACTAAAGAGATGAAATAAGTAACACATTAGAATGATTGATAAATGTTTTGTAAAAAAAAAAATAGAGTGTATTTGGTCTCGGGTGTTACAGTCTTACATTATATTTACAAAACCATTGAGTGGACAACACGGGTCAGGGCTCATACTGATAGCAATGGGCGTGATTTTAAAGATGGTGCCCGATCATAAGGTTTCTGGATACGTTCAACGAACAGATATGAATCTGAGACAAGGGAAATTGCATCCAAAGGAACATAAGATTGTAAATCTTGAAGAAAATAGGCCTTTGGTGTAAGATGTTCAACGTTTTGAGTTTCGATTTCTTGACATAAGTCACCTATTGCTAATGATAGACGCCTTCGTTGTAATCTAAGCTAGATTTGGATTTCGCATCTAGAAGCACATGTTAAGATGCATTAATATGCTTAGATTACTTGAAAAATGTATTTAATACACATTAACGGAATTTGATTGTAAATGTGTTAAATTGATTATTTAACACATATTTACATGTGTCCTTAGAACACAAGTTAGACAAATCGAAGATAAAAATATGTAATTTTTTTTTTACAGAAAATGATGAAAATCCTTCTTAAAAAAAGATAAGACAACTTTTAGTCGATATAATATCGAGTACAATCTAAGAAAATCTTGAACAATTGTTGTCAAGTTGTCATCAAGGTACTTTCTCATCATACAAAAAGACATTTTAGAGTACCCAACAAACCATGTATTTCATTAATAAATTTGTTGAGCGAATAATGTCCGCACCACTATTTGGACAAACTATACCGTGTTAGTCATTTTTATACCGTTAAACCAAAAACATGTTTGTATTGAATTCACGTTTCTATCAAGTGAACAAACAAGTTTCAAATGTTACTATATAATATCGCAATGTGTTATATTTCTCATAAAAAGTGTTTTATCATATTTATTTATCGCAATAACAAACTATAAAATAAATCTATTTCAACGTCGTAGACTAGTGGTGGGTTTGAAATTTATGAGTAACGACCTCATTTCAAATCTCACATGTTACAATTTTGTGGTCAAGCATTAGCCACGCGGTCCAGTTGGTCCATGAAGGGTTAACTTTACGTATATAGTCACATTTTTAATATGGATGGACACTCTTTTAAATATACGTAGAGTCAGTTAGAATCTAATTTAACATTGTTTTTTACATATTCTCAAGTGAAAGATGCGTAAGTCGGATATCGTTGACGAAACTTATGAATAAATAAATTTATATAATCACCATTCCAAAGTTCTAAACATAATAAGCACAAAGGAATCATAAGTCAGCTTTATTTTATTGTCACGGGGAAGTGTTTTTTTTTATGTTGTTTCCATTAGCTTAACTTTTAGGACTATAATATTTATTGTAGTTTACACATATGTGTTGGTTTTATAAATCATTAAACATTTAAACAACTTATTTTTATAAATTGATTGAACGACATTACATAATCTTAATATCGAGTAAATACTGTTGACATATTTTAGTTTATTTTAGAAAGACAAATTATTACATACATTCTTTATATTGTTTTTAACGAGATTTAAATCATTAAATTTTATGTAAAGTTGAAAGATACACTTGCATTCACATATATCGCCGGTCCAAAACAATTCGATACTATCGACATATTTCTAAGTCTCCTACTAGACGAGCTTCAAAATGTCGTCTAAATCCCTTCACATTAACAAATAAACCTACGTATGGAGTTTTTTTTTTATAGAAAGTTGATTTATACATCACAAGAATTACTTTAGTATATTACATTAACATAAATAATACATCAAGTTGTAAGATGTAATTCACTAATTTATGTGGTACATTGGACATATAACCTCCATTTCCCAATGTAACTTTTGCCCAATGTAAATAAAATAATTTTGACAATCACTTTCACAAATTTATATATTTATTTTTACTTTCCTAATACATATTCTTACACAAATTCATACACCTTACAACGACCTTTCAACATTTAATTTTATTGATATTGTCATTCTAGCAATTCATGTTTATTTCATTAATAGGAATATTTAGTTAGTAGTTGGGACATTTAGTACAAGATTGGGATCATAGGTTCAAAGTTTGTTTCATTATTAATATATTTTGTTACATGATTTAACCATCTTATATCAATCATAACATCGGTTGATGAGTATAGGGTCGAAGTCGTAAAATATTTTATGTGGGAGCAAAAATGGTGTGAAAGGCAAAAAATTTCGGACTAACTTATAAAGATGTAAAATATTAAAAATAACAAAAATATAACTACATTTTAGATTATGCTAAAATTACAGCGATGAATCATTCTTGTGTGATGTAGTTATAAGTGGATATCATAAACAAGTTATTTTCTAGTAAATAAACATAAACATATGTAATAAATGATTATAACTAATAGGAAACAAAAGTAAGTTGTACTGTACTTTAAATCTTTCCAAAATACCATATGTTTTTCTATATGTTTTTATCATTAAAATAAGGCAATGGTTATGCCAACCCCTAAAAGGTTATGCCCACCCTGGCCCACTTGTGTCTCATCTATGACACATTTGTGTCATGGATGTGACACTTTTTTGTTTTTTTGTCTTTTTTTGTCTTTTTGTGGTCATTTTTTTTAATTTTTCAAGTATCATAAAATAAAAAACGTTATACATAATTTAATGAAAAAATAAATTGTGTATTAAAATGCAACATTCGTACTATATTATTCACATATTATGTATAATAAAAAACAGTATAATGATGTAACGAACAAATAAATTATGTATTAAAATGCTACATTCGTCTTCTATTATTTATATATTCGATATACGGAATCTGTCGACTTGAATATAAGTTTTTCATTCGAACGTGTTTCCAATTGCTAACCTTCTTCATTGTGGATGATTTTAAATAAGTGGCCTATTTTCATCTAACGTCAAATTAACAAGATGATTATCCGTCACATGTAAGATCATTATTGGACAGAGTTAAAGGTTAAATTTGTATTTAAAATGAAAGAGTTAAAAGGAAAATAATTAATTATGATATCATATGAAATTATCATTTTGATCTAAGGATGTAAAATTAATCTTAAAATTTATCTAATGGTCTATATTTTGCTATGTGGCTTTTAATGCACCTCTTTTAATATATATTATTATAGGGTTGTGGTTATCAATTGCTTTTCGTATTATCTCCTCACTAATTACATATTTCGTAAACTATATAATTATATTATTTACATAAAAAAATAGAGATATAAAAATGATCTATGGAAACGTAGACGTAAACAATTCTTTATTCATTTCTATTCATATGAGAAAATGCTCATATATAAATATATTTATTTGTAATGTGTAGGTACGAAAACTTAAGAAAAAAAAAATAAGACTCGAATTTTATAATTTAATATTTAAATGGGTTAATTATTTACTTCGTGGGCTAATTGATTTAATAAATTAATTTAACAAAATAACAAAACAATATGATAGTTTTTATGTTAGAAAATATTGTATATATATAATTATTTAGGGTTTTTCTAACTTGTGCCCTAGGGGCACATGTTAACACCATTTTTAATATTAAAAGTACAATCAAAAGTATCAAAAGTTAAGAAATCAATAAAAAATGGTACATTTTGATACTTTTGATTGTACTTTTAATATTAAAAAAATGGTGTTAACATGTGCCCCTAGAGCACAAGTTAGAAAAACCCAATTATTTTATACACTTGTGTTTAAACTATGATGTGTTTATATACACCAAAATATTAATAAAATTATATAAGGTATTTTTTTTAAATAAGTTTGATTATTGTAAATATATAGTATTCTCTTTATCAAAAGGATCTTTAATTTAAAAATTAAAAATTTAAGAAAAATAAAATAATCATATTATATATTCGCATTTCCTTGATAAATCATTTCCCGGTATAAATAAAAAAAATAGATATATAGAAATGTATGTATAGATATAGATAATGATGATGAAAATGTATAAAAAAATCTGCTATTGTGGTAATTTTAAGTTCAACTGAAATTGAAAGAAAATAAATTAAAGGGTTTTAGTTAAGGGATTGTATATATATATATATAGATATATATATGTATAGATATAGATGTGTGATGGGAAAAAAGATATTAGTGATGTGATAGACTAATATAGGTAGGTTGGGCATGTAGGTAGGGTAGGGAGGGTTCCGATAACATGACCCTTAAAATAAAAAGAAAGAAACCTAGACTTAAAAAAGGACCTGTGACAAAATATTGCAGAAATAATGGGAAAGTAATGAGACTGTTGTGTCATAGCAGGGAATAGCTTTTATTGATGGGTTTGGTGAGCAATTTAGTACACACATGTGACCTATTGCCTATGAAGATATAGAATCATATTCTTGTTATAATCATAATCATTGAAGTTTATAACAAAGAAAAATGTTAAATTATCATATAAGTGTACCAACAAACAAATTATAATGTCTTGTAACAAAATATTGTGTGATACATTAGTTTGTCTATTCAATATGGGATAATGTCAATGCCAAAACTTCTTGTTTGTATTTTTGTCGTCAAAAAAAAATACTTATAGATTTTATAACTTAAAGGAATTATGGGTTAGACCGGTCACTAACTAGTGTGGTTGTTAATATTATAGTTAGTGAACGCCTTCACTGGAGTTCACTGACTGATTAAAGTCGATGTCTGATTTAGTTAATAAATCAATCTTACAAAATGATAAAAAGTTACTACCATATCAAAATCAAAGTTGGTGCATAGTTGATCTTATAGTTAACGAGATGATGATAGACATCTTCGGAACATTTCTAGCTTCCACTACATGTCATTGCCTTGTTTTGATAATAGAATCAAGCCCAATGGCAAACGTCTATTCAAATATAACGGATGCTGGTTTGTCTTGTATAAAAACTGGCCCTTGTGCATTAGCCGTCTTGTCCTGATAATAGAATCGGTAATAGATAAAAACAAATCCAGATCAATGAAAAAGGGCCGATTTAATTTCAAAGAGTTATTGGATTTAAACCCGAATCACACATAAATCATGATACTAAAAGAGTCGTGCTATGAAAAGAAATAAAAATATAACAATAACTTTGAACAAATAACTTTTTATCCATATTTATGTTGTTGACAAAAGTAGTAATTTTGACTAACCCATTTATGATTTAAAACTTTACACGTTGATTGTGTTGTTAACTTTAACAAATAAATTAGCTATATTAGATGTTTTTATTTTATTAAAGTTTGGGTAGTGTGTGTAATATTAAAGTGTATAAGATATAGTCAAGTAGGACAATGAAAATAGGCCTTTTATCTTTCGGCTTTGCTTCAAAAGTCCGCAACTCTTTTCTATAATCATATACTCACTTTTTAGATAAAGTAACCGAATAAGTTATTTGTATTTATATTCGATACGATTAGAAACTGTAGCTACATATTATAGTTAGAAACGTGAGATTGAAACTTTTATTTATTAATTTTAGTTTGTTATCAAACAATTTTTTTAATTATAAAGATAGCTTTTTTCATGATAAAGATTGTAGCCCGTAAAATCTCCTAAAGTTGTAGCAAATACCACATTATGATGAAAAACAATATATTTTTAATATATGACGAAACAAATTGAGTTAGATTAATTTGATCCGCAAAAAGTCGTATCCGTTTAGACCCTTTGACCTATTTAGCTGGAAAAAATAGTTTTTTTTTTTACAATTAAATGGAGTATAAATTAAGTAAACTTAATACAAGACAGATTTATTCATACATAAACGAATCGAAATTATCTCTATTTTGTAGAAGAATTAATTACTTGAATATCATTCTAAATGTACGTTCAATAGCAGTATGAGTCGTAAAAGAAGTTGATCATGATGGATTACTTTTTTTTTTTTTACACTTTTTCCTTTTTTTTAAATCGCATTTTCGGTAATTAATCGATTTTAGAATCAATTGGATTAACCGATTGAAATCAAAATACCAAAAAATTAAAAGATACAAAAATGAGTTGTTTTCCAATTCAAAGAATAATTCAAAGTAGTACCAAAAAAAGTAGTGACAATGGTGGTTGCCTGGTTGGTATCAAATGAGGTAATGTACAACTTATAACGAATAATGTACAACTACCCAAAGCATCACTTTTTATTTGTTGGCATATAATTATATATCAAAATATTCCCAAAAATCATAATTCATTTTCAAGTAAAAAAAAAAAAACACAAAGTAGTATGATCAAAGGGTAAAAATGTAATTTCACATTTCCCGACAAAGAATCTATGTATCTTAAACACGACGCCTTTTTTAGTTTTGGTTCGAAAACAACGGAACGGCGGTTAGCCCATCTCGAGACTTGAGCATATTTGCCCCTTACTTTTCTAAATAGTTTCATTTTTGGCTCATAATTAAATATTCTGTAAAAATTCACCTTGTTTTAGAAATATGTAAACATAAGACTATTCATCAATCAAAAATTTTAAACGCTAAAAGTCTAAAACCCTTTTCGTTTATTGTAACATTACCCTTATGTCTTCTCTGATTTTCGCATTCCCCTAGGCGAAAGATAAATAGTTGTTTACCAAGCCAAACCATATCGGGATGTTAAAACTAAATTAACATTTATTTTTAAAAATCTAGAAATTTGGACACTTATCTAACTATCTATAAAGCATTTAAACTCATTTTTTAAAATTGAATTTTAAGAAGAAAAATTACTAATATACCCCTAACTTATAATTTAAATATACTTTTGAATTTGCTAACTAATTTAAAATATCATTAATTGTCAAAGATATATTTCCTTAATAAATATAACTTTAAATACATTAATTAAAATTTACATCGAAACTTAATTTAAACCATAAAAAACTTATTGTCAAATGTCTTATACTATAAATGATATGATAAATTTAGTATATTTATATCGAATATAAAATTTTTACCCTGCAGCATCGCGCGGGTTTCCTGCTATTTATATTAGAACAAAAGAAGTAATATCTAACATAAACTTTAAAGACATTTGTTATAGGGATTTTCTATCATGTGCTTTTAGGCACATGATAACATGTATATATTAATATTAAAAGTGTGGTGTACTTTTAATATTAAAAGTGTACTTTTAATATTAAAAGTGTACTTTTAATGTACTTTTAATATTAATATATACATGTTATCATGTGCCTAAGGGCACATGATAGAAAATCCCTTTGTTATAATCACATGGATCATGTTAAAAAGTAAACTGAAGTCATTTATCAGACACTCATCACATGTTTTACAATATGGTCACACAACATTACTCACATAAAAAGACTTTACAAAGGAAGAAAAATAAAGAGTATAAAAGGGTTGTGAATGGCGTGTTAGATATCAACAATTAAATTATTAAACGGCACCGCTAACCTAGTTTGCTCACTTAAAAAAAAACATGTCACAATTAACCTAAACGACACTCATGCATTGTTTCATTAACAAATTGCTAAATATGCAAGGTAATGTACCATTTTACCATACACAATATGTTTGAATTCATATTGATTTATGGAAGGTTGTTTTGTTAATGAAGAAAGTATGTTCAAAAATTGCAAAACAAAATTGAAGATGTTCCAATCAAGGTGGCATTGAATACTTACCATTTATATGGACGATTTTTAAGAGCAAAATCTTGATAAAAGTATTATTTCCCAAGCACCAATAAGTATATAGAAGTTAATGTTTGATTTAACTATTTATTATAAACATATGATTTAAGTATTTCAACAAGGTAGACTCACATGTTTCTAAAAAAAAAATCTTTATTAAAATAAGGGTATGCAAACTAATCTTTGATCACATTACACCAACAATATGTGTGTATGTGATTCTCTGGTGGAAACCATTGCATTGCGTGATGGAGTATACTCGAACTAACGGTCTAGGTTCGATCTTGGATTAGATTAAGCGTATGTGGATTAACACTAATGGCCCGTGTACTTTTACGTTTGAAAAGAAAATGTGTCCTTCTTCTAAGACGTGTCCTTCTCTTTTATAAGGAAACCATCTCCTGCTTCTTATACAAGGGGGCTACATTTCTTTTCTTCTATAAGGGAACAACATTATTCTTGTATTTCTATATGAGGTAAGATAGAAGCATTGTTAGCTCGGCAGAGACTTTACCCCATGGTCAAACTCGGTCGTGATAGTAAGTATATGGAGTGTACATGAGATTCGAGCTTAGAGTAAAAAAATATTGTAATAAATCGATGTCCAAAATTTATATTTATCGAACTCTTACATTAAATATTAGAGCGCCTTTGTGGTGTTTGACCTTCTAGAAAATTGAATATTGTAATGTCGTGTCCTTCTATCAGATATACGTATGTGACACGTAATTCTATCTAGATAGTGGGGTGTCACAATCTTGTATCAAATATACGCATGTGACGCGTCCTTCTACCTAAATATTACGAGTCTTAGGTTCGGATCCGAGTTTGAGGGTCGAATAAGACCTACCTCATCTCGTTTAATGTCCAAAGCTACAACTTTGGGATCAACCATTAGACGTATAACTCAATTGGTTATGAAAGTGAGTAGTTTACGAATATTGTCACCTACCTTAATATAGACATATACTCTTCTAACCATTCGTTATACGGTTAACATTGTGGTCAAGGCATATAAAAGGGGAGCTTGAGGCAGTCAGACTTTACTTTTGAATCGATCTAGTTTCTCTCTCTAAAAGCATGTGCTTTGTTCTGTTTCTCTCTCTACAATTTGTTGAGTTGTTTATCTAGAGAGATTGATGTGTTTGTGTTGATAAAAAAGATTCAATTGCCTTGATTGTTTCTTAGTAGTTGTTCAATTGTTTCAGTTTTTGTGTGTAATCGTTGAACCCTAAATTTGTTCTTGTTAATTTCAATTGATTCTTTGTTTACAAAATTCTACATGGTATCAGAGCTACGGCTCTTGATTACCTAATTACTCCTTTCTTCGATCTAAAACTTTTGTTCAATTTAGATCTGATCTTCCAAAAATTAGGGTTTCAAAAAATTAGGGTTTCTTAATTTTGGGGGTTTCTTGATCTATCTTGATTACTGTGATTGGGTGAGATCTGGGATTACTGATTGAAGGATCGATTGTGTTCTGTTATTCCGCTGCGTTGCTTGAGTTGATTGAAGAGATCTTGGTGGTCAAACTGCAGTCAACGTCTGATAATTTTGGGTGTTTGTTTCTTCTCAAGACCCTCTGGTAATATCTTCTTCCTACCTTGTTTCAGTGGCTAGTTCCTTCTTTGAGGCGTTTCTGTGTCGGACAGGAATCAACTGCCCCTCAGAGTAATACTTGGACCATTGGCTTGGATCTTTGATTGATTAAGTGTTACTTGTTCTACTCCTCTATCTCTTTCTTTATTTGTGCATCTTTTAGTCTGTGCACTTCTGTTTCTATTCCTCTATTTTTTTTTCTTTTTTGTGCACTGTAAGGTTGGTTTGTGCACCACACATCTCTCTGAGCCCGGAGTTGGTGTGTTGGGGGCTTTGTCATATTGGACCTAGATAGGGTCCCTGGTTAGACTCTAATTGCCCAGCTTGACTGTGGTAAACATTGTCCCTGGCCAGGATTGCCCTTAGGAGCATACTGCATTCTTTATGTGTGTTATTGTTGTTTCTTGATTGATACTGTTGTGTTTGGTTTATTCTGGTTTTTGTTTGTCTTGATTGATTGTTCTTGTGTGCTCTCTGTGGTCTATTTGTGTTTTATATTTTCTTGTGTGCTTGTTGTGTTTCTTGCTACAATGACTGAAGCACCAAAGAATGGTGATAAAGTTGTTCATAGTGACACTGAGTCTGATGTGTCTGTCACCAAAGTCAGCAAACTTGACTTTGGTGATCCCTTGTATCTACATGCTAGTGACATCTCTAGTGCCCCTCTTACTAATATAAGACTTACTGGTACTGAAAATTACACTATTTGGAGTTGTGCTGTTACCCTTGCCTTGGAAACTAAGAATAAAATTGAGTTCATAGATGGTAGTTCCATTAGACCTGTTGATGATAATGTTCTGGGAAGACAGTGGGATAGGTGCAATGTTGTTGTGTTGTCTTGGTTACTTGGGTCTATCTCTGAAGAGTTGTATCTTGGTCAAGTTTTTTCAAAAAATCCTGTTGTTGTTTGGTCTGAGTTAAAGGAAACCTATGATAAAATTGATGGATCTGTAATCTTTAACTTACATCACAAACTTAACTCTTTAAAACAAAATGGGTCTACTGTGTCTGAATACTATCATAAATTGAACTCCTTCTGGAAACAATTTGATGTAATTGTTAAACTCCCTGTATGTACTTGTCAAGGTGCTAGTGTTATGCAAGAATTTAGTCAGTTAATGAAGTTAATGCAATTCCTTATGGGATTAGATGATGTGTATCAACCTGTGAGGAGCAACTTGTTAACCAGAGACCCTCTGCCTTCTATTAAATCAGCTTTTGCCACTGTCTCTAGAGAGGAATCTCATAGAGGAAGTGACTTAACAAAAAAGGGTCAACACTCTGCCTTTATGAGTAATACTGGGTCTAACACTAACTCTAAAAGAAATAACAATCCTGTCAACTCTAATAATTTCTTGGTAAAGAACCCAAACTTAAAATATACTGAATGTGGTTGATTGGTCACACTGTTGAAAGATGTTTTAAAATCATTGGATTTCCACCAAACTTTCCAAGGAAAAATAATAACAATGGTAATAACAGAGGGGGCTCTCAAAGGTTCACAAGTAATCACTCTCATGTTGACACACACTCCAGTCACAGTCCCTCTCCATCTAATGTGTTTTCAGATGATCAATTAGCTGTTCTCAGGTCCCTTATTAATCAACCCAGATCATCAGATATTCCCAGATGTAATATGGCAGGTAGGCTTGTCTCCACATCTAAGCCTGGGTGGGTCATTGATTCAGGGGCAAACCAACACTATATTACTCATGAATCTTGTCTGGATAATGTTGTTGATATATCTGGTTTGAGTCTTACTGTTGAACACCCTAATAACACTGCTGCTAAAATTACTAAAATTGGTAATTATAAGCTAAACAATAATGTGATGTTATTTGATGTTCTTGTTGTTCCTGAGTACACTGTTAATCTTCTGTCTGTTCATAAGATAGCTAGAGATAGTAAAATGTTTATAGGATTTGATGAGGATAAATGTTATGTACAGGAT
The DNA here is from genome assembly GCA_910822075.1 of Senecio squalidus. Classification (NCBI taxonomy): domain Eukaryota; kingdom Viridiplantae; phylum Streptophyta; class Magnoliopsida; order Asterales; family Asteraceae; genus Senecio; species Senecio squalidus. Next base: position 13,888,445 of record CAJVGC010000582.1, read on the forward strand.
TTACCTCAAAACAATCTGATGGGAAAGACCTGGGTGACTGGTAATCAACATGGGGGAATTTACTTCTTTGATGAATGTAGTGTAGATAGAGGTAATGTGTGCAATACTGTGTTTACATGTTATGTTTCTAAATATGTGTGGCATAATAGATTGGGACATCCATCTGACCAGGCCATGTTAGATCTTAATAAACAGTTAGACTTGGGTAATGAGAAGCTTTTACCTTGTGACATATGCCATAAGGCTAAACAGTCCAGGGAACCATTTCCTCTCAGTGACCATAAGTCAACTGTTGTTGGAGAATTAATACACCTAGATGTTTGGGGTCCTTATAAGATTACTTCCAAAGAAGGGTTTAAATATTTCCTTACTGTTGTTGATGACTACTCCAGGTGTCTTTTACCAATCTTATTAATACACAGTTTCAAAAAAAGGTAAAAACATTTAGGACTGATAATGGGACTGAGTTTGTCAATAGCTGTATGCATACATTTTGTCATAACAATGGAATTATACATCAAACATCAGTGGCTTATACACCACAACAAAATGGGGTAGTTGAAAGGAAACATAGACACCTTCTCAATGTGGCTAGGTCTATTATGTTTCAGGGGGGGATACCTCTGAATCTATGGTCTGAATGTGTTCTAACAGCTTGTTATCTTATTAATAGGTTACCTTCCTCTGTGTTACTTGGCAAAAGTCCTTTTTCTGTGCTGTTTGGTTATGATCCTAATGTTTCTCATTTGAGAAGTTTTGGATGTCTATGTTTTTCAAAAAAATTGAATGTGAGTGATAAGTTTTCTGAAAGGGCCGAGAAATGTGTTATGGTTGGGTATTCTAGTACTCAAAAGGCCTATAAATTGTATTCATTAGAAAGTAAACAATTTAAACACTCAAGGGATGTAAAATTTTATGAAACAATATTTCCTTTTGTGTTAAACACTGATCTCAATGACCCTACAGTTAACAACAATTTCACTCACTTAAATTTCTTTGATAGTCCATACTTTTCTAATGAGGAACCTCCCTATGATGAGTCTAAGACTGGACCCTGTTCTAGAAGTAGTCCATCAAGGTTAGGCAGTCTTCCTGGACAAAATGACAGTGTCTTAGGTAGTGGCCCTGAACAGAGTCATGGTTCAGTAGAAGAAACCACCTTTGAGAGTGACACTAATGACATAGACCTTGATGCACAATCTGATGTGTGTCAACAGAACAAGGAAGTTGTTTCTGATGAGGGTCAGTCTTCTGAGGGTGTGAGTGAACCAGTATCTGTTAGAAAGTCTACTAGACCTACTGTTTTACCTGCTAAACTTGATGATTATGTGCTTAGCAATAAAGTCAAATACAATATTAATAAAGTTGTTGATTACTCTGTTCTTAGTGATGGTAATATGTGTTTTGTTACTTGCATGAATCAACATGTTTTTGCCTAAAATTTTTTATGATGCTATTAAATACAAACATTGGGTTGAAGCAATGAATTGTGAAATTGAAGCTTTGCTTAGAAATGGTACATGGGATGTAGTTGATTTACCAAGTAATAGAACTCCTATAGGATGTATGTGGCTTTATAAAATCAAGTATAAGTCAACAGGTGAAATAGAAAGGTTTAAGGCAAGACTTGTTGCTAAAAGGGTATAGTCAAAGGGAAGGGGTTGACTATGAAGAGACTTTTTCACCAGTTGTAAAGATTGTGATAGTTAGATGTTTAATTAGTTTAGCTGTAAAGTTAAATTGGAATTTGTATCAACTTGATGTTAACAATGCATTTCTATATGGTGACTTAGTTGAAGATGTTTATATGACACTTCCTTTGGGGTTTTATAATGAGAATAGTAACAAAGTATGCAAATTGAATAAGTCATTGTATGGGCTGAAACAAGCCCCTAGGCAATGGAATGCAAAATTAACAGCTAGTTTGATTGAAAATGGATTTGTACAAAGTAAGAATGATTATTCATTATTTACTAAGTTGAATGAAAGTGTGTTTGTTGCTTTACTGGTTTATGTGGATGACATTGTGTTGACTGGAAATAGTGAATGTGAAGTGAATAAGTGTAAAGAGTATTTGAAAAGCAAATTTAAAATTAAAGATTTGGGTGTGCTAAAATATTTTCTTGGTATTGAAGTACTCAGAGATAAAGGTGGATTGTGTCTAAGTCAAAGAAAGTATTGTCTTGACTTATTGTCTGAATATGAAGTTTTGGGTAGCAAACATGTAAAAACTCCTATAGAAGTAAACTTAGTAATTACTGATGAGGCTAATAAGTTAGCCAATGATTTTGTTCTAACTGATTTTACTTATTATCAGAAGTTAGTAGGCAAACTGATCTATTTGACATTAACTAGACCTGACATATCTTATGCTGTGCAATGCTTAAGCACTTACATGCATAAGCCTTTAAACTCTCACTTGAAACTGGCTTTTAGATTACTCAAGTATCTTAAAAATGCTCATGGTAAAGGTGTTTGGTTTAACAATGAATCCAATCAGTTATTAACAGCATGGGTTGATTCTGATCATGGCAAATGTGTATCAACAAGAAGGTCTGTAACAGGGTATTGTGTTTTCTTTGGAAATAGTCTTATATCCTGGAAAAGTAAAAAACAAGGCACTGTTTCTAGGTCATCTACTGAGGCAGAGTATAGAGCCCTTGCCTCAGTAGTGTGTGAAATAGTGTGGGTTATTAAATTGTATAATGACTTAAATGTTTTAAAGTTGATACCTGTTAAAACATTCTGCGACAATAAATCTGCTTTAGATATTTCGGCAAACCCAGTGTTTCATGAAAGGACCAAACATTTTGAAATTGACCTACACTTTGTTAGAGAAAAATTTTTAGATGGAACTATAAATGCTGTTAAAGTAGAGTCTTGTGAAAACATTGCAAACATATTTACAAAAGGGCTGGCTAGTGGTCAACATGATTTTTTGTGTGGAAAGTTGGAGTTAAAAGATTTGTTCCAAAGATGTGTTTAAGGGGGGATATTGAGTTAAATGGGTTGACATGTTCTAGACATTGGTTTAAACACATCTTTGGTTAATGACTGTGACTAACTTGAAGTGTTTGGTTTGTTATATGCAATGAGGGACTGAATGTGAGCTGAAGGTAAACTTGGAGGACTGCATGGATGTTTCTAGAAGCTGAGTCAAATAGTCAAAGAGTCAAAGGGTCAAGGCATATAAAAGGGGAGCTTGAGGCAGTCAGACTTCACTTTTGAATCGATCTAGTTTCTCTCTCTAAAAGCATGTGCTTTGTTCTGTTTCTCTCTCTACAATTTGTTGAGTTGTTTATCTAGAGAGATTGATGTGTTTGTGTTGATAAAAAAGATTTAATTGCCTTGATTGTTTCTTAGTAGTTGTTCAATTGTTTCAGTTTTTGTGTGTAATCGTTGAACCCTAAATTTGTTCTTGTTAATTTCAATTGATTCTTTGTTTACAAAATTCTACAGTTTCACATATAGACATCAACACATGACATATATAAGCCACTCTTCATTACCAGTTTTTTTTTTTGAACGACTATATTAGTGATTCGGGACCATAGTGACATCCAATTGGGCAGTATGCAACCCACAAATCTTATATCAAAGTTAGTTATCTCCTAATATTCATCAAAGGAGGAAACCCCAAATGGACAATCGAACCTAAGACCTCCCCTAAAAACGAACCATCTTCTACCAATGAGGCAAATAAACTTACCCAACCATCGTACACATAGCCAAAACATTAAGGACTTCACATATGGAAACAAAACTAATGGATAAATACAACTTGTCCTGTAACCGAAGGTAAAATTGTAAAATTATTTACTTAAATTTACCCTTACCTTTCACTTTATTCACACTTATGCCACTCAATATATTTGCTATTTATTTCTCTTAATTTCACTTCGAAAAAAATTTAGGGGAATTTTGAGGTCATAAGGAGTCATTCTCTGCTCCTGTTGGGTGGCAATATTAATAAGCAATAAACACACTCTCCCAAATACTCAAAAACCCACAAAAACCCCCCAAACAAAAACAAAAAAAGATTCACTTTCTTGATCAAAGGGTTCGATAAAAAGGTTAGATTTTTCTTGTTTGGATTATGTTTTATTCATGTGGGTGTTTTTAAAACATGATTCTTGACATGGGTTTTGTTTTTTTTTTATGTTTTTGTTCATAGATTATCATTGAATTAATGGATAAATGTTGAGATTCTGCTCACTTTTTTGTTAAATTTTTTAGGTTGTTTTGATAATTTGTTTGGATTATTTTTCTGGGATTTTTGAATTTTTGTATTTTTTTGTGTTTTTGAGTTGTTTTGCATGATGACAATGTGGGTATGAATTTAATGTATATATTGTTATGTAATATTTAATGAGTAAAGATATTCTTTTTGTTAAAAAATTTAATCTTTGCTCTTTATTAGTTGTTTAGGGTTTTACGATTTTTCGCATTGATTGTTGTGTTTGATGATGATGATGATGATTAAGTTTGAGTGAGGAGATTAAAAGATGGAAATTTTTACCCTTTTATTAGTTGTTTAGGGTTTCCCCCGATTTTTCGCTTTGATTGTTGTTGTTTTTTATGATGATGATGATGATGATGATCGATGTTGGGAATATTTAGATATGTGTGTGTTCTATCTTTAGGGTGATTTTGACTTATGCGGTTTGAAAATTACGTGTTGATTATGTGTTTTAGACTTTTATGGTTTGAACTTCTGATCGATTAGAACGTGGTTTTTGATCGTTGTTTCTAAGTACTCGATGGTTTCAAGATGAATGCTTTTATGTTTATGGAAGTGATTATGTTAATTCGTGTTACTAAAAATATTGTACTGAATATCGTTGTGACATATTCTTGAAACCGGAACTCAAAAGCCTTAATTTTTACTTTTAATAGTGAGGTCAAGGAGCCGTAATATTAGTTTGATGGAAAATGAAGTATATATAGATCAACAAGTACCATCTGGTGTTCTTACTAGCATAACGTTCAAAGTTCTATCCGAAGAAGATGCAGTAAGCTCATCGTTACTTTTTTTCTTGGTTTTATTAATATTTAGGCTCTATCATTCAAAATTTTAAAAATGATTTTTTACTTTTGTTTATTAGGAGAAAGCATCTGTGAAGGAAATTACAGTAGCAAATGAAGTTACGGACCCCGCAATGGGATTCCCAAATCCCGCGTCACTTTGCCATACATGTGGTGCAAAAGATTACAGAACTTGTGAAGGTCACATTGGTTTAATCAAGTTTCCGTTCACAATACTTCATCCATACTTCTTACCCGAAGTCGCTCAAATCATGAACAAAATATGCCCCGGCTGTAAAAAAGTTAAAAAAGACAAGGGCAAGGTCAGGTATTATGATGCATATTAATTGTTTGAAATTTTGTTTTCTTGGTAAAAGTAGTACTGAATTTTTTTTATTTATTTTGCAGAAAAGTGTCGCGGAATCCCTCGTTCAAAGTAAAATTTGCAAATATTGTGACGTAAGTATCTTTTATGTTATACCTTTAAGCTACAAGATTTTGAAACGAGTTTTTAATTCTCTTTATTTTTTTAATTTCATTTAACAGAGAAGCTTTAGAGATGAGTATCCGCTTATGAAGTTTAAAGTCTCAAACAAAGAAGTGTTTGGAAAGACTGCCATCATTGCCGAATTCAAAAATCCAAAGACGTTTACTTCAGATAAAAGTTTGCCACATGATTATTGGGATTTTGTTCCTACCGATTCTCAACAAGATGAAACACTATCGAATTTCAATCGAAGAGTTCTTACACATGCACAGGTGGCATTTTGTTTAAAACATCGTCTTTTTACATATACACTATTTTTCACATTATCGATGTGGTAATAACCCGAGCTAATTCCTAATGATTGTTAGGTGTATCAAATCTTGAAAGATGTCGATCTTAGTTTTCTTAATGGATCTTTAGGGAAGAAGAACAAGATTTTTCTCCAAAGTTTCCCTTTAACTCCCAACTGTCATCGTGTAGCAGAGTTCGGTCAAAATTTGACTTTTGTAAGTATTTTTTTTTTTTACCTTTTCTCAGTTTCAGTATTCAAAATCACTTCATTGTAATCGAGTATTGTATTCTGATTTTTCAGGATGAACGCACAAGGGCCTACAGAAAAATGGTCGGTTTTCGCGGTACAGCAAACGAGCTGAGTGCTTGTGTAACTGATTGCATAAAACTTTCAAAGATACGAGCAGAGAAGGCTACAATTCGTAACCCTGATTCCGAAGATAACCCTGGAAAAATGCACGGATTAAAATACATGAAAGAAGTAAGTCTTGGAAAAAGAACAGATTTTTGTTTCAGAATGGTTTGTGTTGGTGACCCGTATATAAAACTTGACGAACTTGGTGTCCCAAACGATATAGCCGACAATATGCTAGTTTCCGAGCAACTTAATTCTCTTAACTGGGAAAAAATAAACACATCTTGTGGATTTAAAATTTTTCAAAAGGGAGAAACGTTTATTAGACGAAGAGGTGGATTAGTTCCAGTTAGATTCAATGATCAGTTGCGTATAGGGGACACAGTTTATCGCCCACTCCACGATGGAGATATTGTTTTAATAAATCGTCCACCATCTATTCATTCACATTCACTTATTGCTCTTAAAGTCAAAGTTCTTCCGATCAATTGTGTTCTTTCTATAAACCCACTTATATGTTCCCCTTTACGCGGCGATTTTGACGGTGACAGTCTTCACGGTTACATTCCTCAATCTTTGGAATCCAGAGTTGAACTTCGAGAGCTTGTTTCGTTGGAAAACCAGTTGGTTGATAAACAAAGTGGAAGAAATTTATTATCTTTAAGTCACGATAGTTTGACCGGGGCCCATTTGATGTTGGAAAATGGAGTTTTTTTCAACCGGGCTCAGTTGCAACAGCTTCAAATGTTTTGTCCACGACAGCGTGTGGAACTGCCAGCTGTCATGTCTAGTTCTTCTTTGTGGACCGGGAGGCAGCTGTTTAGCTTCATTTTGGATAAGAATTTTGATGTTAACGTTTCCGATACTCAGATTAAAAATGGGGAATTTGTTAGTTTGTTAAATCCGTCATCTTCTTTACAAGCAGGCGAAGATAACCTATATGGTTATTTGATCAAAAACTTTAACGGTAAAGAAGTTCTTGAATTTCTTCATTTGGCTCAAGAATTACTTATCGAGTATTTGTCAATGAGAGGATTTAGTGTCTCGTTATTGGATCTTTACTTATGTTCTGATTCACAAAGTAATTTGCACGATGAAGTTCTTTATGGGTTACATGAAGCCGAGAGGCAGGCTCACGGGCAGCAATTAATGGTAGATGCTCATCAAGATTTCCTAATCGGAAACATGCCTGAACAAAAGGGTTACAATGAATTGGATTCTGAAAAACTGTGCTACGATCAGCAAACATCTGCTGCTTTAAGTAGGGCATCGGCTGCTGCTTTTAAGCAAGTATTTTTTCATATCCAAAATCTTATTTACAACTATGCCCCTAAAGAAAATTCATTGTTATCCATGTTTAAAGCCGGAAGTAAAGGAAATATGTTGAAGTTTGTTCAACATAGTATGTGTGTCGGTTATCAGCATTCTTTGGTCCCGCTTTCGTTTCACTTCCCTCGTGAGTTTTCTTGCATTTCTTGGAATGAACATAAAAGGGCAGATTCGTCTTTTCCTTCGGGTGTTGATAGATTCGTTCCTTATGGTGTTATAAAGAGCTCGTTTTTGTCGGGTCTTAACCCATCAGAGCTTTTTGTACATTCTGTAACAAATCGGGATGCTTCTTTTGGTGGGCATGCAGATATTTCTGGGACATTGTTTCGGAAACTTATGTTTTTCATGCGGGATATTTACATTGGATATGACGGGACTGTGAGAAATTGTTACGGGAATCAGCTTGTTCAGTTTTCATATTCCGAAAGTGCTTCCAGTCAAAGCAAGTCACTTTTGGAAAAAGCGGAATGTGGTGCACCCGTTGGTTCATTAGCAGCATGTGCAATTTCTGAAGCTGCGTATGGTGCTTTGGATCAGCCAATCAGTGCACTCGAGAATTCACCTCTGTTAAACTTGAAGGTAACATTTGAATTTTGATTAATTGCCAAATGTCTAACTACCCTTTAATGCGTGTAATGTAATTCGTGTTAAATTGTACAGAAAGTGCTTGAGTGTGGTGTTAGAAAGCTTAGCGGTAACAAAACCGCATCGCTTTTTTTGTCTCAAAATCTTAAACGAAAGAATTATGGATTCGAAGACGGAGCAATTTCCGTCAAAAATCATTTGGAGAAGTTACTGTTTAAAGATGTTGTTTCGCTTGTCTCCATATTGTATGTTTTTGTTTATCTTGACTCGTTGACTTTTTTTTAGTAAGGGCGTTGACGGTTTATTTAACGATCTTTTATTTTTACTAGCTATTCCCCACAAACCGGAACACGAGATCGTATTAGTCCGTGGATTTGCTATTTTCGTATAAGCAAGGTAATGCAAGAAATTTTCCCTTTTTTATTTCTCCATCCCCTTATAATAGTCGTCAAGGGTATTTCGGTCATTTTGATGATGTTTTTTTTTGCAGGAAACGGCTAGTAGGAAGCAACTAGAAGTGCAGGCGATTATCAATGCTCTCTGTATCAAGTGTGACGACACTTCTAGTTTGAAGAAGTTAAAACTCAGTCTACCGAAATTACATATATCATCCAAGTACGTTTTTTTTTTTGCTTCTTGATATTTACGCGAATTTATACATTGTAACTTTCTTTATTAGAAAGAGAAATAAACGTTTTTTGTGATTAATTTTTTTAGAAATTACCCTGAAGATGACGAATTAAATGAGAATGACGAGAATATCTTTATCACTGCTCAAATAGTCGATGGATCGAGCAACTCTCTGAACTTACTTCAAGATGCTGTGGTGCCGTTCCTTCTGGAAGCCGTAATAAAAGGTTATTATAGAAAAGATTTACGCTTTATGATATAATAAAAGGTTATGTTAGCTAAAGAACGAGTTTTTACAGATTTTTATTTTCTAATATATGCTTTTTAGGGTCTCCGAATGTCAAGAAAGTGGAAATTGTGTGGCAAGATTTTCATAAGCCTTCAAAAGGTTGCAAAGATACTTCAGGGGAACTTTATTTGCGCATTTTCATGTCGGAAAGTTGCGATAGAAAGAAATTTTGGAGGGTTCTTGTGGATGATTGTATCCCAATAATGGATATAATCGATTGGGAACGAAGTCATCCAGATGATATACAAGATGTGATTTTGTCTCATGGAATCGTTGCAGCAAGGAACCATTTTCTTCGTGTAAGTGTATTTTTAACAACAAAAATTATTTTTTTTGAGTTGTTACGTGTGCATTAACCATTGTGCTTTCATTGCAGACACTGAAATCGGCGATAGAAGATACCGGAAAAAGCATACTTCCGGAGCATCTGGCTCTTGCAGCCGACTGTTTGTCCGTTACTGGAGAATTTGTTCCAATAAATGCCAAGGGATTATCCATACAGAGACAAAGAACGTCTGTTTCCGCTCCATTTACTCAGGCTTGCTTTGCTGTGAGTAATATTTTTTCATGAATTTTGTAGAGGTCTGGCGGGTTGAGTTGACCCGCAAACACTTCTTCTCTGTTTATTAAATAATATTATCACAATCATAATTATTCAATTTTTGTTGCAGAATCCATCTGATTGTTTCGTGAAAGCTGCAAAAAGTGAGGCTTCAGATAAACTCGAGGGGACAATTGACGCATTATCATGGGGTAAAGTTCCAGCTCTTGGGACTGGTGGAAGATTCGACATTATGTTTTCCGGGAAGGTAAACATATATATTACATGCACGTCTTTGTAACATTTATTCTGTTAACTATACATATCTTATGTTCTAATAATATTGCAGGAACATCAAATTGATAAACCCGTAGATGTGTTTAGTCTCTTGAGCAAGAGTATAGTACCTCACGAAGAAAAGGTTGAGGTGATGGTTGAGGATAACGTTAAACAAATGAGCAACAAAACTCCTGCCCCGTTAAATCCGTATCCTGATTTGGCTGAAAATGGTAGTCTCGATATTATGAAAATGGTGTTGAAAAAACATATTTCGGCTAGAGATATCATGCGATTGGCACATGATTTAAAACATATACTTCTCAAGTAAGTTCTGTGTAGAAACATATTTAACCATTTTAGTGTATTATGATACGACTGTAGTAAATTATTGCGTAAATATGTTATTTTGGTTGATATATAGGTACAGTGATAATCACGATTTAAGTCAAGACGACAAGCTTGTGGCATGGAAAGCTTTATTTTTTCACCCGCGAAGGGACGAGAAGATTGGAACGGGACTTTGTGAAATTAAGGTAAAGAGAGCGCGAATTCCTTACTGTTTTGACTTTTTTTTCTTCTGCGTTTTCTTTTAATGTTTGTGTTTTTGTTCTGTTTATAGGTCGGGTCTAACTCAAGATATGGAAGCACTCGTTGCTTTATTGTGGAACGATCAGATGGAACAACTGAAGATTTCTCGTATCATAAATGCATTCATCACGCGTTGAAATTGATCGCACCTTTTGAAGCTGCAGTTTACGAGACCAAATGGCTGAACGGGAAAGTGTAATTGTTATGTGGGTCGTATTAACTGAAGATTATGATTGTAGGTTGTATTTAATCTGTCTTTTTTTTTAGAATAAGAATGGGAAAGGTGGTGTTCTTCAGCTTCTTTTTGCTGCTTCCACTGAAATTTGTTTGCCGAGTAGATACGAGCGAGGAAGTCTTAGTGGAAGTAGCAACGAGAAGCTTGGAACGATCAATAATTCCTTTGGTATTATGTTGTATTTCGTTTAGTTGTTGAACATGAAATCTAGTAGTTTTTACCGTTTCCTTCTGGTGTCAATGTAATATCGAGTTTTCCCATAAACCATTAGTATAACCGTATCTCCGCCATAGAACCACCATAACACCACCGTGGAACACTGGTGGCTGATATTGATTCCGAGGGCGGAACTATAAATTTTTTCACTTGGGGGAAAAATTTTCAAAATTAATAAATATAACTAATTTTTAACGATCATGAAAAGTTATAATGAGAGCAATTGTGTATTTTATCCTTGTCTCTATTTATTACGACCATTAGAGCACCCGGAGCACCCGGAGTGGGGGGTTTCTCGGCTCGTTGTCAACTCACAATGAGCGTTGTGCTCGTTGTGACTCCGAGTCACCGTCGTTGTGGGCTCGTTGTGAGGAGAACGTTGTCTCCTCAACGAGCCGTCATGAGATTTTTGTTTTTTTTTTTCTTTTTTTTCACCAAACGGTAATAATACCGTTATATATAATATATATATATATATATATATATTTTTTACCAACCCCATTTCACCTATAAATACAACCCCATTTTAACCAAAAAAATCACACCTTTTTTCAACAATCTTATTCTTAATCCAATTCAATCTCATACCAAACCCAAAAAAATCACAAAATGTCTTCATCTTCATCAAACGCTCCCCAAACAAACACAAACAATCCCTCGACGCCACAATCACAAACACCATCCGGTTTCGCCAACTATTTCGGCACAACAAACGCCCTATATCCAAACCAAATACCAAACTTTTCGGCACAACAATCCCAACAAATTCTAAACACGTATTTAACGCAACAACCTCTACAACCACAATACCCACAACAAATGTTCACTCCCGAACAATACGCCATGCATCAACATCTTTTCTCACGATCCCAAACTTTTCTTCCACAAACTTTTCCTCCCCAAACTTTTCCAACCCAACAAACACAAACTTTTGTTCCCGAAACCCAAGAAATCGTCCAAGAAACGGACGATGTGGTCGAAGTAACCGCACGACCGTCCACGTCGAAAAAGAAAAAGCAATGCAAAAAGATTGCATGGACGGTCCCAGAGGAGGTCCTTTTGGCGGAGATGTGGTGCGCGGTCTCGGAGGATGGGGTCGTAGGAAACGCCCAACCCGACGCGACATTTTGGCAACGGATCGTTGCGGGTTACAACAAAGAGGCGACGAAGCAAGGATTGCCGGAGAGAGGCAAGGAGTCCATCAACTCCAAGTTTACGGCGATGAGTGCCTTGGTCAAGGTTTTTATCGGCCACCATTCCGAGGCGGTAAGAAATCGGGAAAGCGGGACCGCCGACCATGCGGTTTTCCAAGCGGCTCGGCAAATGTACTATGAGGCCGAGCATTCGACGTTTAAGCATGACAAGGCTTGGGAAATCTGGAAGGATCACGGCAGATGGCGTACATTTGACAAGTTAGACCCTCCACGAGATACCGTCAACCTAGACGACGTTGACGCCGGGGACGATATATTTGCGGATGATGTAGAAGAACGACCTCCAGGGAAAAAGAGAGGTAGTAAAAGAAAGGAATCATCCGACGCCTCCGATAAGGCGCAAACATCTTCGTCCTCGACGCTTTGCGGGCTCATCGCGTCACACTTGAAGAAGATTACGAAGACGAAGAAGCAAACCGCGGAAATAAAGGCGAAAACCCTCCACCGACAAGAACAAGCGGCTATCCGACAAGAAGAAGCGGCTTACTCTAGTGCAAGAAGAGACGATATGATGTTTCTTCAACAAAGCACGGAGGGGATGCCGCCGGCACAAGCGGCTTGGGTCGAAGCGGAGAAAAATAAAATCCGAGAAAAATACGGGATTAATTAGTTTAGTTTTTATTTGTATTGTTTTAATTATTTATTTTTGTTTTAATTATTTGTATTTTTTTTTATTTATCTTATTTAATGTTTTAATTATTAAGTTTTAATATTTTATATTCTTTTAATTATTTATTTATCTTTTATATTTAATGTTTTAAGAAAAAAATTAATAATAATAAAATAATCCCACAACCCTCCACAACATACCAACCCAACAATCTCACAACCCACATTCTCACTGCCACGTTATCACCTTTTTCCCCCACAACCTCCACAACCCACATTGTGGCTCATTATCACTCCGGGTGCTCTTAATAAATCCTAATGTGCCTAGCAAATAAATATATTCCAAAGTACCAATACATTACACATTTCACAAGATATGTTATGTTCGAATCTTTTTAGGTAATATCTTATACGAGACAAAAAACAATGTTCTAAAAATGTCGAATATTCCCGGTTAATTCATATACATCTGAGTTAAAAAAAACTTTGTTCTTACTTAGAATCAACTCGGAAAAAGATATTCATGTAAACAAAAAGACAAACTACTTCACTTACTTAGAATCTTTTTAATTACCCATTAAAGAGATCCTTTTAAAATTCTTAACTAATTCATATAATTATTACTCATGTTTCTTTTATATATATAGTAATTATATAAGATACTTTGTTTAAAGTTGTTACAATTCTTTTCAATTATTTCATAGATAGATAGTGTATTACGTTTTTTCATTAACATTTGATAATGACAAATAGTTCAACAAAGTAATAATCATCATTAGGGGTTTTGCTAATCGTTATCTAATCGTTATCGGTTGATACTCGTACCATTCGATATTAATACTTTAATGCTTTTATTCATCCTTAAAGTTTAGACTATTGCGTTTATTTAAGGACATTACATGAATAATTCGGTTGTAATATTTTTTCTTTTTTCCTCTGTGTATGTTACCGTCAGAATACAGCCGGTAAGAAATCAAACTTTATATCTCTCGTTTTTTGTAAGATTTTATCCAAATTTTAAATTACCATCCCAAATTATGGATAATTTTTATCGATATAGAACAAGGTAAAGCATATAATATACATTTATATGGCGTCCATTACGACATTATTAATAGAACAATGTTACCACCGTTATATACTACATGTAATGATGTAATATTAACAATCCGCGCTCTTATTAGCAAAATCCTTAATAAATACGTAACATTTAATAGTTGTACATTCGAAAAAGAACATATTGATTGAGGCAGGTGGAAATATAATAACCACATGGATCTTAAATCATGTAGTTGTATTATTGACACCATCACATTTTTGTTAAAAATATGTTTATATTATATTGAGTGGATCTCACTTGTTACAATCATATTATAGTTTGATTTGGTTTTGTACATGTTCAATAATTCATTTCTAGTCATGGGTTGAGTAGTACCATAGCATGTTAAAACATTTAATGAATCTTGTTTTTTGTCTTTAACAAAAAAAAAAATAGTATTCAAACATGATTGATAATAGAAACATGACATGTATATGTATCGATTGCGATTCGGTAAATACAAATATTTGAAAGAGTATTTGACATAGAGGTTTCTATAACTTGTTAACACAATGTTTCTCGATATAAGATGAGTAACAACGAAAATTAGGTTTAATTAAGTACAAGTGTAGTAAATCCGATACGTTTGACTCGATTTTTTATTGTAACAGTCTATAAATTCTAATGACATAAATTTAACCACCATTTAAAATCACTTATTTTGATTCGAATTGTATTGAACTATCTAATGGTCTATAACTCTATTTGAGAGGATTATTTATTAACATGTTAATATGATATGTATGTTTGGCGGAGAGTTTTCGAAGCTTTTAGGAGCTGAGGTTTTTTGTTTCAAAAAGGTGACTTCTCACTTAAACTTCGTTTGGATGGTTGAGCTTTTTTGTTAGAAAAAAAAAACTCAATAAGGCCTTCAAAGTTCTGAAATAAAAGACCAATGGAATCAACTTTCAGAAAATGTAAAACTCCTCCGGCTTGTAAGTAAAATGTATGTTTAACACAAATAACTGAAGATTGTAGTTAAAACTAAAGACACAAAATGAAAACTTCTTTTTCTGAAAACTACTTCAATTAACCTTTTTATTTTCAAGTTTGAAGGATTTTTAACAAAAAAAACTCGAGCTTCTAAAAACTGTGAAAAGTTTTAGAAGTAAACACATCAAAACTCCAACTTAATTATATCAAACTACTTATATCAAACATAACCCGATATATAATATAAAAACTTGTCACGTGTGAATTATTTGGGTGTGGGAGTCCTCTAAATGCCATTCACCATCAATTGGTCTCAATCATGTTCTAGTTTCACACATTTGCACTATATAGTAATTAAGATTGTTGTTATGTCACTTTAAATCTCTCTTTCTTAAATCATATGTAACATGGGTACATTATGTGTATATGTTCTTCTTAAAGTATAAGGTAAATATACCAAACATACATGAGATTAATTTAGGTAATACACTAAAAAAAGAATCCCGATTACGTCTTGGTTATAAATGATTCACTTTTAAGTAAAACCCCATATATTTGTCGTTTTGTTATCAGGTTTATATCT
This sequence comes from Senecio squalidus, assembly GCA_910822075.1. Taxonomy (NCBI): domain Eukaryota; kingdom Viridiplantae; phylum Streptophyta; class Magnoliopsida; order Asterales; family Asteraceae; genus Senecio; species Senecio squalidus. The sequence goes on from CAJVGC010000582.1 coordinate 13,903,733, forward strand.
TTTGTAGATTAACGGTATAGTCTATGATAGTCATTACAACTCAACGCGTATCTTGTAGTGTATACATGTTCTCGTACTCTCTCGTACTCGGAAATAATTTCTTATGGATGAAAAGTAGCCTTTAAAAATGAAACGTGTGAGGTTAAAAGAAATCATATATACCTTAATTATAAAAAAGTGTTAAGTTAATTCTCAAAGTTGTCTTTAATTAGATCTCATTGTCAATAATTAGATTAAAATATTTGTTTATGTTTACCTTATTTAAGGCTGAACGGTATAGAGGCAAACTCACCATGGTGAGTTTGCAACCCACGCGCGGGTCTTATCCCGCTGCTCAAATGGTGAGTAAGTCACCATGACGTGGAGGTGAGTGGCGGTGAGGTGGATGGTTGAAATGGTGAGTTTCTCACCGAAGGTGAGTTGTGTAGTGGTGCCCCATCCCAAAAAAATCTGCAGTTGGAGAGTTTAAAAAAAAAAAAAAAAAAACTTTTTTAAACCCCGATTTTTTTACCTATAAATACCCACTAACTCAACCATTTTTAAACACATATCTTCTAAATTCATAACCATTCTTACTTTTTTCAACCAAATTACTTTCTTCTTCAAACAAAATGTCTAACCAAAACACTCCACGACCCAAGAAACGTCAACCAAGAACCCTCAACCGAAGCAATCCACCGACACCCGACGACACTTTTCATCTAAGAAACCCCTCACCGACCTTATTTCGACCTTACCCAAACCAACCTTACCAAAACCAACCTTACCGAAACCCGGTGCCATCAGAACAACGTGGCTTTCAATCTTTTGGGATGCAAACAAACACGTTTAGTGGTTATGCGTCCCAATCTCCCACGTGGCCATTTGGTCACCCCGACTATCACTCGCAACCTTAAATGGGTGGTTCGTCATCATATCCACAAAATGATCCACCTAGGTCTCCAATTCATTCATTTAATCTCGGAGATTGCTATTACCCTCAGTTTTCCGAATCTTATCAAGAAACTGTTCAAGAAACTCAACAAGAGGACGTTGCCACCTCACCACCAAAGCCGAAGAAGAGAGCATCTCGCGCCCGCCAAACTAAGGTGGACAAACAAAGTACGTCCCGACAAACTGCGTGGACAGAAGAGGAAGAACGCGCGTTATGTAAAGGTTGGTGGTCCGTTTCTGAAGACAGTGTACAAGGAAATACCAAGAGGAATGAATGCATGTGGACAGAGATATTAAACTACATAGAGAGCAAAACGGGACAGGAAGGTCGTCGGACCTACGATATGGTCTTCGGAAAATGGAAACAGGTTCGACCTGCCGTGTCGCGTTTTGCAGGAATTTACAGTAACGTGATACATACGACGGAAAGTGGAGCGGCAGACGAAGACTACGTGCAAAAAGCGATGGCGATATATCATAATGAAGTTGGCATTCCGTGTAGATATCGTCATTGTTGGGACATCTTGAAATACAATCCGAAATTTCAAGATGTCGAGCCTCTAGATTTCAGCCAACCCTCTCAAGGAAGCAACAAGAAGCAGAAGTCATCTGGTTCTAGTTCGTTCAACACAGAGTCTGTAGACGTCAGTTTTAATCTAAATACTAGTGTTGACGACGATGATGAGGTGGCCGAAGTTCCACCACCACCGACAGGGAGGGACAAAGCAAGAGCTGCGTTGAAAAAGAAAGGGAAAGGGTCGAAAGCTTCAGGATCGTCAACTATAAATGACGAAGCACTTGTTAGGCTGATGGTAAATGAGATGTCAGCTGCTGAGATTGCACAACGGGATAAGTATATGCAAATCAAAGAAAGGGAGGTTGCTGCTGTAGAGTATAGAGCCGAACAAGAAGACATGAAGCTATATTTCCAAGACTACGATCACATGACCGGGTCCGGGCGAGCGGCATGAGAATTATTTCGGGCAAGACTCAAAGCGAAGTATAACTGGGAGTTTTAGCTTATCTATGTATAGTTTAAGTTTTTAATTTATCTATGTATCGTTTTTAACGTTTTAATAAAAGTTTTAAATTTCGTTTACGTTTACGTTTACGTTTACTTAAATATTAATTTTTTTAGTTTATAAATAATAGTATTTAAATGAAAATGGTAAGGTGAGTTTGGTAAGGTGAGTTGACGGTGAGTGCGTGATGAGTCTTATTTCCTGAGTAATGTGAGTTTGTTTTCTGGAGAGAAAAAGCTGATGTGGCAGGGTGAGTTGGGGATGAGTTTTGGTTGTTATTCCCTTTAGCCTAATAGTGACCTCCACTTGGCATAAAAAGTTAAAAAAGTGTCAACATACTGCTCATAAAAGACTATTATATTCTTTGTAATATATCTACTAAATAAATATCAGTAAATCTATTGTTATTTAAATTATATAAAAGTTAAAATGATAATTTTCAGTATTATGTAGAGCATTTACAATAATGATATTAAAAAGTCTCATATTATGATAACATCGGCATAACATTACATTAAACATAGCCTTCAACTTTAAAATCGTAATATGTTACCTACTTATTTATCTTTATCAGGAAAAAAACCTAGTCTTACGCCATCTCGATGATTATCCCTGCCACGATATGCCCATCTATGACACCGAGGCCAACGACCTTACACCGACTGCTATTTATATAAGTATTTATAATTTATAGTAAATATTTATTTTTGGTAATGAATTGACCAACAATATATATAATAAAAAATTAAAAGATAAATAAAATAACGTTGATTTAAAATAATGATACTATTATTTTGTTATAACAACGAGATTTACATTATTATTAAAATAATTAATATTACTTTTGTTTCTCTTTTACGCAATTGAGCAAAACGAATATGTATTATTATCAAATTAAATCAATTATTTAATATCACATGACTTTTAAAATAAAATAAAAAAAAGAATACGTGGTTGGATAATATAATATTTCACATCTTAATCTATATGTTTAAGTTATCTAAATGATATTATATAAATATTTGGTATGAATTTTAAACTCACTAAATATTCACATTAAAAAACTCCATCATTTAGTTTACAAGTTTGAAATATAATATAATTTTATTAAATTTTAATGCCTCAGAATAAATACAATAAAAACCGACATTACTCTCCACTATGAGAGTCACCATGTGATTTGTGCTTTATTTGTCATGAATAATTGAACATGCATTTTCATGTGAGAATATGTTTATAGCGAGGGGTGTTTGTCTAAGCTTATTGTATTCGTTTAGGTTTATATTTTATAATAGTTTATAACTTATTATTTATAAATTTATTAAATTTTATAAGATGTTTGGCTTAACTTATTAGCTTATGATAAAACTCAAGGAAGAAAATCTTATATAAACCCATAATCCATATTATGAAATCTCCCTTAATAAACCCATAAACTTAAGCTCATAAACTTAATAAAACACTTAATAAGCTAAAACAAACACCCCCGATAATCAAACCCATAAACCTAAGCTAATAACCTAATAAATCCACTTAATAAGCTAAAACAAACACCCCCGATAATGATAATGAGATTAATGTGTTTGAGTTTTACTCTATATTCCGTGTGTGTATAAGTATATATTAAACGGGTAAATACAAAAGGATTTTTATTCAGGCTATTTTAAAAGAGTAAATATTTTTTGTTTTGATGTATACGATATGTACTTAGAAAATGGTTTTCGAACTCTTCTTTAAACATGTTAAAATATTTTTGTATATTTGGTAAATAGTTCATTGTGTACCGATAATGAGCAAAACTGCAACTGATATGAATCAAACATAAATATTTACTCAATTGTTAATTGTCATTGTGTTTATATAAAACTTATGTTAATGGAAAGTGATGTTATTAGATGATTGTTTTCTGTAAGCTCATCGTGAGTTGCAATAACGTTTGAGATTCTACGATCGTCTTGTTTAGAAGTTTATACCATTTAATGACATTTACCAATCTCGTAAGATATTGATAACAAACAACACAGTTTGAAAATAAATAAATTAAGTTGGTTTGGAAAAACGTTATTAATAAATATGAATTTTCATAAAATGACCCATTGGAAAAAAGGTTAACATTTTGCATGTCTTTTATTAATATTTATTTTATCTTTAATAATAACATAAAAAAATAATATAGTCAAAACTATTATATATATTAATCAAGTAGACCACTTGGTTAAAAATAGAAATTCATATTCAACGAACTATATTTAATTTAATATATCAAAACAATTTTAGCCATCTTAATATTATAATAATAAAATAAAGCTTCACTATAAAATAAAATTTCATATTAATCTGATATATTTTATTTAAAATGCCGTGAGTATATTCCCCATGATTTTGAAAATTTATTAAAAAAATAATAGTTAACAAACTGTCATCTCAATAGTCTCAAAAGATTTTCTTTATTTGTTTTCAATATACTAGCCGTAAACTCGCGCGATGTAGTGGGACAAAATTTTTGTAAACGATAATATTATATTAAACTATGTTGTGTCGATTAGGATATGAGATTAATTGATAGAAAAGAAGTCTAAAATTAAATTTAAATTAAATTGTATTTAAATATTTGCTATAAATATGTATGAATAAATGTATTTTGAAAAGTTTAATAATTGATAGGGAAATATTGGTTGGCAAATTAGTAATAAGAAAAAAAAAATGAAGGGGTAGTTTAGGTATTTTATTCTTAATTTTCAATATTAAAAAAAACACCTAAAATGATTTATATGTAGTATGATAATTAAATAAATTTTACTTTGTATCTTTTTTCATGAGCTAACAAAAGTGTCGTCACTGTCGATACGAACCAATACCGACTAAATACAAAAATTCTGATATTAGATTTTAACTGATCATAAATCGGATTTCAAGTTTTTGAATATCGGTTTTCTTGGTTTTGGCCAGACTTTTCAAATTTTTTGTTTTTTCGAAGAGTCATTACAACCAATGTTAGACAAATTCGTTATCGATTTGTTACTGATACCATAAGAGTTTGGTACCTTAGTTGCTTTTAAAGCCGACCCCTACTAAAGAGGCAATTGACTCACATAATTTTTCTTAATTTTATATAGAATGAAATAAATTCAAAAAGTTTATGGGGTTCCATTAATAATAATTTAATTAAAAATATAATTTTTTTCAAAAATAACAATTATAAATAAGTGAAAAAAATGGGAAAAAAAAACAAACAAGATCAGCATTTAACAGCACCACTTTCTCTCCCTCCAATCACCCATTCTGTCTCACTTTTATCGTTTCTTTCTGCCCACATAAATCTAGCAAAAAATATATAAATAATTTTATAAAAAAAAAATATTTTTTTTTATATAGTCAAATTGTGGGTACCTTATATTTCGGTTAATTTGTTTAGTCAAATTTGAATCTTTTTTTATATACTAAGTTTGTTGATGCTCATTGGAACTGCATAATACTTAATAAAAGGTTAGTTTTTGTTTTTTTTGAAATTTTGTGTTTTTTTCATATTGGGTTTATTTAATTTAATCAAGAAATTGTAAAAATAATAAAAAAGATTGAAGCTTTTTTATTGCTAGTTAAGTTTCTGCAATTGGGTTTGTTTTTTCTTGATTTTTTTTGGATAAAAAAGGTAAAAAGATTGATGCTTTTTATTGGTAAATAAGTTTCTGCAATTGGGTTTTTTTTTTTTATGAAAAAAAATCACAAAAAGAGTAAAAAGATTGAAGCTTTTTTGTGTTAATATGATTAAATTTCAAGATTTTGTATTGCTAGTTAAGTTTATATAATTGGGTTTTTTTTTTCCTTGAAGAAAATATCATAAAAAGGTGAAAATTTGCTGATGTTTGAGCTAAATTTGATAAGATTGCGGTTTTTTCGGTTAAAATATTGATGGATTAATGAGAGTTGCCTGTTTTATGCAAGTTGGATTCATTTAAGTAATGTTTGTGATCATAGAGTTGTGGTATAGAACTTTAGAAATCGAAGCAGAGTTCCTTTAGTTTGAATCTCGAACTTGTTTTGAACCGAGTCTAATCGGGATCTTGTTTTGGTAGCTTAGAAAAGAATTTAGACCAACTTGGATTAAGATATAAACTAAACAAGTTTTGGTTAATGATTATATTTGATTTGTTTTGTCATAAACTAACCAATGTTACATAATAGTTTGGGTATTTTCGATGTTTGTTGTCATGAGTCATGGACTCATAGCATTCAAGAAATGGCTTATTTTTTGTTCAAAAGCATATTCTAGCGTATTCTTATGGAATTTGCATTGAATGTTGTGCAGTAAGAGATGGTTGCTTTCGGGAAAAAGTTGAAGGACCGTCAAATTGAAGAATGGAATAGGTATGTTGCATTTTGGTTTGAGGAAATCGTAACTTAAACGACATTGAAACAATCAAATAAAAATGACGGATTTATTATGGTTTTCATTTTTTTGTAGATATTATATCAATTACAAGCTCATGAAGAAAAAAGTAAAGCAGTATGGTCGCCAAATTGAGGCTGGAGGACTTGAACGTAGATATGTTCTCAAAGATTTCTCAAGAATGCTCGATAGCCAGGTGAAAACATACTAAACATTCAATCGTTTGTTTTTTTGCATCAAATCTGTTCTCTTTAGCTTTTCATCATAGGGCATAACCGATACGACTTGATTTGGATTTGGAAAATTTGAACTATTTACTCATGAACGAGTCTATTCAGGCCATGTTTATCTCTAACGGGTCAAACGGGTCGAGAGTCTTCCACTATATTTACTTCAAAAACCTTCTAAAACATTTTATTGAAAAAAGTAGATTATCATTGAAAAAAATATAAATTTTGTAAGCAAAAGTTACCAGTTAATCCAACCCGTGTGACCCACCCATATTTGCTACCTTTATGCCCATTCTCTTATTATCAACTTATATGAATGCAGATCGAGAAGATTGTACTTTTCATGTTGGAACAACAAGGGCTGCTTGCAGGCAGGTTAGACGGTCTCGGGAAAGAGCAAGAGGCACTTCAAGAGGAACCAGATTTCGCAAAAATATCTGATTTACGAGAAGCCTACAGAGAAGTTGGACGAGATTTATTAAAGCTTCTGTTTTTCGTCGAAATCAATGCTATTGGTTTACGCAAGATCCTGAAGAAGTTTGACAAACGTTTCGGTTATAGATTTACTGATTATTATGTCAAAACTCGAGCTAATCATCCTTATTCCCAACTTCAACAAGTCTTTAAGCATGTGGTAATGTACACTAGTCCATGATTCCCGTTTCTTTTCTTTTTGTTAATTTCATATTATGTAATATTTAACATTATGATGGAACTTGCAGGGTTTAGGGGCGGTTGTAGGAGCCATATCTCGTAATCTTGTAGAACTTGAAGATCGTCAAGGGAGTTACTTATCGATTTATGATCAGCCGTCTCTTCCTCTCCAGGTTTTCCATTTACTAATTTAAAACGGGTCTGGTTCGTTTGACCACCAACACCTTTTCTAAGGCATAAATTTCTAAGGGCGTAAAAGATATTTTTGCAAAAAAATACGTAAAACGTTTTTCAAATTAGGCTAAATAAATTCTGCTTAACTAGTAAATGGGGTATATGCAGGAACCCATAATTGACACGATAAGAGCAGCAGTGGACAGATTAAGTTACTCAACGAACTTTCTCACCTTTTTAGGGCAACATGCTCTTATTATGCAACCAGAGGAATTGCCACTACCTTCAGAGGAACCAGCTGACGATGAACGATACCATTTTATGTCACTTCTGCTGAATCTTGTAAACACGTTTCTTTATATGGTCAACACTTATATCATCGTCCCAACAGCTGATGATTACTCAATGAGCTTAGGAGCCGCACCAACCGTTTGTGGGATTGTTATTGGTGCAATGGCTGTTGCACAGCTATTTTCATCCGTTTATTTCAGCGCTTGGTCTAACAGATCTTATTTCAGACCGTTGATCTTTAGCAGCATAGTTCTTTTTATCGGAAACGTTATGTATGCAATGGCTTTTGATTTTAACTCCATTGCAGTGCTTTTACTTGGTCGACTATTTTGTGGGTGAGTTTTTTATTTATGTAGTTAACTTGTGTTCTTATAGTTTCTCTAGAGGCGGAAAAATGGGTTGGGTTGCATTGAACCTGAATACTATTTGTCGAAAATTGTTATATTTTACAAATACTTGGTTCGTCAACTTTAATGGATTAGAAATTCACTTCGGGTGACTTTTGGCCTGTTGATTATTAGATCCTTAGAGATAAAACATGTGAATCGACCCATTGGACCACCTCTATGCAGATTGACTTTTACGTGGTCAAACCTACTTATTTAAAATTCGAACTTGAGCAGATTTTATTCCAATTTTTCCGTGCTCCCTAATTTAAATGTAGTGGTTTCTTTTTGACGTTAATATAGTTAACAAAACTTAAACTATGCCTATTCGATTGCATTTGACAATTTTTGGTTATTATAATTGACAGTCTTGGTTCGGCTAGAGCCGTGAACCGGAGATATATCAGCGATTGTGTACCTCTAAAAATCCGGATGCAAGCTTCAGCAGGTTTTGTTAGTGCTAGTGCTCTAGGAATGGCGTGTGGGCCCGCACTTGCTGGCTTGCTTCAAGTCAAATTCAACATTGGGAAGCTAACCATTGATCAAAACACATCGCCAGGTTGGATTATGGCGTTTGCGTGGTTGTTTTACCTTGTTTGGTTGTGGATTTCATTTAGAGAACCCGCTCTTCCAACTGACGACAAACCGGCACCCGCATCCACTGCTGGTTCGTCTTTTATCTATCTTTGTTATACATATATAAAATAATTAGAATTAGAATTTCAAAAGTTTGACTTTTTCCCGGATCTTGACTCCAGGTCCAGCTGACGATGTTCTTGAAAAGGGTGTCACACAACCATTACTAATAGGTTCAGAGGCACACCACGATGAAGAAGACGATGAATGTGATGCTAGTGAAGAAACTTCAGTAGATTCACGTGCACCCGTTAATTCTATCGGAGCAGCCTACAGATTACTCACACCTTCTGTGAAGGTTTACATTTTTACGACTTTTTTTTTTGTCGGGGTTTATTAATCTTTGACTTTGCGTTTGACTTTGAATATCCTAATCTTTCAGGTTCAACTATTGATTTACTTCATGTTAAAGTACGCAATGGAAATTTTACTATCGGAATCTAGTGTCGTGACTACTTATTACTTCCAGTGGACTACTGGGAAAGTTGCAATCTTTCTTGCGTGTCTTGGTTTGACTGTTCTTCCAGTCAATATTGTTGTCGGAAGTTATATCAGTAACATGTTTGAAGACAGGTAAATTTTCAAAAATATATTTCCGACTTTTTTTTTATACTTTATATAATTTTGAGAAAAGAATCGTGACATTTTTTTTTGTTTTTGTTTTTCCAGACAAATTTTACTCGTATCTGAAATAGTCGTGTGTCTTGGCATTCTGATGAGCTTTCAAATTATCCTTCCATATTCCGTCCCACAATACGTCATTTCTGGACTCGTCATGTTTGTCTCTGCGGAAGTATTAGAAGGTACGTTGTTAAAGTAAAAAAAATTAAAGACGTCAATTTCGACCCATTCACAGGTGAACGGGTAGATTTGGGTTACTTTAGTGAAAAAGAAATTACAATGCATAACACGTCGAGTATTTTTGTTAACGTTGCAGGTGTTAACTTGTCGCTTCTGTCACGTGTGATGTCATCAAGGCTATCTCGTGGGACATTCAATGGTGGATTACTATCAACTGAAGCAGGAACGATTGCTCGAGTGATTGCTGATGCAACAATAACACTGGCGGGATATTTGGGGCAAAGCAAGCTACTGAACGTGACTTTATTGCCATCACTTGTGATTTGCATAATGTCGATTGTCGCCACTTGTTGCACCTACAACTCTCTCTACTGATAATGACGAATGGACATGCATTGGTCTTGGCATTGGTGTGTATGATAGGTAATTATTTTCGACATGTATACTCATTTGTGTACATTCTTACAGGACATTGTGCTCTTGATTTCGTATTCAGTAATTAGTGGATCCTGTATTTTTGAAGATTTTTTTGTTCGCGATATTGGTATGCGGTTTTGACTTTTTGACTGTTGTACTGTTGATGATTTTCGAGTTTGTAATTAGTGAAAATAAAGTTCAACTTTTGTTGTTGACGATAAAAAAAGTTTATAACTAGTATGGATTCAACTTATGGATGAACCGGCAATATACTACGTATTATATTTAACGAGTTTAAACAAAATGACCAAAATAACCTCATATGACATTTAATGATTGACGGTGGAACGAAAACATTTGACTCAAATTATTTTGAATTAGTTAAGTAGTTATTTATAAGGGACAAATATGTCATGTGACATGTTGGGTTATATTAGATGTTATATGTGCATCATATTTTTTGTATCATGTTTCGACTTCATATTTTCTTGTCTATGTTATGACGTGACATCCATACATGACAAATTCACATATATGATATGACCCCGACAGTTAACATAACATGTATAAATGTCACGCTGCACCATATATGTAATGCACAAAATCTTTCCTATACTTTTTACGGATTCGTGATTTATATTTATTTTGTTAAATATAAAAACATTAACTCTAAAGTTGTTACACCATCAAAAGTTGTTGAGACACAATAAATCATTGCCTAGTGTGTCAATAATAATGTGGCACACAACAGTTTATGCATCTTTATAATCTACTTTCAATAAGTTGTATAGGATATATAAGTCGATTAAAGTTGTTGAGCTCATACATTTAGCTTGATTCACTCGTGTTGAGCTCGACCCATTATTATTAAAGTTATCCACACAGTTTGATCTAGTTCAAGTTGCCTAAAGTATGTAAATTCTCTAAAGCGGGCATATGTTAAAGCCAAAACTAAAGGAAATAGAAGTATATCGGAATTAAATCCCACAAATTTACATAGCGTAAAAGATGAGTGATAACTATGAATATAACTTTATAACGTAAACATCTATTTAGGATCTTTGTACTACTCACAAGAGAAACTATATACATGAATATGATGGGTCATGCTCATTTTTGTGTATTTTCGATGTCATACTCTTGTCGGTTTATAAATCGATGCCATACATAATATTTATATCAAAATGAAAGGACAATATTGCAACTAAATTGTTTATGTAGACATGAAAATGTGTAGTACATTGGTACCAAACAATTCAAAAGCAATTATAGCATACATATTACAATATATCATTCATGAACGAAAACTATAATGAGAGTAGGATATTGGTACCTAAGTCTCGGAGAATATAGCTAGTTAATAATTCAACAATTCGAGTCTCCTGAAAAATACTCTTTTACTATATAGTCAAAAAATATATACACTAATATATAACTTTTTAATCCATTAAATTCAAGAAAATAATAAAAATTAGGGTACAGAAATATTAGATGTAGCATGTTTGCATATAATATTAGGTGTTATATGGTAAAAATAAGGATTCAGTATGTAAATATAAATACTTTTATTGTTATATATATTTTTTTAAAGAACTAAAAATGTAACTTTTTAAATTGGTTTTAACTTATGTTGCATATAAGTTAAATGCTATTAATAGCATATATGATAAAACATACATGATAAACCATTTAATTATGAATTAAGGCACACAATCATTTATCGTAAATAAACATCTAATAATAGTTAGGAAAAGGTTCAAAAACGATAGTTGGGATATCCTGATTAGTCGACGTATATTTGAGTTAAAGAAACGTCGTCTCCGAATACTCGGAGGAGAAAACCTCTACGTTTATATGAATTAAGGCATGGATCAATTATTCTAGTGTATTACGTTCGTATGGATGGAAAAAACTATTTGAACTGGTGGTTAAAAGATCAACCTCTGTTGTGGATTTATTGCTTATTACCCATATACATTTCTTTGAAAAGGGTCGTGTAAGTTCAAAGGACTACGTGTTAGGATTACCAACAATTAACCTTTTTTTGAACATATAAATTGATCGAAACCTTTTAAAGTTATAATTTTTTTCTTCTCTATCAGAAGTGTCGGAACATATAAAGAAAAACAAAATTAGCGACAGTTATAACCGTCGCTAAACCGTCGCTAATTGGGTCTGATAGTGAACCATTGCGACGGTTCTGTCGCTAAACCGTCGCTAATTGCGTCTGATAGTGAACCATTGCGACGGTTCTGTCGCTAAAACGTCGCTGATTGCATCTGTTAGTGAACCATTGTGACTTTTGAAAAGGCACAAGTTTCTCTATAAATAGAGAAGTATTTCCAACGTTTTAATTCATCAAAAACACACAAATATAATCTACACATACATCAATTCTCTTCATATATCCATCATAAACTTTAATAGATTCGATAGAATCAAGTTTATCTTGATTTTGATTGTTGTATCCTCTAAACAGTTCGTACTAGGGACGAATTTCTGTTTAAGGACATTGCATATTGTTGCAAGCCTCAATCTGATAATTGTAATATACGATTCCGTATAATACAAGTTGTATTACGCATTTATTTTCCCTAACAATCTTAAACAGAAATTTCAAGATGGATCAAACCATGTTGAAATCACACTTTGAAAAACCCGAAAAATTTAAGGGCTCTGATTTTCGTCGTTGGCAACAAAAGATGTTATTTTACTTAACATCTTTGCATGTCTCGTATGTTCTTACGGATTCCGAACCAATAGATCCGTATACGGTGAATCAAAATGTTCCTACTCAGGAACAAATGGCAGACTATGAAACGGCCATCTCAAAATGGAATCATAATGAGTTTAATTGCAGAAATTATATTCTGAATGCTCTTGATGATATTCTCTATGATATTTATTCTTCCTTTACATCTGCAAGGGAGATTTGGGAATCATTAGAAAAGAAATACAGGACTCAAGTTGCATGCTCCAAGAAATTTGTTGTGGGTAAATTTCTGAACTTTAAGATGAGCGATGCAAAGCCTGTAGTGAAACAATTGGAAGAACTCCAAATCATTGTTCACGAATTGGAAGTAGAAGGTATGGGTATAAACTCTAACTTTCTTGTTGGTTCTATTATAGAAAAATTGCCTCCATCATGGAAAAATTTTAAATTATATCTTAAACATTTGACTGACGATATGAGTTTTGAGCAACTTGTTCTCAAAATTCGTGTCGAAGAGGATAACATGATGCAGGAAAAGGCTGAAGTAGTTTCAATTGAACCAAACGCAAATATGATTGGAGAAAGTTCTTCCAAACACAAATCCTACAACAAAAACAAAAACAAAAAAATGCATTTGTCATCATTTGTTTATATGTTGATGATATGCTGATTATGGGAACAAATTTGGATGTTATAAACCAAACCAAGAAAATGCTTCATTCTTCATTTGACATGAAAGATATGGGAGAAGCAGATGTCATTCTTGGTATTAAAATTCAAAGAAATTCTAGCGGATACATCCTTACCCAATCTCATTACATTGAGAAGACCCTAAAGAAATTTGGGCACTATGGTTATAGACCAGTTGTAACCCCGATCGATCCCAAGATTCAACTAAAGAAGAACAAAGGACAAAGTGTTGCACAATTACAATATACACAAGTATTGGGAAGTTTGATGTATATAATGAATTGTACACGTCCAGATTTAGCATATAGTGTGAGTCGACTCAGTCGATACTCACACAACCCTGGTAGAGATCATTGGGATGCACTAGTTAGAGTGCTTCAATATCTTAAGCATACAATACCTTATGGGTTACATTACTCGAAATATCCTCCGGTGTTAGAAGGATATTGTGATGCCAATTGGATTTCCAACCATAATGAAGGCAAGTCTACAAGTGGCTATGTATTTACACTTGGAGGGGCCGCTATATCATGGAAATCATCTAAACAAACTGTGAATACCAAATCAACTATGGAAGCAGAATTTGTAGCCCTAGATAAAGCTGCTGAAGAAGCAGAATGGCTAAGAGGCTTTCTAGAGGGTATTCCTTTGTGGCCAAAACCTGTGACTGCTGTGTGTATACATTGTGATAGTATGTCTGCTATTACTAGAGCAAAGAATCACATCTATAACGGCAAGTCAAGACATATAAGACGTCGCCACAATACAATAAAAGACTTGTTGAGAAATGGAATCATTTCCATAGACTACGTGAAGTCAAAAGAAAATATTGCTGATCCTTTGACAAAAGGCCTTTGTAGAGAACAAGTCATTTTCTCATCGAGGGGTATGGGTTTAAAGCCAATACAATGAGTAAATACTCGGAGGAAACCTAACCTAGCAAAATTGGAGATCCCATGGTCTAGGTTGAGGGCTGAATTTTAATTCTTAATAATGTTAATGGCTTCTATAGCAGAATACTACGGAATATTCTTGATTAGCATTACCTATACGAGATTGATGTGTGGTCGCATCTTTGAGAACCAGATGGCTAAGTTCTCTAAAATTCTCATGAATAAGGATACGTTCACGACCGAAATGAACACAACGGTAAGAATCTATTATTGCATAGATATGATATGTGTGATACTTATTGTCTCGATTTACTACAAAACGTGGTTAGTTCAAAAACTAATGTTCACTACCCACAAAGTAGATCCGATAAGTACTCACTAAGAAAGGTTCAAGTCCAAAAGACACCTTATCAGATGCATATCAAATTACATTTGATGGATATAGAAGAATAAGTAACTTTATATGATCTTATTTTCTATTCAAATGTGGGGTATTATTGGTGTTTGAATAGAAAATGTGGGGTATTGTTGGAACATAAACACATTTATCACATTCGTTTATTTGAAATCTGTTTGATAATAAAGTGTTATCAAACTTCTCATGCCATTGTTTCGGAGCCTGTTTAAGGCCGTAAAGAGATTTAATCAATTTACAAACCTTATGCTCTTGTCCTTTTATAACAAACCCTTCAGGTTGTTGCATATAAATTTCTTCATCTAATTCACCATTTAAGAAAGCAGTTTTCACATCCATTTGATGTATAATCAAGTTGTGAATTGATGCTATCGCGATTAACGTTCTTATAGACGTTATCCTTGTCACAGGTGAATAAGTATCAAAGAAATCTTGACCTTCTTTTTGTCGGTATCCTTTGGCTACCAAACGAGCCTTATATTTCTCTATGGTACCATCAGGTCTTAGTTTCTTTTTGAAGATCCACTTATGGCCTATTGGTTTATGTCCTGAAGGCAAATCAACCAATTTCCATGTGTTATTATGCATAATTGAGTCTATTTCACTTTGAATAGCCTCTTGCCAATAAGGTGCTTCTGATGATTCCATAGCATCCTTATAGGTTTGTGGTTCTTCATTCACAATATATGTCATATAATCAGGCCCAAAGTCCTTTAAGACTTTAGCGCGCTTACTTCTTCTTGGTTCAACATCCTGATGTGAAATTTTAGAATTTTTATCTCTCTCAATATGAGATAAGTGATCATGTAAATATTTTTTTCTCCGATTCGAGATTTGTTTCTCTTTTTCCTTAAAAGGAAAGATAGTCTCAAAGAAATCTGCTTCGGCAGATTCTATAATAGTGTTGTTGCTTATGTCTTGTACATCTGATTTGTATACCAGAAGTCTATAAGCGGCACTATTTTTTTTTGCTGGACCAAGATAAACACAATCAACTGTTTTGGGTCCAAGTTTGGTTCTTTTTGGTAAAGGTATTTGAACCTTTGCCAAACAACCCCACACTTTCATCCTTTTATAAGAAGGTTGTTTTTCTTTGGTTGGGTATAGTCCTTCTTTCCAAAAATCATTACTGAACAATTAAAACTTGCATATATTTTTAGACGATTACTTCATATTATAAACTGCCTATTATTAATCCATAAAAAGGGTATTTTCATGTAAATTTATAGAAAATATTAATAGATACCGCATTTAAACAATTCTTTTTTTTAAGTATTTCATACCGCATAATTGGGGTGACAATCAAGGTGGCCTATTAATAAAAATATTATTTTTAATACACGTGTCTAAACCTTCCTAGGTGACAAAGGAACGGGTTCAGAAAAAATCAGATTATCTGTGTATACCCGAGTCAAAATGATTTGTGCTTTTCAAATGACTCGAATAAGAAAAACCCTATTCGTTCTCATAATTGGGGTGACATATGTTATTTTGATACCACACACACATCAAATAAAGATGTGGACAAATTGAGATTTGATCCCATGGAATAGCTACCAATATGTATGTTCTTAATGATATTGACTTATAACTAATTAATTTTGCACCGAATTTATAGAAATGTAGTTATTTCGATGATGTGAATGTGATGTGTTGAGAATATTGGGTATACAATTAATCGAATATATGATTTGAACTAGTTTAACTACTCTAATTAGTTCTATTTTATAACAAAATCTCAATAGATTTATTTTCGTATTAATGAACAAAACTACAGCTCTCGTCTATAAAACAAACGTTGTGTACATATCACACACCCTATACTATCCGTTTGCAAAATAACTATTAAAATTACGTGTAAGAAAAGTAGGTTAATAATCATAAATATATTTTTAATCATATAAACACTTTCTCAATAATGTATCTCGATCGGCACGAGGGTTAAAACGAAAAGTTCCTCTTTTCGTTGTGGCGGGGAATTTCAGTAATTAGCTTACTATAC
The DNA here is from genome assembly GCA_910822075.1 of Senecio squalidus. Lineage (NCBI taxonomy): Eukaryota > Viridiplantae > Streptophyta > Magnoliopsida > Asterales > Asteraceae > Senecio > Senecio squalidus. The sequence goes on from CAJVGC010000582.1 coordinate 13,920,377, forward strand.
TTATCAACATCCTTGCTTAATTATTTTCTAGGTGGTATATGGTTTGTTTGAACGAAAGTGCAGTCCATATTCTTCTAACTCAACATTAACCTTCACTAGAAGACCGATCTGATTTTTTGTAGCTTATAATTAACTAGCAATAGCAAACCTTAATGCATCAAGATTACGCTGATTGTTCGACAAAAAAGTTTTTTCGTCAAGTACTTCTCTTATTATTTGTAGTACAATACAAGTAATATAATCATGTGACGATTTATCAACCCTAGTACATAAAGTTGTCGATTTATATGCTTGCTAGGTTTCGAAATTGAATCCTTTCAAACACATCCTTTTTTACAAAATAAATAGAGTAATTATAACAAAAAACTCTTAATCTTTTTTTTACAAAGAAACTATTCCCCATTTCCATTATGATATGTAAACTCTATAACATCTATGATATTAACCGGGTAAATGAAGGAAGTTTTTCATATTCTAGATATCTGGAAAAAATGAGCTTTTTAACTAAATTGTTTTGGCTGTCTAGTGGTTGCATATTTTCGTGACTGTTTTCAAACTTTTTCATAGCCACTTCTGAGTGTTACGCATAAATGTTCAAACTTAAAACTTTTTATAAAGATATATTGACATCTTACCACTGCTACGCTATCTTGAGGGTAGTTTCTATAAATATATGATAATATAATGTGGGTCACAAAAAACCATGTTATACAATACATGAGACATGTATATGAGGTTTATTATAAGGTGTCTCTTAGCCCCTGGTATACATTTGTATATCCACCAATCTCATCATGCAAGGAACTTGTGCCTGTAAATTACCCACCCTGAGAGAGTCTCGAACCCGAGACCTCCCACAGATAGGCAGGATGCTATAACCACTTGGACAAGATACAAATATTTATTTATTTATTCATTCAATGCACACTATATATAAACACACTTAAGAAGAAAGCTAAACTTACGAGTTAACTAGTCACATTTCTTGAATTTTTGTGGAAAATATCGGATCTAACACTCAAAGTTTTTGGTGAGTTTAAGATTGCAAATTTGATGTGGGCGATAAAGATTCTTATATAAAATATAAGTTAATGGTTTTGTTGCTAACATAAAGCCGTCAAGATTGTTGGGGTTCTTGTCCTTATAAAACCCTACTTCACTATCATCTTTCTTCATCTTCTATCATGCTTTCGACACATAAACACATGCCGGTTATGGAGCTTCCGAGGTCGTTGAGATTTGTTGTTCTTCTTTTTAATATTCTTTTGCTATTTCATGGAGCTTTTGCTCAAAGAGGTATATATATATAACTTCAATTACGTTCGTTGCCTTTGTTTTATACCTTTTTTGTTATATTCGCAGTAAAATTTTGATTCGTTTAAACTATGTATAAGCTGATTTATGTTGTATTTAACTTTGAGAGGTTATATGGAATTAAAGTCAGTTCAAAGTTTATCGAAAAGCAAACAACTTTCTAAATCATTTTACTTAGTATGAAAATATATTGTTGTGTATATATCTATCTGCCATAGTCCCACTCCAATAAAAGATGTATTTAGATCAAGTCGTATCCGCTCTATTTTTTTATGTGAACTAAAAGAACTTTTTTTAACCTAACTATTAAGTATTAACTTATGGTTTACCTATAAATAGCAGGTTTAAACGTTTATTAAAGAAAGTAAACGTTGATTAGTATTTTCTTTGGATAAAATTTTCCGGATAATTGAATTATGTGTTTGCAAACTTTTGATAATGTTCTATATATTGTAACATAACATGATTTGAACATTGGTAATACAAATAAAACCAAGTAATTCTACCTTTATTTGTACAAACTAAATAATATTATATATTTGAGGCAATTAAAATACTAGAAATAAATTATTGGGTCCATTTTTATTTATTTCCAACTGCATTTTTATTTGATATATTTGATATAACGTACCCTACTAGCCACTTTAATAGATGAGCTCCTTTAGTTCTTGATTTTATATCGTTGTCGGTTATTAACGTTTTATAATTAACAACAAGGTAAAACGTAATAATTAATCAAATGTAACAGATCCTCCTAGTTACAGTTTCATGCACCAAGCAACAACAGCACCAGAAGTCTCATACTATGATTATATAATCGTTGGTGGTGGCACTGCGGGGTGCCCATTAGCCGCTACACTATCTCAGAACGCGAGCGTCCTTCTCCTTGAACGTGGTGGCTCGCCTTATGGAAATGAAAACATTACTGACTTATCCGCCTTTGGAGCTGCCCTTTCGGACCTCTCCCCTTCTTCCCCCGCTCAACGCTTTGTATCTGAGGACGGTGTTGTTAGTGCCCGCGCTCGTGTACTTGGTGGAGGAAGTTGTTTAAATGCGGGGTTTTATTCACGGGCGGGTCATGATTATGTTCGGCTTGCGGGTTGGGATGCAAAGTTGGTTAACGAGTCGTATCAATGGGTTGAGGACGTTGTTGCGTTTGAGCCGCCGATTAGGCAGTGGCAAAATGCCGTAAGGAATGGGTTGATTGAAGCTGGAATATTGCCGTATAATGGGTTTACCTATGATCATATGTACGGTACAAAAGTCGGTGGAACGATTTTTGATCATGACGGGCATAGACATACGGCTGCCGATTTACTTAGGTATGCGAAACCGAGTGGTCTCACTGTGTTACTTCATGCACCCGTTCATAGAATATTGTTCTCGAGCGAAGGTATGTTACCGATTAAGAGTTAACCATTAATAATTATGCAAATACAGTAGAAACTCTATAAATTAATACTATCGGAACCACTTAAATTTATTAATTAAAAGAATATAAACTTTTTCTTTTTTTCAGATTTAGAAAATACAAAGCCCAAGGCCCATGGGGTGATTTTCGAAGACGCAAATGGTACGATCCACCGGGCTTATTTAAATAGCGGTCCGAATAATGAAATTATTGTTTCTTCCGGAGCCCTAGGCAGCCCACAACTTTTAATGTTTAGTGGAATAGGCCCAAGAAGACAACTTAGGGCTCATAACATAAGTGTGGTCTTAGACCAGCCCATGGTGGGCCTTGGAATGTCGGATAACCCGATGAATGCGGTTTTCATCCCCTCGCCGCAACCCGTTGAGGTTTCTCTTATCCAAGTTGTCGGGATTACTCACAATGGAACATATATCGAGGCTGCTTGTGGTGAAAACTTTGCCGGTGGAGCTCGAACTCAAGATTTTGGAATGTTTTCTCCAAAGGTAATGCCCATATATAATGAGTCTTGGTTAAGCCCAATTGTATATTGCTTATCTAAATATATTTATCTTATTTACTATCATTAGATTGGACAACTTTCGACTCTACCACCAAAACAAAGAACACAAGAAGCTATAGACAAAGCGGTCCAAGACATGAAAGCGCTCCCACAGAGCGCTTTCGTGGGTGGGTTTATCCTAGAAAAGATCATGGGTCCGATCTCGACAGGCCATCTTGAGCTTACATCACTTAGCCCACATGACAACCCATCAGTCACATTCAATTACTTCAAAGACCCTAGAGACCTACAAAGATGTGTCGATGGGATCAAAATCATCGAGAGCGTAATAGAATCAAACGCATTTTCATCATTTCGATTTGATTCACTATCTATAGTAACACTTCTCAACATGACCGCCAATTCACCTGTGAATTTATTACCTAAACATGCCAATGCATCAAGGTCATTAGAACAATTTTGTAAGGACACCGTAATGACTATTTGGCATTACCACGGAGGAAACCTAGTTGATAGAGTTGTGGATCACGATTACAAAGTTATCGGTATTGATTCTCTTAGAGTCATCGATGGATCAACTTTTCGTAATTCTCCAGGAACTAATCCTCAAGCTACCGTCATGATGTTAGGAAGGTAATAAACATTTAATCAACTAACTTATTACATTATTCGTATATAACTAACTTATATAATGTTGTCGCATTTGATGTATAGGTACATGGGCGTTAGATTATTGCACGAGAGACTCGCGAACAATGGAACCGGGTGATATCAATAAACTTTCGATCATTTTAAGTGTGATTATTGGTTTGTTATAAAGAAAACATACATTTTTAGTTTGAATAAAAACATATATTGTTGTTTTGTTGACCTAGTAAACTTTGTTAAACGACGATGCACATGGTACAAATTTATAACGTAATATTCATGTTCATTTAATTTGAGGATGACGAGTTTTGACTCAGATGAATGTGGGCTAATTGAGGTATCCGTGTGACTTTTTTTCGAACTTTAGGTTATGAAGTTAGAAATTTGATAATTGTTTTCCCGATAAGGCAAGGCAAATCGAAAAAGACTTGTATTTAGACTCGAAAAATCGTCCTTGAAAAATATAATTGATTAGAGCAAGTTGGGCACATCCAGTGGTTTATGACTATTACATATGATACAGTCAATGACCTACAAATTGATAACTTGCCGGCCACTTAAAAAAAATATACCAAACACTACCTAAGAATTTAGTTTGCGATTTTCGACTCATAACACGAGATGGGATAATCGGATAAGTAAACCGGCTATATAACATGCCAAACCGTTCGTGTACATCGTTTACTAGGTGTAACTCTTCGATGAAAACAGTCTTCGGGTTAAGTCAACTAGAACTACAAAATCTTACAATACTTAGAAAATTATAAGATGTTTCACTTAGAATACAAACTACTTTTTGTTAGCTGTTGTGAACCACTTCATGGTCTATAGTGGAAGACTCGAAAATTCTCTTTCGGGACCATATAAAGCCATCATATACGTAAAATACAACTTTACTTTACAAGTTGTTGCTTTCATATTAGAATTATTGAGAAATAATTGTTTTGTATAAACCTCGTGAATTAACAAAACCAAATGCTCGAGACCACGGTCGCACAATTCCTTTTTAATAAACAACGTATCATGTATGTGTTTGTATCCATGTCTTAAAAAGTACGTCAAACTTCCTTAGTCACAAAAAAAGTAATGTGAGTGGTCTCTAGGCCATGTACACTAGCGGAGACATGGGGAGTGGGAGAGTGCTCGACTCTCTCAGACGAGACAAATTAATATGGAATTTTCTACTCAATTTGAAATATAATACATTACGAGCCTCCAAAAACTCCTCCAAAGTGAATTTCTAGTTTCACTTCTGACCACATGAAATGATTGAGTACCTTTTTCCGGATCAAGTGAAATGTCTATAGTGAAACGGTATTTTAGTCGATTGGTCCAAGGACCCTAGTCCACATGCTTACGTTTGGTGACTATAACGTGGTTTGACGTAATTTTTAAGAGCTAGGAATATACGTGAAATTCAAATATTACCAAAAATATAGTTAACAGAGTCTCGATTTATGTTTATCAAAACCCTAAATCAAATAATATATAGAAACAAGTCAAAGAGAGTTGCACATTAGCTGCATTTATGTGAACAAGTTAAATGATAAAAACAATGTAACATTGTGAACAAGGTTTTATAATAATAAGTGCTTATTATTATTATTATTATTATTATTATTTTTATATAAGACCTTTTCAAAATCATTTATAACCCAATACCCTCTTCATAAGGCAACCTTTCATATCATATTCATATACCATAAGTACATAACTTATGTAATCAACAAAAAATATCTAACCAAAACGATGAATTCGCCTTGTATGAAACAAGTATCTCGAGCCTGTTTACGTCGTTGTTGTCCAACTCCATTGCTCGGGCTACCCGAGCAACATAGTCCAGACCAAACTACAAGTCCTTCAAGGTACAATTTCATTTCTGCAACGGCTTTTTCTCTTCATCCAAACGCGCAATTCACTAACCATGAGTCGTTACCTGACTTAAACGTGTCGTTTACAAATTTACAAAAAGCATACCCGAATTACTTAGAAACTGAACTGGCTGATCAAATTCGTGATCAGGAATATTATCAGCTTAATCTGTCTAGCCATGTTTGTTTAGATTACATTGGTCATGGGTTGTTTTCGTATTCACAACAGTTGCATTCGAATGCGCCTTTTTTTAATATTATATACAAATCGGTTAATTTGTATACACAGATTACACATGGTGGACAAGAACCCGAATTTGAATGTGTGATAAAGGAAAGGATTTTTAAGTTTATGAATGTTTCATCAGATGATTATTCTTTAGTTTTTACGGCTAATCAATCGTCTGCATTTAAAGTATTGGCGGATTCTTACCCTTTTCATACGAATAGAGATCTTTTAACTGTTTATGATCATGAAAACGAAGCGTTGGATACTATGATTGATAGTTGTAGAAAAAGAGCGGGTCGGGTTGATTCAGCTGTTTTTTCATGGCCTAATATGAAAATAATGTCGAAAAGATTAAGGAAATCGATCGTGAACAAGAACAAGAAAAAGAAGAAGAAAAAAGGACTTTTTGTTTTTCCACTTCAATCTAAAGTTACTGGTTCGAGATACTCGTATCTTTGGATGAGTTTAGCTCACGAAAACGGGTGGCATGTTTGTCTTGATGCAAATGCATTAGGAGCTAAAGATATGGAAACATTGGGTCTTTCTCTTTTTCAGCCCGATTTCTTAATTTGTTCGTTTTATAAAGTTTTCGGGGAAAACCCTTCTGGATTTGGGTGTCTTTTTATTAAAAAGTCGCGATCCATGGTGCTTAAAAACTCGTCCATGAGTACGGGTTTGGTTAATATCGTTCAAGCGTCTAACCGGCCTTTATTTCTACAACAATCTGAAAGTAGTGATAGAAGTAAAACAGAAAAAGCATTTGGAGAAATTTTGGAAGAAAAGAAAGAATTATCATTTTCGGAAGTCTTGAAACGTGACAACTTTTTCGAAGCAAGTACTAGCGAGGTTAGTTCGGACATCGAGTTCCGCGGATTAGATAATGCTGATTCATTAGGATTAATACTAATTAGCAGCAGAGTAAGGTACTTAGTGAATTGGTTAGTAAATGCATTTGGTAGTCTAAAACATCCAAATTCAGGAAATGGGCTTCCTTTGGTACGGATTTACGGCCCGAAGGTGAGACTGGACCGAGGCCCGGTAGTGTCATTCAATGTATTCGATTGGAAAGGTGAGAAAGTCGACCCAACACTCGTTCAAAGATTGGCGGACAGACATAACATTTCTCTAAGTTACGCGAGTTTAAAACATGTTAGTTTTGTGGATAAGAGTACCGAAGAAAGGGAAAGATTAGTAGAAGTTAAAGGGATCGAGAACGAAGGTCAAAATGTTCAAGTTAGCCCGTTGACGAAAAGGAAAGACAAGTTAGAGATTAGGATACCGGTCATCATGGCTACACTTGGGTTTTTGACCAACTTTGAAGATGTATATAGAGTCTGGGTGTTTGTTTCGCGGTTTTTGGATGCAGATTTTGTCGAGAAAGAGCGATGGAGATATATGGCGCTTAATCAAACTACCGTTGAGGTTTAGTAGGTTTAATGTCGAAATTTTTATTCATTTTTGTGGTTTGAGAGTGTTAATTATTCATTATTCATCTAAATATTCAAGTGCAAAACACAAAATCTTCATAAATACGATAGAATTACATCAAACATGTGTTTGTGATGAATTGTGATATGCATATGCAACATGTGTACCATGCTTTTATAACAATTGTAGACCTTTAATCGAGTACCGACTTAAGTGCAAAACAAGTAAATAAACGTTTTACTCCCAATGATATATCGCTCTTAGTTCCGATAGTAAGCAAAAGATAAATACAGAAATATCGGACAATAACAGAGATACATGTAATTGATGATTGGTGGACGAAGATGTAAAATGAAAATAGGTAGATTTGATAATATTGATAATAACACTACAAAACTCTTCACTAAATTTTCAAAATGATTATGTATTATATATAGTTGATCAAACTATTTTTTATCATTCAAAACATATATCATCATATGAAGTTCGCTTTCAGTCTCGGGCAGTTGCAAATGTAAAGATTTGAATATCAAAAACATTATATTAGATCATAGATTCATCGTCAGGGTCGGAGCCATAACTAAAACTTAAATGTTGCGGAGTAAAATTTCATTTCAAAGATTTGAGATACAAGGTTACGTTGGTATTTGTCTTTTTCATTCGATAAAAGATAGAAAGACATTTCTAAGTTGATTTGGAAGTTTGGACCATGAAAGGGTACATTTTTGACAAAGCAATATACAAAAACTATAAAATGTGTTACATCCTTGACTTTATAACCGGACACATCAACCATGCATTTATATTCTTCTACTTTGTTTTTAAGGGTGTGTTTGGTTTCGAATTATATAAACGGTTTATGATTTATTGATATTTTCATTTATATTTTATAAGCTTAGACTTTCTAGCTTATATAACCGTTTATGGACTTATTACTCTGTATTATGACATAATAAACATTAAGAAGCTCATAAATAGTCACATAACCCATAAAATCCGGGCTTATAAAACATAAGCCAAAATGTTAATAAGTCGTAAAATCCTTTTTAAGTCCAAACAAATACCCGCTAATAATGGTATAATGTATAGTTTTTATCTACTATTCAACCATTAAAACCATTTTTTAGAAGTTAATTTGATAAGATTTGGCGTAATAACTTACTCAACTGTAAACTATACTCTTTTTTGGTATCATCGTATTAAATATTAAATGAGAGCAAAAAGAAAACAATTCTTAAGACATTTTGGAAGGGGAAAAAACAAAATATAGTATATTCTATTAAATATGTGTTTTAAAAAAATAAGTTATTTAATGTAGTTTTGAACGACTTTTGATATTTAAAATTACGTGATATATTTTCTATTTATTGAATTCTACGCTTTTATATTTGTTACATATAAGCTACGAGCTTGGTTCATTTATCGAACATATTCTCAATATTACGTAAAAACTTAAACTGCAACTAGAACTAATTTTACCAAACAAAATCTTAAGCCCACAATTTATATTCAATATAACATGCGGAAAATCTATATTACATTACAAATGTTCGGGTATACATTACAATCTTATAGTTCAATATAAAATATATTTATTTTGTTTTGCGGATAAAAGAAATATAAACCAATAATCAAAATTCAATAAACACTGCAAATATAACCATCAACCATATATATTTTATGTTTGAAGAGAACTTGATGTATATGAAAGTTAAATTATGATTAATTATAAATTTGGTAATATCATAGTAATTAAATGTGTATTATTTATATTTGCAAACTTTATTTATGGTCATATCAAAACCCTAATATTAATTTATTTAATAAATAATATTTAGCAAAGTAAAATTTATTGTTCCTAAGCTACATAGAAAGCTTGCCGCGGCTTGGTTCTGTTCGGGTGAGTTGGTTCTCATGAAGGTTTCGGGTTTGTTTTAGTTTAAGGCAGTGTTTGGTTTAACAAAAACTTCTGATGTTTTGCTTAAGTTACGTTTCAGGTATGTTATTTTTTTTTTTTCCTATTTTACTTTGGAGGGAGCTTCGTCACAACGCGCAAGCTAACCTTCTTGTTATAAATATAAATGTAAAAGTTAATTAATGAATATAAAAAGGAGAGAGAGCATGAGAATCTCGACTTAATACTTGGTTAGTTTAATACGTAGTATTTCATATGATATTATTTAATTTTATAATAATTAAATTTTCTATAATGTTGGGCAAAGCAAAGTGTTGCCAGATACATTATATGTGATGAAAATTCAAGAATAGGCAGTTCCAAATATATATATATATTTTTCCTATTCCACAAAAGTGCATTTTCTTTATTAAAAAATAATATGAAATATCCACTTTTAATAATATATAGTATAACTAAGTATCTTTTAAAACCCACAAAAAGTATATAAAAAATACTATATAATATAATAATAATATTATTGTAATATAATAAAAACAATAATTATAATAACATTGAATCTCTAATCAATATTCCTTTTCAGCATGTGAGCCTGTGAAAGTGGTTGATGTTAAACCTTTTAAACCAAACAATTTAAATCACATAAAGGTATAATTTTTGATAGTGGTACGTTTTGCGTTAAAATTATGTTTGGTTTATTTTGATTATTTTGTTATATGATTTATCTTTTTATATTGACAATGGGTCTATTGGTTGGACTTTGAGATGATATGATACATTCTTTTAGTAGTGTCGGCGCAAGTTAGACTCTGGTTTGTAAGGATTCAACTCAAACTTTCATCGAACTCTTCAAAAGTTGTTCAATGGATATAGAAAAAGAGAAGGTTTTATTGAATGACAACCAGTGACCATCGTATATATTACAATGTGCGCACCTACTCCTCCCACCAGGAGTGTACGATGCCAGGTAAAATCATCCCGCCCCATGATCCTCTACAAATGTTTGGAAACGAAATCGAACTCACGTCCTTTAGGCACATTCGTGGGCTCAGGACGTCATCGGAGGCGGGGTTACCTACTCAAGCTATGCTCGATCGGTAAAATGTCCCCAATAGGTTTGATACAGGTGGGAATCAAACTTGGAACCTTAATTATTTTGTGAGAGTTTTATCCAATTTTAATTTGTCACCAGAAAAACTTTTAAAGGACTTTTACAATGGAGATATAATTTAATATTTAAATACTTCATAAAATAATTAATCGATCAACAATTATATATAAATGATAGATGAGTGGTGGAATGATTAACCTTTTAAGATTTTGCAAAATGAAACTTATGTTCGATTTACAATGTCTAAAAATTGTTATGCACATAATATGTGCATGATAAATGTAAGCAATGAGGGTTTTCTGTCTGCGCTTCACGTACAGTATACCTCTTTCCCAAAAAATAATAAACAAAAATTATAATAATAACCTTTTGTATAGAATTACGTCTCGGCTTGGCTCAACTAAGCCAAACGTCTCATAAAAAGTGTTTATCAAAATTGGTAAATATTATAAATATAAATATAAATATAAATAGTGTTTATTAAAATCGGTAAATATTATATACATAATGTCTCATAAATAATATCATTTATATTAAAACTCAAACTACTTAAAATTTGAAAAACTTTTTTATCAAATATACTGTGGGATGCCATGGTGGCATAGTCTGTAACGTCAATTGGCATCGTTGGCTTAAGTGTGTCTCATTTGACTAGTGCACTATATAAAAACCTCGTAGTATACTTTGGTGGAACTTAAAAGCAATAGCAGTTGCAACATAGTATTATTAGGTGGTACAGAATTTTTCTGATATTAAGAGGTTTTGGGTTCGAATATGTGTTTAAGAGTTTATTTTTGTAATCTAAGTGAGATATTTTTTTTTTTATAAAAGCATGGGAATTCGTGGGTTATATAGTGTCTAATTGAATGTTCTTGTTGTCCTGAACTATTTGTCTTAATTGTAAATAGTATCATATAGAAAAAAGAAGAAAAAGAAAAAAGAAAAAAGAAAAAAAATAAGACAAATACACCATTGATATACACAAATTTGTTTAAATCATGATTTGAATCCATACCTTTTAAGTTACTACACAACAATGGTAAAGATATTTAATATGACGATGTAGGCATATCATTAGGATGATCCCTCGAGACCATTGTTGCGTAGTAATTTAAATGGATGTAGACATATCATTAGTTATCTAAAAAGTTGTGTCTATAAAAAAATACATGAAAATTTCAACAATAATATATAAAATTCTTCATTATCTCTTTTACCAATTTATATTGATATATTAAGTTTTATATCCCGTTCTTTGTAAATACTAAATGAATACGGGGATGCCGCTCGTACTCCCTTGACTTTCTTTTTTGTTGATTCGGGATTACCCGGATGATTAAGACATTAATCTTTAAATTAAAACACTCTACTATAAACTAAACCCTTTTAATTAAGAATTTATTAATTAGGCATACAAATATGGTTAGCCCAATGGCAAAGTCGTAAATCACCCCAATTCAAAGGTCAAAATTTAAAAGAGATCCACAGTCAGCAATGTCTCGTGACTGCTATAAAAATGCAGTTTCCAGCATGTATTCGATCATCCCTCTCTTCCCAATTTCAAAATTAAAAAAAAAAAATTAAAATTAAATCCATAATTTTTCATTTATTCGATCTGTTAATTAATCGAAGAAAAAAAAATAGTTAGAAGAAATGGCTCCTCAAAACGTTGGAATTCTCGCCATGGAAATTTACTTTCCTCCTACTTGTATTCAACAGGTAATATATATATATATATATATATATATATATATATATACATGCAACTGTATCTATATCTATATATCTATATGTGACTGTAAACTTATAAGTATATAAATGATTAAATGCTGTTTAATCGAAGAGTTTACTTTTTTATTTTTTGTTTAAATTGACTTAAAATGGACTGAAAATGAGTGATGATTTGGTTTTAATCAATTATATAACTGTATATATAATTGATTAAATGCTGTTTATTGTTTTTTTTAATTTGAAGTAAAATGCTGTTTATTGTAACTATGTTAATCGAAGAATTTAGAGTTTATTATTTTTGTTGTAATTGACATAAAATAGACTGAAAATGAGTGATGATTTGTATATTATATCTATACATCTATATCTATATCTATATATCTATATATCTAACTGTATCATTATAAGTATATATAATTGATTAAATGCTGTTTAATTGTAACTATGTTAATAGAAGAATTTAGAGTTTAGTTTTTTTTTTTTTTTGTAATTGACCTAAAATAGATTGAAAATGAGTGATGATTTGGATATTAGTTGAACTTGTTTATGACGATTTTGATCCGAATATGTGAATCTGTTTATTGAGGTTTTGGAAGAATTTGAACTAGTTTATAGGTTTGGACCGATTTTTCACTTAGTATTGTAGGCGTATTTTTCGTAAGCTCATTGATGAATTTTCTGCACTATTTGTTATGTATAATGATAATAATAAGATGAAATTGATTTGGTTTAATGAATTTTGTTGTTTTCTGCTTTTAATTTTGTAGGTTTTAGTTTAGGCATCCTTGATTTTTTATATTTACACCCATGCTTGACTAGTTTATGAGCTAGGTTTAGATAATTATGTAAATCTATATATTGAGGTTTATGAAGGATTTGAACTAGTTTATAGGTTTTGAGTTTAGACCGTTTTTGGTTAGACGTGTTTTTCGTAAGCTCATTGATGAATTTGCGGACCTATTTATGCCTATTTTGCTTACCTAGTGAAAAAAGTTGTTTCATAGAACTATTTTGCTTAGCTGACAAATTGTACGTTTAGGTATCCTTATATTTTTACTCAAGTTTGAGTTTATTTTGATGACTCGATCCGATTATCTGAATCTAATTACTGAGCTATTTTTTGAACTAGTTTATAGGTTTAGACCGATTTTGGTTAGTATTGTAGATGTTTTTTTTTTGTAAGCTCATGGATGACTTAGCAAAATTTTTGCTTGTTTGCTCAAAGAAATTGTTTAATAGAAATATTTTTTCAGTTATATATCGTAAACTAGTTTGTAACAGAGTTGGTTGCTTTGTGCACTGTATTAGTTGTTAGTAAATCTAGATGTTATGTTCTGTTACTTGAAACGAGGTGTTAAATGTTATCTGATAATAACTTACAGGATACACTAGAAAATTTTGATGGAGTCAGTAAAGGAAAGTATACCATTGGTCTCGGACAGGATTGCATGGCGTTTTGTTCAGAGGTTGAAGACGTCATATCTATGGGGTATATACTTTTTTTCTTGATGATCTATCGTTTATGCATATATTGGAAAATGCTTGTTCGTATTTTAAAATATATTTACCTGTAAGTCATGGAGGATTTAGATTTTTGATATTAAACTTTTTATTTTATTTTCAGATTGACAGCGGTCACTTCTCTACTTGAGAAGTATGAAATTGATCCAAAACGAATTGGTCGGTTGGAAGTCGGGAGTGAGACTGTGATAGACAAGAGTAAATCAATCAAGACTTTCCTAATGAAAATATTTGAGGAATGTGGAAATAGCGACATAGAAGGTGTGGATTCAACCAATGCTTGTTATGGTGGAACTGCAGCGTTATTCAACTGTGTGAATTGGGTAGAAAGTAATTCATGGGATGGACGATATGGATTGGTTGTCTCCACAGACAGTGCGGTATATCCATTTCTTATTTATTTCATTTCTACTTCCCCTTTGAAAACCTGTGCTGCTAAAAAAATGATACACTGCTAACCGAAAATGACTTTGACCAGGTTTATGCTGAGGGACCCGCTCGCCCAACAGGTGGAGCCGGAGCTGTTGCTATGCTTATCGGCCCTGATGCTCCTATTGCATTTGAAAGCAAATTTAGGGCAAGTCATATGTCCCACGCATACGATTTCTACAAACCTGACCTTGCAAGTGAATATCCGGTAAGTTGCATGTATTTAGGTTCAAACTCCTGGTTTAAATGGTTGATTGTACGGGTCAGGTTGACTGGTTGAGTTGTTTTGAAACACTTTTGTCCAAGATTTTTATTTTGAGTATGATTACAAGAGCTATATTATTTCAACAATAATGCACATTGGGCTACTTTTGACCCGTTAGAGATTGAGACGATCCAAATTGACCCATTCACTGAACTTTGTTTCTTTTAGGTTGTCGATGGAAAGCTGTCTCAAACTTGTTATCTCATGGCACTTGACTCTTGCTACAAGGGATACTGTCAGAAGTAGGTCTACTCTTAATATAGAGATGTTGACTCCAATAAGTACTCTATTACTAGAAGTTTTACCAAAATCTTGCTAATTATAGGTACGAGAAAATTCAAGGCAAACAATTTTCAATGGCTGATGCTGACTATTTTGTATTTCATAGTCCATATAACAAGGTAATCTAGTCAATATGAGCATAATCTCTTTCTTTGAATTTTTGCAAAAATAGATAAACTTAAACTTTTAAATTTCGATGTTACGCAGCTTGTACAGAAGAGTTTTGCTCGTTTGGTATTTGATGATGTTGCTAGAAATGCCAGGTGATGATCAATTTTGCTAGATAAAAACTTATATTTCGACATCGTTTACATTATTATCCTTAAAATGAATTTTTTCTGGTTATATTCAGCTCTGTTGATGAATCTGCTAAAGAGAAGTTAGGACAGTTCACGTCTCTAAAAGGTGACGAGAGTTACCAAAGCCGTGATCTTGAAAAGGTGCCTATATGATATAATATCTCTCGTTTTATTAACTTGAGTATCTAAATATATTCAACCAATAATTAATGAGCTTATCTCTTCACATGTATCTACAGGCATCCCAACAAGTGGCAAAACCCGATTATGATAAAAAGGTTCAGCCAGGAACTTTGATCCCCAAACAACTCGGAAACATGTACACTGCATCTATATACGCTGCATTTGCTTCCCTCATCCACAATAAGAGTAGCTCTTTGGTACGCATCAGCTCACCACGTTTCACTTTGACAGTTTTGTCCTTATTCTGAACCTGTTTGAACTCTTTTTCTTCTTCCAATTTTAGGATGGAAAACGTGTGATGATGTTCTCATACGGAAGTGGATTATCCGCCACAATGTTTTCACTACATCTTACCGAGGGCAAATCACATTTTAGTTTGTCAAATATTGCAAAAGTCCTGAATATCGACCATAAGTTGAAGACAAGGACAGAGGTTTGTTACTTTAATCCTACAAACGACCAAATATAGTTGGAGGTGGCTAAATGGGTGGGTTAGGCAGGCTTGGTAACGGGTCAAATTGGCAATAAAACAAAAAATGTAATGGGTCGAGCCAGCTTAATTTTTTTATTCGTTTTTCAGTATTTACCTTATTCCAATATTCATATAATTTATTTGATGAAATGGCAATATATGTGCAGTTTGCGCCGGAAAAATTTGTCGAACTGATGCACGTAATGGAGCACAGATATGGTGGAAAGGACTATGTAACAAGCAAAGACACAAGCCATCTAGCTCCAGGCACTTACTATCTTACTGAAGTTGACTCAAAGTATCGAAGATTTTACGCCAAGAAAACGACCGAGGTGTCCAACGGTCATTAGAGATCGAAATTTGTTAAGTCGAGTCAGTGGTATCCAGTTAAGCTCTACAAGTATGGTTTTGATTAGGGGTGATTGTTGTAAGACCACATAATAATTTGCTTCCATTTAAGAACCGTCGATTATGATTGAATGTATTTTTAATCCGTTTTTATTAATAAAATTTTATGGCCATCATTATTCAGGAGTTTCGTTTTTTTAATCATTTTACAAGGTAATTTTATCAGACTGTTTCATATTCGAATTTATCGTTAAACACCTGCCAAACGATACAGTAAAAAGTACAACTCTCAGTTGAGTAACATTTGATAGCATCAAAGCTCCTAGTCGCTTCTTGGTACAGCGAGAGTGAAGTTCTTTCAAGTGAAGCTCGGGTCAAAGTGACCATTGGATTTGCCGTCTGTCTCGTCTTTATAAGTTAATGTCAACTCTCTGTTAATTTTAGTCATTAAAAAATAAATTGTAATTAACATTAATTTGAATAATAACCAAGATTGGATCTACTATATTTTTATGTTCCTGGACTTGTCATGTGCTCTGCAATGGCATATTCGTTTTCTAAAACAGACAACTTTTTCGTCAACAATTTGACTTTATAATTACGGTTTTTACTAACCAACGTCTTAATGTCGATGGTTAAGTGTAACATATATGAAATATCTGTTCTTAATATGGAAATGTTGGTACTTAAGTGGTTAATTTCATATACAGTAAGCTTAACCGTCATCCTAAAGTGATCGGGATAGTTTGCTCGAGTACATTTTGTACTTCTCTGTTACGTTTAAGAAAAAAGTTTATTTTAAAATTTTCAATTAAACTGAAACATTGTTATGATAATATTACAAAAACATGACATATATCAAGAAAATATTGCATATTATTTCAAAATATTGACAACAACAATGTATGAGAATCATAATCATCACAAATTCAAAGTACCGATGTATGAACTATAACAACGAATAATAAGATCCAAGCAAAAACATGAATATGAAACATAAAAAGAGATGTTTTTTTCGAGATTTCAAATGGTGAGGTTTTCTTGAATGGCGACAAAAGTGCCCACAATGGTACCACCCATATCTGGGAAATTTGGACAACCAGGAAGAGGCTTCACCTGACCCGTTCTATCGATTTCTACAGGATATTTGAGAAGGTGAGCTTTCATATCGGTTACTTCAACAGCTGCATACTGATTCCAGTTCATTTCACTCAGTGATCTCACCCTTCTCACACATTCAAGGCTTTCTGGTCTCTCAAACTCAACCTCAAGTCCACCAATATGCTCTGCCCAAAGCGACATTCGGTATCCAAATATCTGCACAAGATCATATTGTAACTCAAAGTAAGCGCTACATTTTTCATTTTAGATTCAATTTGCATGAATATTAGAGATCTCAATTTTAACCCATTTAGTTTTGCATAAGTCGACTCGAGTTAAATTTTATCTCTAACGAGTTAAAAAGAAATATAGAAAATATAGAAACGCTACCTGTCCGTGTGGGCTAGTACGTTTGTTAGCCCAAGTATGATAAGGCTGATATGCACCCATTGCGATTTCAGTGTCTCTAGAGCCTTCTAATGAGCGTTGATTGATGTTTGCCGATCCCATTATGATAAACTCATCGTCCACAATCATTCCTTTTGAGTGCACATAAATCATAAAACGTCTACTTTTCCTTGTAAGTGACTTTGATATACAAGACAAAGAAAAAATGTGTGTTAGTTATAAAAAAATCAAGTAAACGGTGAAAAAAATATAGAAGAATTAGCGAGGGAGAAGGGATATGTACTTGAGGGATATTTGCGCCATTAGACCCTTTATCAATTGAAGTTTGTTCCATGCCTTGGGATGACTCGCGAGTTCCAAGACAGAAAAAAATCAAGTAATCTTGAGGCTCGCAAATGTTTTCGAGCCCGACCTCTAGTAAAGCCTTGTAAATCACTTCATACATCATTTGCATTGTCTTGTTCTGTTAAAAGAAGTTGTAACACGCGTTAAGTTAAGTTTTAGTAAATATCCACCAGAGGTGGTAACTTTAACTCATTTATTAATGAATAAATCTATTCGGGTTTTCAATTCTTCAGGTCACACCGGTAAACTAAAACAAGTTAAAAAGAAACAGGTCAAATGGGTCAAACAAGTAAACCTGGTGTCCGGGAATAACAAAAAACATAATTTTAATGCATACGCCTCGTACATAAATGAATTCAAAAAACAGATAATTGCTTAGAAATCACAAAGACATTTTCATAAGCAGATTTGACCAGACCCGTAAAAGATGGACCCATTTGACACGTTATCGAACATGTTCATTTTGCGACCTGTAGTATTCAGTCTTGACAGTTTAGAATCTACCTGCCAATAGAGAATCCTTTGAGTTGCGGTACTTGTGGGACTACCCTCTGGCCACATTGGAATAACAACATAAGCAGCAAACCTTTCTCCCGCTCTGATTTTATTTGCAATTTTTAGTGCAATTTCCATTGGTATTAAATTGTTTGCACCTGCAAAAACACATGTACTCTTAGTATATGGAAATTCAATTATGATTTAAGTAAACGAATCTTCCTACACGATTAAGTTTTCTTACCCAAAGTTTTGTGATTACTCCAGTTAAACGAAGAACCAAGGAAGTATTGATTTTCAATATATATGAAATGCTGAGCAGCACGAATTGCCTTCACGTAAGCAGTATGGATACTCATGTCTATGAGCACGTTTTTACCACATACCAAGTTCTGTTGCAGTGTAGCAAACTATTAGGTATTGATTCCTGGCACTAATAAAGAAAGAACTCGGAGGCAATTTCGACCCATTTACATATAAATGAGTAAATTTGGGTTATCTTTTCGCTTAAGCCCAAAGTATATTTTAATGCAGTAAACCTCTATAACTTGACACACAAATTATTTACAATATAATTAGAAATGTTGGAGACACGTGTTTCTAATCAACCTGACCCATTTTTGACCCATACTAAAAATTCCCGTTTTGCCCCTCCTTTTTTGCCACCTCTAAAAAAACCTGAACATATAAGTAGTCATACCTTGCTTGTGGCATCCTTTGGGTCTTTGGGGAAACCGGGACCTTTAACAGAGTTGGAGTCAATTGAACGGAACACCTACACATTATTGAAACAAAAAAGAAAATAAGGAAAAAACGATGGCTATAAGTTAAAAAAGATTCTTAAGAGCGAACATACCTGAACGTGCCAACCCTCGGGATCTTGTTCACTTGTGCAATGAGCCTCATCAATTCCTACTATGTCGGGAATTCTTTCTATTCTAAGTAATGAATCATCAACTGATTTTTTCATTTTCTGAATCCCAGTTGGCTTTGAAGCCCTCGACCATCGTTCTTCAAAGTTTTGGAGTACATCGTATGCAGCTGGACCTTCAATTCGACTGTGTAAATCATGCCATGGTTCTCTAGGACAACCAGTAGTAGGCCCCTATTTAAGCAAGAAAACAATATATGAGAGACCATGACTCATCAAACTGATAGACCCGATATAAGAAAAACAAAAAAAAATATAGTACAAACATAATAAGGTCTGCTTTCGAAAGGCAACCGTCTCCCCTAAAATACCTACTTTCGAGAGATAGTTTCTCTCACAAACGTTCAATACAAAACCTATTTTAATATTTAAATCAAGCATAAACAGTAATACCCCCAACACATTTAGATAGACTCGTCACTAAGCGAAAAAGCAGAACTTCCTTATTCAAAGCTAATGACTAGAAATAATATAATTTCCTTACTCAAAGCCCTAACAGAAACCTATTTATATATTAACACGGCAACTGAAGTTGAAGAGCAATAGGAAATGAGTGAAGTGTTTACTGTGTAATTAGGTTGGTGATAGTCATCTTTGTGTACAGTTTGTAATGTGCTGTAAATGGGATGTCCCGGAGTATCATAACGGCCCACACAAAGATCTAGACCTCCAACAAATGCCATAATACGTCTTCTGTAATTACCAGCATCAGCATCCACTATAACAGTTTTCTGATGATGTGTATAAATCGTTTCAACCTCCTGTTTCTTTGCCCAACTATGTCCCTTTCCAGCGGAACGTGGGCAAAGTAGTACTTTCACTGAAGAATGCTTGAAAAAACGCCGAGTTTCTTCATCGTTAGTTTGCATGACCCCTTGCTGCATTAGTTCAACAAATCATTCAATAAATAGGTAAAATAACGTAAATGTGACAAAATAACGATATATGATATCTGAAAAGGCTCTTACGGTCTTTATTCCCAAAATGCTCCTGGAAGTAGGATCGTCCCATATAAGTAAAAGCACTCGTACGCCTTCTGCAGACTTCGCTTTCAAAAGATCACCCAAAAAGCTATCTTTTGCACCATTACCAATGCGAACAAGCTGAACGCTATGAAAAACAGACCATCCTGTAATGTAAATCAAACGTCGCGCCTGTTTAATAGCTTCACAAATATCATGCCAACAATCACCATTCGCGTACTGCAAACCACCATCAAGATGCATACTTGGAAGATAACCGTCATCAACATGAGCATCTTGATAAAGTGTAACTTTACCTCCTCTCCTAAGCGGAAAATACGTACCAGCCACACCATTAAAATTAGCATCAAGGGGAACTCTCTCCATAGGTATGTACTGAATCGACAGATTCAATACGGCCCCAGCTTTACAAGGTTTTCCACTTTCATTCAAAACCGGAAAAGTACCTTGAACAACCGCACCAGAAAGTAACTGCTCAACCGGTACACCAACTGCACCGATAATTTGTGAACCTACAACATCACTATCTTTTACAACAAACTGTACCTCAGCAGAATAATGTGCAACAGGAACATAAAAATGCTGCATCCAAACCGGATTTTCGCTATTACTAATAACAAACGTCCTAGCAATTACAGCATTAGCTATTGAAACAGTTACATAAGGATCACTGGTAACTTTTTCCGATTTACCATTTTCCGTCTTCTTCTTCCCTCCACCAAATGAAGGCATCCTCCCAAAAACCTGTCCTAACCTATTATGAAACAGATCCATATTCGGCAAGTTTTTCGCTTCTTGCACCCATATATCCAAATTCCCATGTAGTAACAAAACTTTCAAAGATGCATTCGACGTCTTGAACGGAACAATTTGCACACTTTGACCATGCTGTGATTCTTCAGCCATCTTAGTATCTTACAAACAAATTCAAAATTTTATAAAAAAAAGTCAAAGTTTTTTCAAGATTGATCAAGATTAATTTTTTTCGAAAAATTTCACTTCATTGAGGTATTTAACCAAACAGATGGTGTGCAAAAACTTCAAATTAACAAAATTAACCAATATCAAAACTTTTTACTTCATTAATATGTAAGGCATTTAATCAAACAGTTGGTATGCAAATTTAACCAAATTTGAATCTGACAAAAGGGTATGTTAAAAATCAAATTTTGAAACTACCCAGATGAGAAATTTGATGTAAAGAAAGATATAATGTGTTGTTGAAGAAAACCAAGAAGATTTGACTGGGAAAAAGAAAGCTGACTTGGTATTACAATGGTGGTTAAATAACGAAATTGGGAATCCATAGTTTAGTTGTTATATAGAAGAATTATTATTATAAAGCAGGCGGCTTGATTCAAATATAATCTTTTCTTTTTGTTTCTAGAATCGTGATTCGGGTGTAGGTACATCCAAACCGAGTGAGAACTCCGTCACACTTTTTATATAATTAATAAGTCTAATTATTTACGATATTTGTATCATTAACAACACATATATAAAAAAAGCTTTTCATGAGAATTGTATTTGCCATTTTTGGAAATGTGAATTAAAATCTAGTCAAATTAAATGAACAATTTACGTAACTAAACCTTTTTTTTTTTTTTAAAGATCAAGGAGGATTGGTCCTTGACTTGAATATAACGACTTAGCTGGATATATCTATATAAAAATTTTAAATGAATTTTCTAATTGCACGATATTTTTATATATTGAGATTCGAAAAATAAACCTCTATTAACGTTTAAGACATCAGAGACAATGTGATAATATTTAATATTGTATCAGTAGATGTGGTATTCAATAATTAATTATTATAGTTAATTTTAATGAAAGGGATATAATATTGAAAAAAAAAATGGTCCATGGATGGGATTGAAAGCCCATACATTACTTTAGTGCTATTAGAATCCTTTATACGACCAAGAAGATTGAAAAAATAAAATGAAGATGTGTTTTGTATAACTAACTGGAGCTGGAGTTTAAGTATAAACGTAAGTTAGACTTAAAGTTTGAGCTTATGATCGAAAGTCAGGATTGGAATTTATATATAAAGATGAAAAACATGTTTTGTAAAATAGTTATAGCTCGAGTTTATTAGTATGAAAAGATATAAAGATGCATATAAAAATATGTAATTAAATTAGTATAAGGTGTATTTATGTAATTTTATTTTGCATAAGCTCAATCCCCTTCCATAAGTTACTTTAACTAGCTTAATGGGGCTTATCGATACTTGTTTTTTTTAAAAGGACTAATAAAATTGACAACCAAACAAAGCTTATAGATGAAACATAACCTAAATTATAAAGCTTAGGGTGTTTGTTAGAGCTTATGAGATTATTGAGTTTCGGCTTATGTTTCATAAGCCCAAATCTAATGGCTTATGTAATGGATTACGAGCTTAATACTGTTTATTTAGTCATAATAAACAGTAATAAGCCCATAAGCCCTTACATAAGTCATAAAATTCGGGCTTATGAAACATAAGCCGTAACTCAAAAAGCTCATAACCCCTTATATAAGCTCATACAAACACCCCTTTACATAAGTCTCCAACCAAACATAGCCTTAATATAGCATTATCGTGTTATTATTATGTTACTCGAACTTGAATTTTTATATAGTGTTTGAATCATTATTGATAAAATAGTTGGAACAATAATTTATACTTTAACGGGTATATTGTAATTTTATCAAGTAAACAATAATTATACATATAATATTAAAATTTTGAAAGTTACGTCAAATAATTTATAATCTAGGGGTCTAAACTATTATTAGTCGTCTTCTAAGAATAACAATTATAATATGTCTTCGTCTATTGTGTGTGAAGATTTGAATATCATTTACAAATAAATATATAATTAGTGAATAAAACGAATAAAAAATAATAAGAATATTGATTTAATTTCAAAATGAACATATGAAATCAAATATTTTATTTGAAAATAAAAATTTATCTTTCACAGAACATTAGTTTATTTTGTTATCCACATGTGATGTCTTCTAGATATACATGTGATTGTTTTTTCTTATTATTTTTATAACTAAAACTATAACGCGGAATAAAAGAATATCACTATACTCATCAAATTATAGATTATTTTTGACGTAAATTGGGCTAAAAGGTAAACTATATGTTGTAGCTGAAGACCGGAAGTTAAAGTTATCATTTCAAGACTTTTATTTTCTAAAAGTTTCAAGTATTTTAAAATAACTTTTTTTGACGTTTTCTCTTTAAAAGTAAAAGTATAAAGCGCTTGTAACCAAACAAGTCTTTATATTTGAAAAACTTTTATTTTCAAATTTAAAAACCTTAAGTTCTTAAAAGCATTTTAAAAGCTCATATCAAACACACATATCATCCTTATATTTGTAAATCAAGTCGGTTTTGTTCGGTTTTAGTTTTAAATCTTAAAAAAGAGGAATCCAAACCAAAAAAGATGGAAAAACACTAAAACCGAACCATTAAACACCCCTAATCTACTAAGTTACAAAATGGGTTAAACCGAACCATTAAACCTCCCTAGAGATTGAAACCACTAACTTACAAAATGGGCCTAATATTTATGGGCTAACAATGTTTTATAACACCATTTCTTTTTTATGAATAAACATTCAATTTTAACAAACTAACTTTACTTATATAAGTCGGTACGATGATAGCTTAGTGGTTGGAAACGATTAGAAAACCGTATAAATATCTAAATTTCCATTTATTGACAGATTATATTACATAATGCTATTAAGATAACCAACACATTATTGAAAAAAACACACAGAAAATATCATATAGTGAGATTTTCTTGAACAGACACAAAAGAACCCACAATGCTGCCACCCACATCAGGGAAATTTGGACACCCGGGAAGTGGCTTCACCTGCCCTTGCCGGTCCACCTCTACCGGATATTTAAGCAGATGAGCTGTCATATCTGTTACTTTAACCGCTGCGTATTGTTCCCAGTTTTGCTCACTTAAAAACCTCACTCTTTTTACGCACTCGAGGCTTTGTGGTTCCTCGAAACTTTCCTCGAGTTCTCCAATATGTTCTGCCCATAGTGACATTCTGTATCCAAATACCTGCACAAAAACCATTTGACTTTTTTAAGTCAACATGACTTTTTTTCGCATATAACTTTTTTTATTAATAAATGACTTATTTTAAGCCGATAAAAAGATTATACGTTTGACTTAAAAGTCAACGTTACCTGTCCCTTTGGTGAGGAACCTTTGTGAGCCCAAGTATGGTGAGGCTGATATGCACCCATTGCAATTTCTGTGTCTCGTGTACCTTCTAATGAACGTTGGTTAATGTTTGCCGAACCCAATAACACAAACTCGTCATCGACTATCATTCCTTTTGAGTTTACATGAATCATGAAACGTCGGCTTGCTATACTAAGTGCCTGATAAATCAATTAAAGGATATACGAAATTATGAAATAGCAATGTAGCAAATAAGTCTAAGAAATAAAATGTAACGGGTCAAATGGGTTTCTCAGATTTTTTTTCTCTTAACCCAACCCGATAAATCAAGAGTGTTTTGTCGGTCGGCTTATACGAAAATTGTAACGGGTCAAATGGATTAAACGGTTAAACACTCGTGGTGTATTTTACAGTATTATTGCTAATATTTACTTGACCCGTTACTGTATTATTTGCTAATATTGTAAAATATACCAAGAGTGTTTTGTGGGTCAACCTAACCCAACTAGACCGTTATGACTTGTACTTAAAAGTGCCCCGTTTTGACCCATCGCACAACCCAACCAACCCACCCATTTTTTCACGTACTTGAGGCGTATTCGGAGCAAATGAACTTTTTCCATTTGAAGTTGGTGCTGTGCCGTGAGACGTCTCACGAGTGCCAAGGCAGAAAAAATTCAAGTAGTCTTGTGGCTCAAATTCGTTATCGAGTCCTGTTTCTTGTAAAGCCTTATATATAACTTCATACATCATTAGCATTGTTTGATTCTGCCATAAGAGAATCCGCTGAGTAGCAGAATTCGTTGGATTTCCCTCCGGCCACATTGGAATCACAACATATACAGCAAACCTCTCATTTGCTCGAATCTTATTTGCAACTTTAAGAGCGATTTCCATCGGTATCAAATTATTTGCACCTGTAAACACACCAATCATTTATAAACCTTTGACGGAAAAATGTCACGTTTCAACATGAACCTCTTTTGACCCGTTACATAATTTCCTTACCTAAGCTTTTGTGATTATTCCAGTTAAACGAAGAACCAAGAAAGTATTGATTTTCAATATATATGAAATGCTGAGCTGAACGAATCGCCTTCACGTAAGCAGTATGTATACTCATGTCAATGAGCACATGTTTCCCACATATCAGATTCTGTTACATTGAAACAAAAATTAGAATATACTCGTTACGAAAACATGTGGAAGAAACCAAAAAAAAACTTATAAACCGAACCTTGTTTGTCGCATCTTTTGGATTTTTCGGGAAACCTAAACCTTTAACAGAGTTGGAATCAATTGAACGGAACACTTGAACATGCCAACCTTCTGGATCTTTCTCGCTTGTGTAACGAGCATCAGTGATACCTAAAATATCTGGAATTCTATCAAGTTTAAGCAACACATCAGAAAATTTAGTTATTCTAGAAAGTCCACGTGGTTTTGAAGCTCTCAACCACCGCTCTTCAAAGTTTTGGAGTACGTCATATGCTGCAGGACCCTCAATTCGACAATGCATATCGTGCCATGGCTCTCTTGGACAACCCGCTGTAGACCCCTGAATATAAAAACAGATTATAATACTAATCGTATTTTAAGATTGAAAACAAAGGGTTATAGTTTTAGAATGCTTACTGTATAGTTAGGATTGTGATAATCATCTTTGTGTAACGTGTTTAACGTGCTAAAAAGAGAGTGTTCTGGAGTATCATAACGTCCCTCGCATAAATCAAGACCTCCAACAAATGCCATAATTCTTCGTTTTATACCAGCATCAGCGTCCACTATAACGGTTTTTTGATGATGTGAGTATATGGTTTCAGCATCCTACAAACCAAAATCTAACTAAGTTAAATACCGGTGAAAAATGTTTAAAGATCAGTTATTAAATCTAACCTTCTTGGCCCAACTAGTTCTTGCTATAGAACGAGGACAAAGTAATACTTGCACTGATGAATTCTTGAAAAAGGCCCGAGTTTCTTCATCATGTGTTTGCATTACCCCTTCCTATTTCCAAATTATGAACAAATCGTCAATATACACCAAAGCGATGGTAATCAATTTCAAAAGACAAAAACAAGATGAAAAGAAAAATCTTACCGTTTTATACCCAAAGATGCTTTTTGAAGTAGGATCGTCCCAAACAAGAAGAAGCACTCTTACACCTTCTTCCGACTTACTTTTAAGAAGATCTCCCAAAATACTATCTCGTGCTTTTGCACCATAACGAACAAGTTGAACCTTATGAAAAATAGACCACCCCGTAATATAAATCAAACGACGTGCCTGCCTAATAGCATCACAAATATCCCTCCAACAATCTCCTTGCACATATTTCAAACCACGATCAAGTTTCAAACACGGAAGACTCCCATCAACATGAGCGTCTTGATATAATGTAACTTTCCCACCTCTTCTAAGCGGAAAATAAGTTTCTGGGACACCTTTAAACTCTTTATCCACCCCAAATCCATTATTGTACATATCCATTTTCTCAACTGGTGTGTAGTTAATCGATAGCGTCAAAACCGCACCAGGTTTACAGGGTTGTCCACTCGCGTTTAATATAGGGAAAGTCCCCTTAATCACAGTATCCGCAATTAATAGTTCAGCTGGAATCCCAACTGCACCAATTAGTTGCGAACCAACAACATCACTATCTTTAACAACAAACAAAACTTCAGTCGTATGATGTGCAACTGGAACGTAAAAACGTTGATTCCAAACAGGATTCTCACTATTATTTATAACAAAAGTTCTTCCAATAACCGCGTTAGCTACAGAAACAGTAACATAAGGATCACTAGTACCCGAAAGAGGAGTGAACTTTTTATTAAACGAATCCATATTAGGTAACTTATTCGCTTCTTTTACTAAAATATCCAAACTCCCATGTAGTAACACATCTTTTAACACGACATCCGATGTCCTAAACGGGACAACTTCTACATGTTGTGGATGTCGTGATCCTTCATCCGTTGACGCGGCCATCAAGTTTTTCGGACACAAATTTTTAAACTTACAAGCAGATTTTAGTTTGAAATTTATTTAATGTTGTAGTTGATTTTTTGTGTGCTTAAATAGATTAAACAGAAATAAATAAAAGTTTAATTTCGTTTATTACAATGTTATACAATAAATTTTAATATTTTTTCATGAATATGTCACAAAATGGAATATTTTGCATAACTTTTAAAGTATTTATTCTTTCTTGATAATATCATAATTTTTTTATTCTGAATTGGCGCCAATTATTTAAATTAAAGACAAAAAATAGAATTTATTAAGACCACTCCCATCCGTAACACCAATAACACCATTTTTCGTTGCCACGTCACCATAACACCAACTTAACATAACACCACTAAACACCCCCATCCATAACACCAAAAACTGGGACCCACCACCTTTTTTTTTTTCCATTTTCTTTCTTTTTCTCATATTATTTAAAACATTATTAATAAAATAAACTTAGATTAATATTAAAAAAAAAACAATACATAGAAATAAATAAATAAAAAACCATTACATAAATAAAAATACGTAAAAATAAATAAAAAACCAATACATAAAAAACTATTCCTCGTCTTCGTCTTCGTCGCCTTCTTCGCCTTCTTCGATATCCAATTCGGCGCGATATTTGTCCTTCTGCCTTTCGATACGAGCCCGATCCCGTGGCGGCAAATTATCGGTTGGAATAAGTAGAAACTCCATTTTCCGATGACGTATTCTGATGTTGATCTCCTTTGTTTTTGCGACCTTAAGATCGCGAACTTCTTGGATAAGGTCTTCGTTAAAGTCCTCCCGTTTTGAAGTCACATCGGAGGAGGAGGAGGAACGCGCGCTCTTAGATGGTCGTGGCCTTCCTTGAGGTCGTGGAAGTTTATCATGGCCAAAGAAGTCCGGTTCTGCATCGTCGTCGAGGTTGATCGGGTTAATGGGTTCAGGATTAGCAAACCTTGGTGCTTTATACAAAACTTCAAAAGCAGAGTGATGACGAAATGCGCGACCATTTTCGGCTTGGAACATGCGTAACGCATTTGTGTAGACGCATTTGTCATCCTCGCCGCTTTGTCGATCTCGGTGGGCACGGTCATGACATGCTGCGAACAATTTTACAGTTTTGCTCATAGCCCTCCATTTTGAACTTAGCGAATTTTTTGAAAAAGGTTCCGTCAAACCTTCGTTGAAAATAGCCATCACACGAAACCAAAAAGTTAGACCATCTTGGTCGTTTCCTTTTTTACGATCCTCCGAAACATGAATCCAATTCTCCGCCAAGCGCCGCTCTTGGACTTGTGACCACTGAACCGTCCTAGACAACGGAGTGGCGTCAGGTTCATCATCCGTGGGTTCAGCTACTTTCTTACCCTTGTCTTTTCTCTTACGAGCACGACTAGGTTCGGCTACTTGTGGTTGTTGTGGTTGAGAGAATGCTTGTTGTTGGGGTTGATGGAATGATTGAGTTTGAGGTTGAAATTGTTGTTGTTGGGGTTGATGGAATGATTGGGTTTGAGGTTGAAATTGTTGTTGTTGGGGTTGAGAGAACGATTGTTGTTGTTGTCGGAATTGTTGGAATTGTTGGAATTGTTGCCACTCGTTCATGGCTAATTGATGGGGTTGAGGTGGTGTGTTGGTGTTTCCGGCGAGTAGTGAGGTAAAAGCACCGGGTTGGTTTTGGAAATTTGCGAAACCCGGTGAGCTAGGCGAATTGGGATCGGATGAAAAGTCGTTGTAGTTAGACATTTTTCTTTGGGGGTTTTGTGGATAGAATGTAAAATATAGAGAGAAAGAAATGGTTTGGTGTGAATAAAATGGTGTTATGGGTTGGGTATTTATAGGAAGAAAAACAAAAAAAAAAAAAAAAAAAAAAAATTAATTTTTTTAAAAAATAGCCGTTAGGCTTAAACGGTTACTTTTTTTCTTTTTTTTTTTTATTTAATCCATTATTAAATACTAAACAAAAAAAAAAAAAAAAAAAAACAAACACCAAACGCGGCGTTGGGAGAAGGACGCCACCGAGAAACGCGCGGAGGACGCCGTCCCCCCAGCCGGAAACGGCGTTGCTGGGGGAAAAAAACGCCGTGGTGCTTCACGGCTGCGAACGGTCAAATGTCAAATGTCATTTCACTTTCAATCTAAAAAGATAAAAAGAATATTTTTGTAACTTTTATTGATCTTTCTTTTTAGAGTAAATTACATGGATCGTCCCTAAGGTTTATATGGAATTACGGTTATCGTCCCTAAGTTTGAAACGTTGCATGGATGGTCCCAAAGTTTAGAGTAATTACGGATTTCGTCCCTATTTTAGACGTCCGTCTATTTTCACCGTTAGGGTTCCCTCACGTGTTAAACACGTGAGGGTATTTTAGTCATTTTGCCCCCAAAAGTCAAAAGTCAAAATCAGATTCATCTTCCCATTTTAGTCATGGCGAACACTCTCTCATCAACATTCTCCCCATTTTCATTCCACACCAAAACCTAAATCACTCTCTAATGGCTTCCTCTGGTGGTGCTAGGGTTTTCCGCGGCTGCAGAGCTTTACTCGCCGCAGCTAAGTCCACCACTTCTAATTCAACCATCTCCGCCGCTGCAAAAACCACCGCCGCCGCCGCTAAGAAAAAAACTGCAGTCAAGGACAAACCGGCCAGAAAACCGTCAACCGAGAAAGCCGGGATCCTCCCGTCCAATCCCAGCTCTCGACCTCCGAATCTCCAACCCAACCGGCTCAACCCTACCTGACCCATCACCTAAACCAGACCCAGGAGTGTACCCCATGTGTTTCAACATTTTGAATCCTATATTCGATTGCAGAATAGCTGATTGTAAACTAGCTAGTGTTTGTTCATCTTCTTCTATTTGTTTTGTTTCTCTTTTTTTCTTTTGTTGGTCCTGCCAGGTTCGGGTTTTCGGTCGCTTTTTCGAAGACGGTAAAGGAAGTGATTTAGCATTACTAGTGTTGTTGGTTATGCTATGAACCTGGGGTATATAATAAATTGAAAAGTTAGGGTTTTGAAATTGGGATTAAATTTGAAATGGAAGTTGACTCTTGAATCTGATTTTGACTTTTGACTTTTGGGGGCAAAATGACTAAAATACCCTCACGTGTTTAACACGTGAGGGAACCCTAACGGTGAAAATAGACGGACGTCTAAAATAGGGACGAAATCCGTAATTACTCTAAACTTTGGGACCATCCATGCAATGTTTCAAACTTAGGGACGATAACCGTAATTCCATATAAACCTTAGGGACGATCTATGTAATTTTCTCTTCTTTTTATCTTCTAAGTGATTCTTTCGTCCCGGTGTGACGATAGAAAGTGTAGTGACGACAAAACTAATTAAAGTCGTAGCTTAAGTTTTTATATCGAACTAAAAACATGTTTGGTAAAGGAGTTTAATTTAGAAATGTAGCTCATAACTTACTAACGGTTTTATTGTATATCTTCAAAAGATTCTTACTCTAACCATAGAGTATTTATCGTGTACCTGAATTGATCTAGTTTAGGTCGAAAAGACTAGTTAGTTTATAAAAGGTGTTGGATTAGAGTGCAACTTTCTATACGATTAGCTAAACAGGTCGAGTTAATGTAGATATACATACCTTTTTATTTAGCCGAAATTCATGAATTTTCAGCACTATGATAATTTGAACATAAGAAAATGTTACAAAATATACGGGTTTAATACACATTAAATGTTTTGACCGGGAGCCTATTTGACTTATTACCAAAGCAACTCGACTATTACCTCTTCGTTTCTCAAATTTCATCAGGTAACGAGACTATAGTTTTTAGCAAAAGGGTGTAATTTGTATACATGTGTATGTATAGTCAATGTCGACAACTGAAAAATGTACGCAACGATATTGAGACTAAAAACTTATCATGAATATGAAAATGGTACTAAACGAAAATGTGTTAGACAATTAATCATATATGCATCCGTTACAACTTGTTTGCCCCCAATTGTTTTTGGTCATGATATATTCCATATGACACCTACTAGTATATATTCGAATAGTCATATATGTATATATGGACTATATGAAATTTTCGCCAGTTTCTATCTCTTACGCTTGGACTTGAGGGCAGTCATCGAGTTGGAGTTGCTATGCCAGTTTCTCTTCCTTTGATTGATGAACCAGTTGTTAATTTGCTTTAGTTGAAGCCCTGTCTCCTCCACCAGTTTCGCCTTATCGTCTTCCTATAGTATAAATCATAAAAATGTTGTATGAGTTTATATAAGCAAGTACTAATTAATATGTAAGATTATTTATAAGTAAAACGGAATTATATATTACAGTTGGGTAAGGCCATTTTTTATGATCTTGCCACCAATCTTTAAGCACAGAAGTAGTGTCACCGGGTAATTTTCCTGCCCGTCTCTTTCGTAGTATTTCCTCTCTCACGTCCTCAATTTTCGACCTGAATCCCTGTATACATTGTATAATGTTTAAATATTTGTTCATTAAAAA
Source organism: Senecio squalidus (assembly GCA_910822075.1). Lineage (NCBI taxonomy): Eukaryota > Viridiplantae > Streptophyta > Magnoliopsida > Asterales > Asteraceae > Senecio > Senecio squalidus. The sequence goes on from CAJVGC010000582.1 coordinate 13,952,307, forward strand.
TGGTATATGATCACCCTCTCGGGTGTAACATAGGAGAGGTAAGTCACCTCACAAAACTAGTAAATAAAACAAGTAAATAGTGTACATTAGTGTAAAATAATATAAACCTGTTTAAGTTCGATTTTGAGTTCTTGACGAACTCTTTCCATAAGAGAACGTTCGGATTCAGTAGGAAGAAGAGGACCGAACCCCATCATGTCATGACTACCATCAATACCACCCGATTGATCCAATGAGAAATCCATTGGCATCTCGTCCTCATCATCAGACATCGTTGCACCCGACCCTTCTCCAAGTGTTGCTCCTAAAACAAATCAAACACTTAATATTAAAACAACCTGACTAGCAAGGAGCTAGAAAACGGGTACAAAATTACAAAAATCAAATACGAGATTACAAACTAATTATCATAAGTTGTACTTGTTGATACTATTCAAAACCTTCTGACTAATTTAAGTACTAATTTATCAGAAAATAATCTTGGTAATTTAAATGGAAATAGAAGTAAAATGTAATAGTAATTATTACCTATTTTGGCATTGTTTTTTTTTTGGGTACAATTTGGGGATGCTCAATTAATATTGCATGCATTCTACATTGTACTTTAATCAGAACTTATTTATCTTATCTTATTGATAAACTAATAATTAATTATATTTCATTTTATTAACATAAAAATGATTCGTCAACTACTAAAAGTACCAATAGGGGTTTGACTCATTGATAGGAGATATTCGTTTCTAGAGGAGGGTCTCATGTTCGAGTCTCCCTATGAGGTTTCCTCATTTGATGAATATTAGGAGATAACTAAAGGTCTTAGGTTCGACTCTCCTTATAAGGTTTCCTACTTTGATTAATATTAGGAGATAACTAACTTTGGTGTAAGATTTATGGGTTGTATACTATCCAATTAGATGTCACTGTAGCCCCGAATCATTAATATAATCGTTCCAAAACAAAAAAGTACTAAAAGTATAAAACTATGAAACATAAAACAAAAATAAATTTTCATTAAAAATAGTTACAAAATATTTGTTCTACTTTGGCAACAACTAAATATTCCTATGACTAAACTAAACCAAACCCTACATCATATCACAAAGTAACACCCAACCAACATTAAGTATCAAATTAGTTGACGTAAATAATAACCACAACCTCATAGATTATATATAAACGACTACTATATATTTTATTTTATTACCTCACAAAGCCTCAACCAACCGACATTAAATATCTTAAATAATTTGAGAAAAATAATAACCATAGTTGGTTGTGTGTAAAACATTTATATTTGTATTATATTTTCCAAACATTTTAGTTACCGTTCTTACATCAACATAAAGAATAACAAATTACTAATATAATAACATATTAATCACAACTCTAAAAATTTATATATTTCAGTGGAGGATCTGAGCATGTGCGACATGTGCGACCGCACAAGGCCACCTGTTTTTTAGAGTCTCCGATTTTTAAGTACCTAGTATAATAACTTTGATTTTTTGGACTAAACGAGTAATATTTCAAATATTTTTCTTTTGGACTCGAAAAGGAAGGGTAAAATTTCCTTTTGATTTTTTTTGTTGGTAAGAGTTTGATTTTGTGAAAGATATTAAATTTTTATAATGCTAACGTAAATTTTCACATTTACTTAAAAAAATTGTGTTTAAAGACCTTTTATCTAATTATCACACATGCTCACCAAATTTTATTTGCCGAGACTAATATATCTTAACCCGTTATCAAATAATACGATATTATATTTCATTTTGCTTAGAAGACAATTTAGTTAAAAAAAATAATAATAACAACAATTGTTAGGTGTTTGTTTGTTTTGTTGTCACTCTTTGTTCCCTTAAGATATCAAACCCAACTAACTCAACCTTTCTTCTACTCCTAACTATTAATTAAAAAATATATTAAAAAATAATTATTTTTTATTTAAAAAATTCACCAACATCCCCACATTACCAAACATCTTTTTATCCACAATTTTCATTAAAAAAAAAAAATTCAAAAAAATTCAAAAATAAAATATTTTCACAAGAATAGTAGTTCATCTTAGAACCCAAATCAGACCAAACATGACATGATACATATATAGAGATATTAAATGTATCTATATGTATATATATATATATATATATATATATGTATATATGTATGTATAGGTGTGTACCAGTGAGAGCTTGTAAATTGTGTTCAATTTCACGGCAGGCCATGACAGCTTCAACAGCATGAACTCTGACATGTTGCTGCAGTTGTTCTTTAAACGAACATAAAACTAACAAATACTGTGCCTGTTCAACAAAAATTAATTTAACCCAAATTATAAAATAAAATTAATAATCTGTTTTCAATTTTAAAAAATACCCAGATAATAAAACTTAAAAAAGATAAACATACCAACAAATTATTGTGATTTATGTAAAATTATTAGTCTTTTTTCAATTTAAAAATAAAAAAAGTTTATATTTTTGGAAAATAAAAAATACCCAGATTATAAAAATAAAACATACCAAGAAATTATCAAGGTCTTGACGATCATGTTGAGATAAAGGATGGTTATGATGTTCAGAAATATACGAACGGAGAAGATGATGCGACTGGGAAAGCTGCGCATCGATAAGTGGTAGTTGATCAATAGGCGTAGCTACTCGTAAACAAGCAACATGAGCTGAAAGTAATTGTTCATATAAAGGATGGTTCGCAATTTCCGCCTTGAATTGCCGGTTTTGATCACCGGCAAGCGAGGCGGAAATATCAGTAAAATTCCCTCCTCCCATCATTCCTAACCCTTGTTGTTGTGGCTCTTGCATTGTATGCAAAAAAGTTAGTTTTATTTTGTATGTTAAAAGGATGTGGTAATTGGTTGGACCACTTTGTATTTATTTTCATAAAACCCTATTACACATAGTGAAAGTGTGAAGTGTGTGAGAGAGAAGAAAAAAGGAGAATATGATTACAGGAAAAGAAGATGAAGTTATTTTGGGATTTGAGACAAAAAAAACTTTCTGGACCAGCTCTGTGAATTCACAGATTTTTAAGCATAAAAAAGTATCACTTTTTTTTCAGAGTAAGTATAGATAGATATATATGGTGATGATGAAATGAGATAATAAAAGAAACAAATCAATTAAAGATAAAGTTTTTTTATTTAATATATTTTGTTTAATTTATTAATTTATGTGACTTGATTAAGAAAGAAAAAAAAAGGATACTTGTCAAAGAGAAGGATAATAAAGATGAGTACATGGGGTCCCAAAGTTTGTTGATAAACCCTCATTAAAAGATTAATTTTATAAGGTATGAATAAGTAATAAATAATTAAGATAAATGTTATGTTTGACGCGGGAACGGGGTTAAATAGAGTTTATTTGGTATTTGAGTTTTTTTTTATAAATAAATTTTGTTTGGTTGAAACTTATTTAAAAAATAAGCTTCTGAAATATAAGCAATTTCAAGTGGTTTAAAAAAATAGTTTGGGTTTATAGGATGGTAAATTATATAGATGTCCCTCTTAAATTTTATCTTATTATACTATTATATACTAGTTTTTAGTCATTTTATATTTTTAAGATTTAACTTCGGTTATTTTCAAACACATTTATGAAAAATAATAGTTAAAGTCTTCAACTCTGAATAAAAGATTAAGCTTTCAGCTTTAGTTACTAACTAAGTAACTAGTAGCTTCAGCTACAATCTAGTTTTACCAAACATACCTAAACTAGTTATAGAACTTTTCAAATATAAATAATATAATATTTTTATAAAGAATTATAGTTCAAACTTTTTAGATGATTATTTTAAAATGGACATAAACATGATTTAAAAACGACTAGTCTAGTTTTTTCTGAATAACCCAAGCATGAAAAAAAATACTTCGTTTAGTTATAGCATAACAGTGTTATAAAGAGATGGTGGTGTGAGTTAGCTCAAGTTAACTCGTTTTCATGTATATATGAAATACTTTGTATTTGTTTTAAATTCTTATCTAACTTGTCGCTTATCGGTTTGCCGGTATCTAAATTAATCTTTTCCGATTTGTTATCCGTAATGTTCACAATATGTAGTTTTATAAGATCATTTATTTAGTATCATATCATGTGTAATGTTAATATTTATATAACTACATATAGTGAACAATATTTAACTTTTATATGATATTTGATATTTTAAACTTCTTTTTATTAAAAAGTTACATTTATCATTTTCTTTTCTTTAGTACACTACTTTCTTCTACTGTCAAAAATCATTTCACTTATATATACATGGTTTAATCCCGTATTTTATGATCATTTTTTGAACCCTCTTCCAAAGTATATACTTACGGAAGTTAAAACAAGAGAGATTTTATAATAAAACATGACATCTTATCGCTATGACGACTTTAATGATGGTTATTACCATGGTTTAATGTGTTTGTTCTATGTGGATATGAAATCAAAGTACAATTATTGAAAACAAGATGAAGTTTCGTTATCCATCAGAATTGTGATGAAAAGTTATTTAACACTTCAGTTTTTACTATTTTAAAATGTAATGTGTTGTCATTTTCTAATTCTTATAATCTCTTTTATTATTTAAATTTTAAAACCAATTTCTAAATGTTATTTATTTTATGGATGTCTCACGTGATTTCCAAACAATTTGATGTCATAATGACATCATAAAATATAAAATAACAACATATATTTGGTTTTATTGAAAAATAAAATAATGTACCAATTCATTTATTAATTTTGTTTTCACTACACGAGTATTCCTTTAAATTTTGTCATTTAAGATCATTAATTATGTATTGTGTAATATGGATTAGGACTAAAAAACTATGTTTTATTCTTTAGCTTGTGTGGTATAAAAAGTTTAGCTAACTTCTACAAAGTTATAAATTTGTTGCTAAAATTATAACTACTCGTCGACTTCTTGATTTATAATGATTAAAAAATGACGGAAAATGGTATTTCTTATATCATTTAAACTAAATAATAAAAATAAAAACTATTATATTCGTTTTAAAAAAATTGTTCACCTTTTTATATAGGTTTATCTCAAAATTAATGTCTTGATTCCAAATATGAATAGCTAAAATGTAATAATTAATGATTTTGCTCTAGAAAAGTTTGAACTTTTTAAACTAAAAAAGTAACCGATATACTTAATGTCGTTACATAATATGCAATCTAATTAAAAATATTTCATTAATTACATCTATTTTATTTCAACTATTTTTTTTTAAGATACTTTTCTTAGGACGGAATGATTAATGGCCAAACATATCCATCATGATCGACTATGGATAATACATAAACTTTATCGTAAAAGTTATAATACTTTGACTGTGAATTAACATTATCATAGTCTAAAACCTATGTTTATCAATTTTTCAAAAAAATATAGAAAATATCATTCATGTCATCTACCCAAAAGGTTAAATCAATTGACACAAAAAAAAAAAAGTTATAAATTTAAAACCAAAATCAGGATATATTAATTAAAAAATGAAATAAAATGTTAGTAGAAACATTACGCCTCAAATCCTATAGGTCCTCATATATTACATAACTAAGACATGACATCTTTCATAGTTTTCTTATCAATCATTAATAATTCACAATAAATTGACTAATTAATAATTAACTTAAAGTTAATACATGATTAGTGATTACCTATCAAATCGGATTATGGATGTAAGTGTGTGTCGCTCTTTGATGTCATATATTTTAATACTTGTTTCAATAATAAATTGAAATTCGATAAGGTTATGAAGTTTGACTCTTATAGGTTAGAAATATTTTATCGGCTACAAAAATTATCTTGAAATAAAAAAAAATGTAAATTATGAGTGTTTAGTAATTTGATTTTCTAAAAAAAAAGTATTATAGAATGTATTTGTTTTTCGTTTTATATACTAAAAATAAATAATTATATAAGTATGAATTAATTAAAAATGTGACAATGAAAGGTAGACGTATAATTAAGGAAGTTGGCGGAGGGTTGAGCTGTCACATTGCGCCTCCTTGGTTGGTGCTTTTTATTCCACACATTTTTTTTCTACTTTTTTTTTTTTTTCCTTTCTACGTTATTTAAACCTAAATAAATTAATAAATAATGTCTTTTTATTAATTTTGTTTCAATTTGGAAAACTAATAAAATTACATGCGTATGCTATGTATTTTAAAGTTGTGCAAAAAACCTTCTAACAACCGTCCAAAATCGCTCTATAACGGTTATAGATAATATGTCTCTAAGTTGAGAGTTGGTTTGAGTTGAATGTATTCACAAGTTGACTTAAGCTAGTTTTCCGGTAAGTTTTTACTGAAAAATGATTAAGATCAAATCTAAATAAAGTCGGTGACCATTACATGTCAGCCAAAGTCAGCGAGACCCTTATAAGTATACATTCTTTTTTGATATTATCTTATGTTAAAATTATACTAAATATGCAACATAACATATAAAAAAAACTTTATAATACATAGTTTGGAAGATAACGGTCTTTATGAAAGTATCAATGTACACTTGTAAAAACTTTATATGTATATCTGTTTGGCTATATATATGGAATGTTAAGTTTTTTTTATTTATATATTTGTATTTAATTTTAAGTTAAGTTAAACCGAATATTGTCTATACTAATAACTTATATGGTACCTCATTAATAATTAATAACTAATAATATAATGGATAATGAGAGTAAGTTGAACATAAAACTTCTCTTTAAAATGTGAATTTACAACATTGTGCAATCATATCATATCGGATAATTTAGGGAATTAAGGTACGTTAGTTTCTTAAACGATAAATGCACGTTCTACGTTCTTTTAAGACAATGATATTCTGAGAATCAAAATAATTAGAAGTGCTTAGAACAATATATTTTTTGTTTGGTAAGTCCTTACATCAAAGATGTCTTGTTAACTTTTTGCAAGTTTGACTTGAAAAATGTATAAAGGGTGAAAACAATGTTAGTTTTAACTTTTAACTTTTAACAGTAAGGTAAAATAATGAAAGAAATTAATTTGTTACAAGTGTTTTTAATATTAGTTATATTATGGTTTGGTAAGGTTGCGTTGGGTGCAAGGAAAAGCATATTTCCGGTAAGGTTATTGTTGGTGACATCAAATAAAATACCAAAACATTTTTTTAATTCTTATTTAATTAAACTAGTATAGAACCCGCGCGATGCAGCGGCGATAAAAAATTAGTGATGAATTACATTTTGTTAATGAAACGGTTGATGATAGTTACTCATTTATCGCTTAATATATCTTTTGTTTGTAATAGCTTATCGTTCGGCCCTTTTGGGCCTTAGAAAGAATTATGAAGTAAGGTTTTATCGTTCGATCGGTCATAAAAACGAATTAAATAGTAATCATTTCTCAATTTCCGTCCTCTCTTAATTGTCATAATAAACCGAAGTACCTACATGCAATAGTTTGTATATTCTACTTGAGTCATTTATAATTTAAAAATAGTTACACATTGTTATTTCTAATAGTTTCAAGTTATGTTTTTTCGGAACATAAAAATAAATATTTTTTGTTTGAATCGTACGAAATTTAGTTTATTCCGGACCATTTGACTTATTAATCCCGTTTAGGCGATTAAAATTAAACCACTTTTTTCATAAAAACTCTATTTCGTTTTCAGATTTTTAGTTTCATGTTTTACCTATTTTATATTTTTGTCAAGTTTAATAACCGATAAGTTCACATATATGTAAATTATTTATGTTTACAGTCTCAAGTATCATGTCAAATCATGAGTTCAAAGGTCACAAAAGCGATAGTCTTTTGCTAACGATAACCCAATCTTTTAATTTTGCAAAAATCATTATTTGATTGGTTCTTTAGTTTTATATATAAATCAAACTTTTAAAATTTCCAGCAAAAGTTTTTAAATTATTTGAAATTTTATTTTTTCATTTTTCTTTGATTTTCTACTCTTTTCATTTAAATATTAGAAATGTTTATTTATTTATTGGGTTTCATTAGTCGTATTTTACTTAACATCATTTGAAAATTGAGATCAAAATCACAATTGACAAAAACTCGAGATTAAAACTATTATTGTATTTACTTATTAATTTGCACTAAAATCTATATTATTTCATTTCGAAGCAAACTGAAAGAATAAACCAACATCATTTGAGAAAAAACATGTAAAAAGTAATATAAAACATTTCTATTTTCATAAAATAAACAAACCAAAAATTTAAACATGTTATTGAATTTAAAAGGCTCAAATATTAGGTGTAACAAATAATATTATTAACTTTTCATTTTAGTTAAACTTTGTATCGATTGTTTGATTGTCTTAAGATAAAAATTTAAAAAGAACAATAAGAAATGGACAGTATTTTAATTATTTTGATTTTATAGGATTAAAAGGTAAAATATTGAATGTTAAAAATTATAAGATTAGATTAAAAGGATTTTATGAAATATTATTTTGTCAAACTTCAATGTGGAATAACAAATTATAGATTCTAGAAATATTATAAAATCATGATTAAAAATTATCCTAACTAACTAACAATGAAAATTATGAAAACATATTATTCATGTTGTCAATTCACAAATTTTCAACGAATTAAGTGTAATTATAGCAAATTCTACAATAATCAAAAATTACAAATCAGAGAGTATAATGATATTTTTGGTTTTGTATTTTTAATTTTTTAAATTTTATTATTAATTAGGAAAATATATTGGTGGGAAATTGATTTGTTTAGTAGTTATAAGTTAATTTAATTTGTCAATTTTATAAGTTAAGTTAATATGGAAACAATATTAAATCAAGTTAATCAAATAAATCAAGGGATTTATGTAATTAATATGGATGATAAGGGCAAAAGAGTAATTTACTTCTTAAATTTCAATTTTAGAAAAAAGCACCCAAATGCTTTATAAGATAGTATGATTATTCCAAGTGATTCTTGATTTTGTCTAGAATATTTGGATTTTTTTTTTTATTTTTTTATTTTTTTTTTGTCGTCATTTTAATTATAAATAAATTAAATTAATTGATACATGTATATGATACAAATTGCTCACCAAATATTTTTTTAAAATTAATGTAATGGTTGTGTAAGTTTACATTCTAAAATATTATTTATAGTATATTATGGTTAAGAATACTAATATAATATAAGAAATTAATTGAAAATTAATTAAATATAATATCTACCAATCACACTTTTAATATTTATCTCCCTTCAAATGTACACCTCAACCGTCTACACTTTAACTAATCCAAATTTTGGTCAATGAAGCAATAACTTTTTCAAGTTTTTAATCATTATGCTTAGTTTTTTATTGCAAGTTCACTAATGGTATTCTTTGTAAAAAAAGGTGAACTACATATTTTTTTCTTTTAGTTTTACGATTTATATTGATATTTTTACAGGACGGAGTAGAAAATTGTTACAAATAATCAACTATAATCATATATGGAGTATGTGATATAACTTTTATAGTTTATTAATGGTATATATATTATTCGGAAAATCCATAAACACGAAATATATATTATTACTCCGGTATGAGATTATCTTGAGTAAATTACAATAATACATATCGAGGTTGCATCGTATAAATATCGTCTTTATATTTCAAAATTACTCTATGCATCTTTGAGAGAAAGAATTTTAAATGTTTCCGTTTCTAACCATAGACGAAAAGGTTAAAAGCTTTGGCCATACGCAGGAGTGGCAATGTAAGTTGGAAATCGGATGTTACATTGAAATTCCTGAAACCAAACCCCACCCAATACGATGATCTTGTCGATAGTTTCATGTTAGTAGGTTGAAGTTATTTAACCTGAACTTAACTCATTTATACAACCTCATCCATTAATTTACATATCGTTGTTAAATCTAATATCAAATCGTATCGAATATTATCGCCCCTAATCATACACCTAAGTTTAATTTTTGAAAGCAAAAGACACTATGTATAAATTTGATAAAAGACACTATTTATGTAATTTTACATAAATTTAATTGAACCTTGAGACGGCTTGCAAAGTGAAAGCCGAACCGAGCCGAAACATGTGAGTTGATACACGACAGCTGTCGAGGATGTCATGTTCCAAAGTCCTAAGATAAGGACAGGTGTTAGAGTGGTCCCCTGCTAAAACCTAGAGAGAGAAAAACAGAGCCGTCTTTTTCAGCACCCCTTTTACTTTTTCATATTTGTATATTCAGTCCCTCATCTTTTCTTTACCTTTTTCTTTCTCTTTACCTTTTAGTTTTATGTCATTTTTCCATAATATTACTAAGAGCTAGGAGTGGCAAGATGAACGGGTCGGGTCGGGTTGAATAATGGGTCAAAACGGGTTAGGGTTAGAATGGGTTAGGGTCAAAAAGGGTCATACTGTGAAAAGGGTCAAATGGGTCACGGGTCAAACGGGTCACATAGGGTCGGGTCGGGTTGACCCTTTTAAAAAAAAAAATTAAACTGCATTTTCTTCCCTATTGTTGCATTCGTGTGAAACAATTTTTATTATATAACAAAAATATTGAATTGAAAAAAAACTAAATTATGTCTTAAAGAAACAGAAAGCAAGATTTATGAAGAAAAAAAAACTTAAAGAATTAAATAATTAGTAAATCTACATAACAGATATTAAAGAAACAGAAAGCAAGGTTTATGAAAAAAATTATGATGCTATTTAGGTTAAAGATAAAAGCTACGTAAATAAAAATAAAAATATTATATTATTATAATATTATATTAATATTTAATGGAATCCAAATGACTTAAAAAAACTATGTACCGTTAATAAAAGATAAAATATTAATGTATAATATTATTTTAATATTATAAAAGAATTCCAAGGTAAAAAAAACAAACAAACTCACACCTGCAATTCCTACCCTCTCTCTTTGTCTCTATTTTCGCCGATGGCCGATGGATACATTTGATGATGGTGGTCATTATATTTTTTTCACCTTGGAAAAACAACCCCTCCTCACCCTTTGTTGACCCGTTTGACCCTAATAACATATATGAAGACATTCTAAATTGACCCATTCAACCCGAATTTTCATTTATTATTCACCCACACTCACCCAAATTTAATTTCTTTTGACCCAAATTGACCCTATTTTGATTAAACGGGTTGAGTTTGCCGGTACTACTAAGAGCATTTCGTACCCAAAAACGCAAATTATATCAAAAAGGTTGTCATAACAGTATAATAGTGAATATTATGTAATATTGAAAATTCTCGACTGAATAGTTGCATGACGATGTCATGAAGGCCATAGCATCGACGGTGAATTTCTGTTGAGAACGCTATAACTATATATGTATTTAAATTATATAAGTGATTCTAGTGATAGTCTTTGGGTTTAATTTTAATATTACTCACAAAGTTTTGGAAAGGTATACTTTTTGAACAAACAATAATCTTTGTTTGACTAATAAGATAATATTACTGATTTTTAAACTTCATTATTGATGTTGATTTACTAAATAAATAAATTGAACCTTTATTTTAAATAAAAACACTTAAAATATAAAGTACATTACGTGAATGGTCCTTTTTTTATATTCAAATTTCATAGTCAAAACAAGTTGGCATCACGTTAAAGTGAAATGTCATATTTACTAGTTAGTCATTCTTTTTTTCCAAAATTTATTTTTGTAATTAGAAAAAACACCTTAGACAAATAGTTAAACGGGTTAATGGAATGTGACTGATTTATGAACACGACTCAAACAATTATTCATGTCGGTAGGTTGGACCCGTTTGATACACCAACACGTCTATCTTTTTTAATATTAGGTTCGTAACATAATTTGTGTCATAACGGGAATCGTTACCTATAACCTTCAACTTGTATATTAGTCTAGTGACAATTCAATGTAAACTTTTATCCCAAATAACTTTAAACGACTACTCAAAATGTCAATTTTGTTATATACATAAAGGTGAAAACACATGATGTAATTAATATCATAACTTTATTTATTCCTTAAAATCATATCATATAATTAGCAAATCATTATCATAAAGAGTACGCAAGAACTACTTTGATTTACTTATATCTTTCTATGAATAAATATTCATCTCGATCTTTAATTTAAAACCGTCATTCAGTCGTTGTTAGGATCTTATTTTTCATTAATCATTAAGAGTCGTAACGAAACATGAACTCTCACAACGATCAAATAATAGTTCTCATTTCACAATTACGTGTCATGTAAAGTCTTATCAAGATGTGAACTCTTATCATGATCGGGAAAAATAGATTTTGATATGACACTAATATGTCATGATATCGAGTCATAGTCACATCATGATTTGGACCCTCGTAAAGTCGAATATTCATATTCCTTATCAGTATCGACAATATATTATGATGGTAACGCCTCGATTAACCACAGTTAAAAATCCCAAATGTATAATATTTTCAAACTCGACTCGATCAACATTTGTATCATTCATAGTATCAATTTATTCAAGAGCCCATTATAAGCACTAACTAGGCAGCTCAAAAATCAGCCCAGACCAAAGATAAAGACCAATCCAAAGATATACATATATCAAATGGTTCATGGTAATATATTAATCAAGTCAACTAATAAATTTTAATAAATAGGCATAAGTGGTAAATGATAATACAAATTACATATATATCTTTTGAGTGTAAATTCACTTCCTAAAACGCGAAAATACTAGCACATAAGACAACGAGTTATAGGTATAGTGTTAACTTGTTTAGAAATGAACCTCATTGATCTTATGATAGTATACATGTTGTTAACAACTATAGTCTAAAAGGACAAGTTACTAAACGATGTCGTGTCATACATTTAGTTATTATCGCTTTAAAACTTTTCAATTAGTTAAAACCACATTCTTATAATAGGGAGACCAAAAGCACGACAATTCGATGTGTGAATGCATCAACAAACCTAAATAGGACCACAAAAGATTTCCGGATCTATACACGATAATGCAAGAGAAAAGGATACCACGATCGTTTGTACACCTATAATAGTTTCTTTTAATACGATGGTTGATATTCAACTTTCACGAACTTGCGAAAATAAGTAATACACACAAATCAGATGTAACTTGTAAAGTCATAATCGATCATCTTACTCAAAGCAGTGTTGAGTTACTTTACTATTTCAACGGGTAACTTAAAACTTGTTTTGAGCCGTTAATATTGTTATTGATGTTCATTTTGAACTGTTTCCATCTAAATTTTTGATAACTTATGACGAGAATTTACTTCGTAAATGTTAATATAGTTTTCATTATAAAGGTTACATCAATAATTGAACTAGAAATATTCAACGAGAATTAAAGAAAAGAAAATAAAAGTAAAAAGTCATTACGAATTTGATACTTTGATTAAGGTTTTGTTGGAAAAATAGTTCAAATATTGAAGTAGAAGTTAAGGAAAAAGAAAGGAAAAGTGTAAAGTCATTAAGAACTTAAAATTGTGGAGATCGGACATGTTCCGCTCGAATCAAGGGCTTTACGAGTTAAGCTCAAATAGCTCATGGATAGTTCAACTAATTTACACCTTTATGTGAATAGATTTTAAAAGGAAAATGATATATTTAATAGTTCGACTAATAAAAAAAACATTTCTAAAAAGTCATTTCTAATACGTTAAATATATTTTATTTACATATATTTTAATTAATTCCGATACGTTGAGAGCAAGGAGAACGGGGCACATTCTCAAACATTCACAACCATAGATCACACCCCCACAACGGGTGTATGGACGTTCTCCGACTCCCGTGCTTCAGCTAACTCTTGTTCTCGAGTACCTTTTTTCTTTTTCTTTTTCTTTTTGATGTAATGAAAGGTTATGCGATAATCATTTTCTGAATTGTGAGAGTTATCACTTTCGTCTGTTGAGTCATGTAAATTATCATTTCTTTCGGATATTAAGTTGTGACTAAGTTCCGATAGTTAAAAAAGTTATCATTTCCGATATTGTTAAAAATATACGACAAAAAGTAATATTCTTTCTTATTTTTATGCAACTAAGTGATAGCTTTGAAGCATACATTTTATCAAGTTGACCGATAGATACTACAAACAACTACCAACCGCTTTTTTCCAAATCGTTGCTTGTACGGCTCTATTGATAGTAACTATGAAAAATTAAATTACAAAATTGGTCCCCCTACTATATACGTTGTTCTATTAATTACCCTCAACTATAATACATGTCATGTTCTAGTCCCCATTTAACGGCCAGTTGAATGAAAGATTATATACGTTAGATGTATGTTTGATTAGCCAACTTGAAAATTGGAATTTAGTGCCAAAAAGAGTCGATTTGAGATCTAACTCAAACTCACTTTAACGATCTTCGAACATGTCGATTACAAGTTTAATTTTGTCTTGTTTGGACAATATTAACAAATGCATATATATGACTCGAAAAGGTCATGGATCGTTTTTCTTAGTACACGGACTAAAACTCGATAAGTATCAGGTTACTACCTTTTACCTAGAAGAGCTTGCCAAATATTTTGATATCGTGGAAATCGGTCTTTTAAAGTTTGTGTGAATGAAAAAGTTGTTGATAACGAGTTTTGATAAGAAAAAACGTTTTTCGGATTTTATCCATGGCAAGTTCACGTGTTTCTTGATTGTACCTAAGATCAACAAAGTTAGGAGAACGAAATGAACATCTAACTCTCTTATTACAAACAAACCATTAATGGTTGTACTTTTCGTTAATCCTCACACGTGCGTGTCACGTATACTTTTAAAATAGTTCGTGTTGTGTACTCTTAAATGCCTAACTACACTTATAAATACGCGTTTTAACATTACATTCTTATACATAATTTTGATACACTTTCAAATGCATACAATACTCAATCCGTAGATGGTCACTAAGAGATTTATATACTCTGCATAGAGTTCTAGTTTTGATGTCAAATCCTATAAAGAAGTTAGTCTATTATTTCTCGATGTTTCTGGTTAAAGAGTTGATCTGGTGACAATTTGAAATTGTATAAAATTCTTATCAAATTTGAAAGATACTAAGTTTGATTCTACCATCACATTTCTCTTTGAGATATTACCGACTAAAAAATCAGTCATTTCCCTCAAAATATTCTCTAACGACCTAGCTAAGGTATCACCGTAACCATTTTTCAACTTTTTTCATATAAGAACATCATAACGTTTTACCAGTCCAAGTCGTAAGAGGATTACTTTTGGTTTATCGATTTTGTAACACGCCAAACACTTACAAGACCTACTCACATGTTAGTTATTTTATTTTCAAGATAATTGAACACCTCAATCTTTTTGTTAATACCCAAAACACCCCTCCATGTAACACGTCAGCTCACCGAACATTCAGGTAACCCTCCTTTTAACGACACGCTTCACTTGATTACACGCCAACATAATTTCTTGTTAACTATGAAACATTCTTTTTTAACATCTTCATTAAACGGTGTTCTTGGTGTACTGTGTGTTTATCCATAAAAGAATCCCAAAATTTATATAAAAAATGGCATCTTTAATCCTACCCACAAACCAAAACCCTCAATCATTTTCATTTCTTCATCAAAATCATCAAAATACTATGTTGTTTACTAACAGAAAAAGAAAGCTCAAGAACAACAATCAAGCCTTAGTTCCTGTAAGTAATAAAGATTGCAACTTTTTTGAGTTTTTTTTTATTATGGGTGTTGTTTATTTTGACTTAGGGGGTGTTTGTTTGGCTTAACATTTTAGCTTATGATAAGCTGGGATTTTCCGGCTTATATAACCATTTATGGGTTTATTATTATGTCATAATACACAGTAACAAGCCGGTTATATAAGCCATAAAATCCGGGAGCCGAAATGTCAATAAACCATAAGCCGCCCAAACAAACACACCCTTCATTTTAATGGGTTTATTTTTTCTTTGATAAAAATCACAACTTTTTAAAATTTTGATTAAGGGTATTGTTTATTTTGATCTAATTTTGATGGGTTTTTAATAAAGATGATAACTTTTTTGTGATTTTGATTATGGGTAATTTTAATTTTGACATAATTTTACTGATTTTTGTTGAAATTAGGTTGCAAGATTATTTGGGCCATCAATATTTGAAGCATCAAAGTTAAAGGTTTTGTTTCTTGGTGTTGATGAGAAGAAGCATCCTGGGAAATTACCAAGAACCTATACACTTACTCATAGTGATATTACTTCTAAATTGACTCTTGCTATTTCTCAAACTATTAATAATTCTCAGGTAAGTTTGTATTGTAATTTCGAAATCCGATATGATTTAGTTTTGATAGAGGGTGTGTTTGTTTTAGCTTAGCTTATTTGATTTGGAATAGGCCAGTTTTAAGTCATAATAAGTGAACAAGCCACACGAAAATTGGGAAACGTTATAGCGCTTAGGGTTTAAGGCTATATTTAGTCTAATTTTTTTATATAGCATAGCAAGTATTAGATGGTTGATGATCTAAAACCAACTTTTAACGACCATAGATTGATAATGCAATCATAATTAGTTTTAGCTTTTGGATCGTTACTGTGTTTTTGGTTGTCCGTTACTGAACTAGGTAACTGGCTAGCGGTGACTCTGTTTTCGTTTTCTTTTGGAAATGTTGTTGGAAATTAGGCTCATAGCCACAATCTTAAGGGCGTTTAACACCGCAATACTACCATAATATTGGTTTCTTAACCGTGAATTACCAATTCCTATATGTAGTTAATGGGCTTTAGTTACCATTTCACCATTTGTGAGGAAACTCTGAATGTATACGCTCCCATGATAAACTGTGATCAGATCAACAACTTCCATAACACGATCAAATGATATATCGTTGGAGCTTATAGTAAATATTTGAATGGTTGTGTTACAGTTGCAGGGTTTGTATAATAAAATATATAGAGATGAAGTGGTAGCAGAATGGAGGAAAGTGAAAGGGAATATGTCTCTTCATGTTCATTGTCACATAAGCGGTGGACATTTTCTTCTTGATTCGTTTGCTCGTCTTCGCTTCTTCATTTTCACCAAAGAACTCCCTCTGGTATAATTCATTCGTTCATTAATCAATAATTTCGTTACTATTTTCATTACAAGCATCAACACATAGAGAAATACGTCTCTTGAAAGCAAACGATATTCTTGATTAGGTTCTCAAGGCATTTGCTCACGGAGACGGGAATTTGCTAAAGAACTATCCAGAGTTACAAGATGCTTTAGTTTATGTATACTTCCACTCCAACATTCAAGAATTTAATAGAGTTGAATGTTGGGGTCCTCTTAAGGAAGCAGAAGGACCCGTATCCACCTCCGCCTCAACATCATCGTTATCAGGATCCACCGTTATTGAAGGTGAATCAAACAATTGGAAGGTACCTAAACCATGCCAAGAGGCATGTTCATGTTGTTTCCCACCAATGAGTTCAATTCCTTGGTCTCATGATCTTGTAAAGAATCAAGACGAAAATAATGATGACGACGGTGTCACTCTTAATGGGTTACAAACTAAAGTTTGATCAAGTATACACATAGATATAGATATAATGATGATAAAGAAAAACATGTAATGTAGTACCTTTGTATATAGCCATTAATTTATAGCGTAAGTTTATAAATGTTACAAGTTCGAACGCATACTAAGCATAAACATTTTATTGATAGCACATACTTGGTTTCGTTCCAACTGTTGTTTTTGTTAGTTAAAACGGAAATGAATATGCATGTATACTTTTGTGACCCTTCATTATTTTTTAGAAAGACAAATATTTACAACGAATACATAAAATCCTCATTTTTGATACTTATATAGTAGGTCAAACTCACATACCGCTTTATTAGAAGTCCATATTTCATGTTCCTTTCCGTATAGCAACTCTATGCGCATTCAATTCACGCAACTTGAACAATTCGTATCAACAACATAGCTTTCAATCATTCATATACAAAGACATAATTGTACAAAGCGTAACTTATACAATACATTTTGCGTTATAAGTTGTGTTTTGATAGCGTATACATGAAATTTCTAGTTAGTCGGTGAGACACGAGTAGCGTGGCATTGCAATAATTTTATCTTAATTGACTAATCTAATGATCCACTAAACTATTATCTAAGAGTAATTATGCTAAAGTTAGATATTTGTTTATTGAATTTACACATGATATATTACAACAAGGCTGCAAAAATTTCATGCTTCCATTGATTATTTTAAAAAAGAGGAACAAAAGTTATCTTTTGAGTGTCAACAAAGACATTATCATGCTTTTCATCATAGATCTAACTGCTATTGGTCTCGAAACAATAACTTTATTTTAAAATCTATAATATGTATGTATATAGTAATCGTTAGAAAATGTGTCTAACTTTATTTTAAAATCTCTTATATGTATGTAACTCTAAATTAGTCTACCGATCCATTTTTAGATATTTGTTATTGTTTTATTTGACTAATTAAAAACTTTCTAAACAAGCGACATTGTATTTCATCACAACTAACAACTTTCAAATAATCATACATACAATATTAATATTTAAACGTTAAATATATATAATAGACACATTTTGTTATCTATTAAATAAAATAGATTTTGAAGAAAAGTAATATAAATTTGACATTTATCCTTATTATAGCTAAAAACATTGAAATTTCATCAAATTAAATGGTTAAATGAAACTTGTTTGAATCAATAATTAATAGTATTCCAAGAAAGAATTATGGAAACAAAATGTATAAACAAATAATCTAGATTTTACTCACCAAAGAGGTCTAAGATTTTGCTCAATTCTTGGAGAAGTTCTTGTCGCAGAAGCGGTATGAGCCCGAATCACATGTCCAACATTTGAAACTTGTAGTGCTTCTTCTTCATAAGCTCTTCTTTCCATTTCTTCTAATCTTGCTTTCTTCTTTACTTTCACAAACATTGCAATCAAAAGCAACGCCACAAGAAAAACCGCGATGGCAGCACCAACGGAGCAACCAAACGCCAAACTCCACCGCTTCATCTTCTTTGTTACCGGCAACAAGGGTGATTGAACCACTAATCCGAAATGTCCATGGCTCATTGCACCACATATGTTTGGGGCAACTTCTTTTTCTAGTGTCACTTTTCCGTCACCTCCAAATGTTGCACACATTTTTATCCTACCTTTTGTTGTTGAGTTTCCTTTTGTTGTATAATTAGTAAAATCTATTTGAATCCCACCTTTACCCGGGGAACGAATTTTAACCTCAAATTGTGTGTTAAAATTCTCATCGTCCCCAGAGTTATAAGCTAGTAAACCTAGTACCGGTGACACGAGTTGATAACCTAGTAACTCATCATAATTATCATAGTAAATGTTCGACCAATTGTTTCCTAGGTTTTGTGTTACTATAAGGATTCTTTCTATACAAGGATGAACATCCACACCAACTTTTAAGTGAAATTCATTGATGGTTGCACCATACCTCTTGAGGCTCCCACATCGATACCTTGACGTATAAACCTTAATGCCTGTTAGATTTGACGGTAAGTTGATGTTATACGCTCTACCCGTTTTGAAGAACTTGTTAAATGACTTAAATGTGTAATCTCGGATCACGAGATCTAGTAGCCTTGTGGATTTGATCCCTTGACCTTCAATTAGTACTAATCTTGATAGTAATGATAAGAGAACAAGGATTACCCAAGTGAGAGATAGATGATTAGAGCCCATTAATCTTAACTTTTGTGTGGTTTGTTGTGCTTATTTGAAATGCAATTGGCATTGAACCCAAAAAACGTTTGGATCAAGAAAGCAAATCTTGAAATTTGTTCTTGGTTGTTTAGGAAACTTTATGTTTTAAGAAAGTAAATAGTTTTTGATGATCAAAAGGGGTTTCATGTGATGGTATTTGTGAATTAAAGATAGAATTATAGAGGGTGTTGTTGTGAGTGATAATTGTTTATATCAAAAAGATAGTCGCTTTTGAAGGGTGTGGGAATGATGATAGTCACCCAAGGGAATGAAAATGTAAATTAACGTTATTCCGAAGTCTATTGTATGTAAAAAAAAAGGTATCTTGGTAAGCATCATCTGAGTCTGTGTACCATATTGGTATCCGTCCGCCCCACCCACAAGAGACATCAACGCCGGGTAAATCACCTGACCTCAAATCCCCACTGACGCTTGGGGTCGAACCTCCGACCTCAATTGGGACACATGTAGGTCCTGGGTATTTACGGTGGTTGTACCGTTGAGGCAGAGCCCCAATGATAGTCTTGTATGTATCCATATTAAAAAACGTCTATTATGTATATGTAACTTTCAAAAGTTGTTATTGTATGTGTAGGACCAAATTAGAAATTGTAAATGGATGCCAGATATCGTTTACATACAATATAAATATTTTGAATAACATTCATACAATAGACCTATTTTTCAACAATTAGACTCGAAGTATATGCAATAATAGATTATGGACTTATATATCCGGGGCAAAGTTGTATAGAACTATACAATTTTTAGAAACGGGCCGATACATTCTCAAACACATTCTTAATTAAGTACTCAATCAACAACACAAATGATACGACAACTTAAATTACAAAAAGAAATTGTCGTAGATTCTAAAGAAAATTTTGAAAACATCGATGACCCATTGAGGTCAAACGATTAATGGAAGTTGACATTAGCTTGGTAAGTTAACCCGAGGTTCCAGTTAGCCGGGGCAACATTGTAAGCCGTTATGGTTTGTTTGGTTGTGTAAGAAGTTAGCCTAAATGATAGGGCTTGACCACGAAGGGTTGCAAAAGCTTGGTACGACGCACCCCAGTTATGGCTCATGCTAATCCAAGCCGTCTTGGTTCCTTTGACCCACATGCTTTTGATATCACCCGCACCACGAACGTTCATTACATAGACTAGTAGCCAGTAGCCGTTTCCCTGGAATGAAAATCTAAGACCACCTTTCCTAACGCAGGGTACCCTTCACACACAAAAAAAAAAAGCAATTCAGGTTCTCGTTGTGCTTTGTGTTTAAATAGTTGTAGTCAATGAAGAAACTTAACATACCTACGGTACATGACTGGGACAATACCGGCTTTCCATTGGGCGATTTGCATGAAAGCGGGTTTGGCCATGTCGAAATGTGTTCTTGGTGGGTTGCACCATCCACCTTTGTTGGCATCTTGAGAATAGTTTGGCGGACATAGATTTGTGGCGGTCACAGTAGCTATGCCTGTATAGCACCATTTAGATTTGACACACTTCATTTGGAAACATTGGCCACACGCATATCCGTTGTTAAAGATTGTTGTACTCAACGCGGCTGTATTTGTACCGTATCCATTAGTCATCAAGTTTCCATATCCACAAGCACCTCCTATTCGATATCAAAAGACCGTTACAACATGTCAAAAATGTACCAACATTGACGTTTATTTGAACAAAAAATATATTTATACTAAATAATCAGAATCAGATAATTAAGTAGTACCCATGGTCGAAGATGCTGACTCATCGCCATAAAATGTTGCATGGGCGAGAGTCCAAGCACTCGGGCGGTACACAGTTGGAGCACTAGGAGTACGAGGGGCGGTATACGCAGCTCCAACCAAAACCGAACCAAACGAGACGAATGAAGTTATTGTAAGGAAGATGCAAAATACCAATGAATTATGAAATGAAGCCATTATTTTTGTTGTTAGGTTATTGCCTATTTGACTTAAAAATATTGTAAGACATAAAAACATTTATATAGGGTACAAAAACAATATCCTAGAATTTAAAAGAGTGGGTTTGTGATTCTCACGAAGAGTTGTGTTTTTTGAAAGTCAAAATTGAATAGTTTTTATTAATAAAAGTCAAAATAGATTAGTTTTTTTTGTTTCTTGTGCATTAAGGACTTGTACATGTATGATATAAGTGTTTGTACATGTTACATATTTTGCCACAACGTGCTAGCAGGTTTTATTATAGAAAAAAGTATGGGTCGTTGGGTGACAAAATATATAATAAAGTTTTATTTTGTTGTATCGTTAGGAATATGGTCAAATATAAGAGCGCTTTTAATCACATTTGGGGTTATGGTAACATCAATATACACCGTACATAACATAATATCGAAATCTGGACCAATTTATATATTATGAGGTCTCAAGTTCGAGTCTGATCTGAGGATATCTTCTTGTGAGCTAAGTAAGATTTCTCATTGTGAAACTGTATGGGTTTGTGGATTGCATACTGTCCAATTGAATATCTTCGTGACCTCGAAACGCTATATATGTCTTTCGAAAAAATAGAGAAGAAAATAATAAAAAAGTATAACACGCGCCCTAGGGATGGCGCTGGGCTCATGGCATCGACTGCCCAACCACCGTGGTTGTGCCAAAGGGGAATAGTTGCGCCAAAGAGACACTGTTGTGCATGCTCTAAATTACACTAGCCGAACCTAAAATCCAAGTTTCTTAACATTTTTGTCTCGTCTCTTAACGTTTTTGTTCCTAATAACAAGGTTTCTTAAACTTTACATCCCCGACTAAGGACAAGACCGTTAAATAAACCTTGATTTTCAGAACGTCTGGTGTAATTTATGAAATCTAAGGAGGATATCTGATCGAGTTCAAGGTACAACCACATGACGATTTATGTAGTTTACTCTTTAATACGAAAGCATATATTTATATATAATCATATTTGGTAAAATTACAATATTGTTCAAGATCAACATATAAAACATGATAATGATCCAATAAATAAGTATAACAAATGATAAACCGATTAAAATCAACATTAATCTGAAAGATTAAGTTCAGACAACAATGGCTTATTCGAAAAGAAAGCTTTTAAGTTTCCAGCAACTAACTCTCTTAATGCTTCCATTGATTCTGGAGTCGTAATAGCTCTGTGCGGAGACAAAACAACGTTGTCTAGTGTAAATAGCTCTTTTGGTACCTCGGGTTCATTCTCAAACACATCAAGACCTGCTCCTCCAAGCTCACCTTCAACCAAGAATTTCACTAGTTCCTTTTCGTCTACGAGTCCCCCTCGTCCAATATTGACGATGATGCCCCTTTTTCCTAGGGCAGTCAGGACATCACGGTTTATAATGTGGTGTGTTTGTTCGGTCAATGAGCAGCATACTATTAGCGCATCACTGTTTATTGCCAGATCAAGAACAGTGGGGTAGAATGCATAGGGAAATTGGGACTTTTTGTGTCTTGAGGTGTAGCCAATTGTGCACCCAAATGGCTCGAGCCGTTTAGCAACTAAGGTGCCAATACTTCCAAGCCCAACAATCCCAACTCGTTTCCCCCCTAACTAAAAAATGGAAAACCAGACAATATTATATAAATTTGATAACCGTTTTATAGTTATCAATTTATTTTATCTCAAAAGTTTGTGTTTTTAGACAACCCAATTATGTGTACGTTTTGATAAACATAACTCCGAGGCTATATCTAACACATCCAGACACGTATAAAATGATTATACATTCAATGTAATCACCCTTATATTTTAATAACCGTCCCCACGTTTAAGGAGAACAATGCTTTTATAATAAATCCGCTATGGACTAGTATAACTTTATAGCATTAGGGGTAACCCTTACCTATACACGCTTAACCCATATCACCTATAAATCTAAACGGGTCAAACAAGTTGTAGGGTTAAGAGGTTTGTAAACAGGTTGTAACTCGTTAATTTCAAACCTGTTAATTCTTATGTCGTGTTAGGAACTGATGCCCTTATTTCAAACCCATTTATTTTTGTGTCAAATAGGGTTCCAAACGGTTTTAGCTTTTATCGAGCAACTCTTCGTGTTGCTCAAGCTTGGCTAGTTCTAGTTGAGCTTAAGCTTGAGTTTTAGCTTTAAAAACAATATCAAAATATATAACAAGTCGAGCTTATATGGGTCCGTCTTGAACTTTTATCTAGTTTTTCGAGACTAGTTAAATACCTTATTTCCAAGTGAGTATTCACCTTTTTCGGGCCACAACCCGGCGTGAACATACCGATCCGAACCTGAAACCCGTCTCATAACATCAATCAACAACCCAATAGCATAATCAGCACCATCTTCAGAAAAAGCATCACCAGCACTAGTAACACGAATATTCCTACGCCGACACTCTACTAAATCAATATGATCAAGTCCAGCAGATGTCCCAAAAACACATTCAACTGAATTATACTTATCCAACTGGTCGGATTTAAGTGGGGTAGGCCCGACAACGATAACAGCACGAGCTGATGAGCAGCGGGTCGGGTATAAAGGGTCTGAGTTTTCGATCGGGTTGATTATTTCGTTAAGCCAGGAAGTAGAGAATTTGAACCCGGGAGCACGATGGATTATTGCAATAGGAAGGTTGTTACCGGTGACGGTGGTGGTCAGTGGTTGGAGATGATCGGAGTTGGCCATCAATAGTGCACCCAAATGGCTCGATCCGTTTAGCAATCAAGGTGCCAATGTTGCCCACCGATCCCACCTTGAAAGCTCATAAACCGGAAAAAACACGACAGTGAAAACACATGATCACAAGTCCATAATATTAAAGATATTTGTCGTTTTATTCATATATATTTGTTTAATAGTTTAACTTATAATTACTAAGTAGGATAAAATCGACGTCTTATGGCTCCGCGTGGGACCCTTTCGTATACACAATGTGACACTGCCACCGTCTACTTTTGTTGTATTAGTAAAACTTAATCGTATGCTCTACTAAATCCCTTGTCTAGTTTTAATTATATCTATGTCTTTTGTTTAATTTTATTTCGACTACATATTTTTTTGTTAGTGAAATCTTCAACAGAATCACATAAAAAAAACTTGATAAATCGATAAGATTGTTCCTTTTATTTCAACAAGTCCTTTTTATAACACGCGCTTAAATCGCACAACAAAACATGAATGTAACCTTTATAACAAGCACCATTACGTAAAGTCATAAAGTGTATGATTGTCAAACATAGACTAAAGCAATTTAGGTAGCAGGGGAACATCTAACATGATGTAATACAATAGGCTATGGTTATGCCCACCCTCCCTGCTTCGTTTTGTTGTCGTTTTTTTTTTAATTTTTCAAATATCGTAAAATAACAAACATTATACATAATTTAACAAAAAAATAAATTGTGTATTAAAATGCAACATTCGTATTCTATTATTCATATATTCGGTATAATAAAAAACAGTATAATGATGTAACGAACAAATAAATTATTCGTTTTTACCATAAATGATATAAAAAATTTCTGAGCCTTTCGTTATTGTTATATCTTTATTAACAAAAAATTAACAAGAAAATAATAATAAAAGCTTGTATGTGTAAAAATAAAATATATATTCAGTGTGAAACGGAGAGTTATTCATATTGCTGAATAATATTAAAAATAACCTTTCCAACAAATTTCATAATTCCACCATCAGTCGCATCTTCTTTTTCTTTTTGCTTTACGTCATTGTTTATGTCAACTTTATGTCTAATCGTTTTTACTTTTCAGAATTCTGATTCCTTATGTTTTTTTCAAAAGTCTATAAAATCCGACGAATTTTTTTTATAAAAACACATTACTTTTATACAAATATTTCTCTCGATTTTTATAAAAAAAGGTGAAATTATTAGGTTTTATAAACAAAGACTGTCGGATTTTTAATATTATTCAACAATATGAATAACTCTCCGTTTCACACAGAACATGTATTTTATTTTTACATATACAAGCTTTTAATTATTATTTTCTTGTTACTTTTTTGTTAATAAACATATAACAATAACGAAAAACTCGGAAATTTATTTATATAATTTCTCGTAAAAACGAAGGTTGCAAAAACAGAAAAATCATGTTTTAGTGTCCATTCGGTTTACCAAAATGTGAATAATAGAATACGAATTATACCGAATATGTGAATAATACGGTTTTATATTATACCAAATATGTGAATAATATTATATAATAAAAAACAGTAGGGTAACTAATCTGCCAACCAAATTTTAATTTAAATACAACTTGAAAGAAATACATAACTATGCTATTTAATAATAATAAAAAAATTTAATCATATCACAATTTATTTTTTCGTTAAATTATGTATAATATTTGTTATTTTATTATACTTGAAAAATTAAAAAAAAAACGACCACAAAAGACAAAAAAAAGACAAAAAAGCAAAAAAAAGTCACATCTATGACACATGTGTGTCATAGATGGGACACAAATAGGGGAGGTTTGCATAGGGGGGTTTTCATAACATAACCCAATACAATATTGCTCGAAACTCAGATAATCAAATGAAGAGACTTACTGACTGACATTCGAAACAGAACTATTCATATTTCAAACAAACGAGCCCAAAAAATAGGGATTTGATTACAACGTGTAACTCAAGAAAAATTTATAAAACTACCACCTTTTTGGAAACGATGATCAAAACTACCCGTGTTTTGGGACGAGTTTCAAAACTACCCCGTTCGCACCTTCTAGATGCGAACTATCAGTTTTAGCTGTTGGGTCGCGCTTCCTAACAGCGACCTCTGTGAAGGAAAAAAAAACAGTTATTTAGAGGGGTCGCGTTTCCTAATAGCGACCCCTGTGAAGGGATAAAAAGCATGCATTTTACGTAGACCATTTGCCTATATATACCATATACACATAACTTTCACATAATACTTACACAACACATACACAATAACACACATTTCTACTCTCTCATTACAACATAATCTCAAACACAATCTACCAAAAATTTCGATGGAAAATTCACGACTTGCACAACTTCGCGAACAACTAGTTAGACTGGATGAGGAAAGAAATAGAGTGCAAAATGAAATTAACGAGATTACTGGAAACGCTGTTGAAGTTGATGATTCAAACCGCGTAATTTTAGCCGATAGTGCAAGAACATTCTATCTTCATGGGGATATAGGCAAAAGAGACGAAGATCAATACTGTTTGATTTCATTTTTACCAAGAAGTTTCAAATGCGAAAGAAACTTTTGGGGAGTTTTGCTTGGTTTGATGCAAAACAATGAATTGTGGGTTATGGTGAGTTTAATAACATTTGTGATTATTTAAAAATATTTAATAATTTAACTAACAATTTTTTTTTAACGCAGCATGTTGATGGGTGGATAAAAAGGTCGCTAATGGTTCATAAACGTTTATTTCAAATTGAACCGAGTAAGAATTTGCGTAAGTTTGCCGTTATGCCTTCCATGTTTAACGGTTTGTTCACGGAGACAAATATGAACAAACTTGTAAAACTGTGTAATGGGACAAAACCTCCATATCCTGCCTGGTGGGAGGTCGATGACGTACTTATCCCCATATGTTGTCCGAATAACCATTGGTTTTTGTTGCAGTTTAACATTTATACATTAGAATTGACCATTTTCGATAGGGATTATACAAGTATTCCGGATGAATTTCTTGATGAGGTCAAGGTAAAATACGAAGACGGTTTATTGGGCTTTTTGCACTTGATTACCTTTTTTGGTAGGGGGAGACAATCAATTGGTGCATATCCAGTCACAAACGTTGCACAAGTCTCACAATACCCGGGTAGTAACGAGAATTCGGCATTATATGTTTGTATATTTATAGATAGGCTCCTAAGATTTGCGGACGAAGATTACATACGAAGTGATGTATCCGAGGAGATCGTGAAATGTTTCCGCAAACATATGGCTAATTGTTTTTATAGTAAACGTACGGCATAGTTATTTGTTGTTTTTATATTGTTGTATGTTTTATTTTTATGTTGAATAAATTTTAACGTTATCTTTTGTAATATTTTGTTTATCTTTTAATATTATATTTTCGTAATTAATTAAATAACAATTTATAATAATATTATATTTTCGTAATTGACCGGTTTAATGTTATAAGTTTAATGCTAGTTGACCGGTTTTATATTATAAGTTGAATGCTAGTTGACCGGTTTAATGGTAGTTGTTGACTGGTTTAATGTTATAAGTTTATGTTATACTGTATTTAACAATATTTTTATTAACTATATAATAATAATATGTTATAAGTTTATGTTATGATTTATGTTTATAATGTTATAAGTTTATGTTATAATTTATGTTTAAAAAAACACATTGTTAAAAAAATTGTAATATAAAGAACATTACAAAAACATAATTTAAAAAAACAGTAATATAAATAACATTACAAAAACATTGTTTAAAAAAAAATTACAAATCTCTAACGACGACGACCACGATGAACTTGAGGATTCGGGTCACTTGGGGTATAACAATCTGGCGGTTGATGTTCTCTTTGCGGATACCGTCGATTACCATCTTCATTGTCAAAGTCAAACCCCTGATAGTGTACAGGTGAAAAGTCACGGTTTTGATGACTCGATTCACCACCTCGATGTTGCATCGCTGGTGGGGATGTCAAATAGTTATAATTAAACCCTCGGGAGGGGTATAATCTAAAAGTGATGACAAAAAACCTCCAGTAGGGGTATAACTTTGATTCGGAAATTCGAAGGGATCGGGATCCTGACTCTGGAATGGCATTGAATCGTGAGTCGGATAGTACATCGAAGTATCAAAGTTAACCCCATGCGATGGTTCCGGGTTAGAGGGACCGGCCTCGTCCACGTTAGAACGTGGTTGTGCACGCCTTCGAGGGGCATCTCTTTGGAACATCTGTTGGGGTACCGGGTCATAGTGGTCCATATAATGACTCGGCAGGTGTGAAAATCGTTCATCACTATTAATCTGACCCATATACTGCTGAGACAAATTTTCACCCCCCTGTTGCCATCTTGTCATACCATCCATCTGCATTTATTTTTTTTAACTTGGTGTTAACATTTTTTTAATTAATATATGTAAAATAATATAAAAGTTGATAAACATACCAGAAACTCCTGTTGTTCACCAAGAGGTTGAAACCCCTGTGACGTCGACCCTGGGTTAGTGATATAAAAAACAGTTCTAGGATGAAACCATGCAATATATTCAGGGGACGGACTAAAATCATCCACGTAGTATGATATTTGAAGATTCGCAGATCGTCCGTTCCACGCGTCAGTGTAGACTTTGTGTTCATCCTCCCAACTATGATTAAACCTACCACTGCGAGATACAGCGTGTAAAACTCGACAATCATTGTCACTAAATAACGGGGGACCCGGTACATCCTGAAACATACGAAATTGCCGCATTACTCTAGTCACCGGGTGAGGTTCGACAATCTCCCAACACACGAGATACGTTTCACATCTCCAATTTTCAGAATCTATTCTACAATATGCTGGAAGTTGTTGTAGAATATCCTCGTATGGAACCCAGTTAAACTATACACCAAAAAAATATTTATTAATAAATAGGATATATAATAAAATATATTATTTAATTAGTTAACTTATTTACCTCGTGTGTGGTCAATGCTGTAAGTTGTGATCGACATGCTGTCAAAACATGTGATGTAACTCTACCAAAATTTCTCTCCGCATGTTCGTCTCCAAAACTGTTATTTTATTTAAATCATATCATAAAATTATTAATAGAAAATGTATAATCATATAATGACATAAAGGTGTATTAAAATTTGATGGTCATAAATTAAAATAACATAACACATAAAAAAAAATCATAAAATAAAAAACCGAAAATAGATTAGATTAGCTTAAATAAGGTACATGTTAAGATAATAAGTTATCAACATTATTATTATTATATACTACTGTAGCCACAATTTTTGTCATACCTACAATTTAATAAATGCATGTAAACGTCAACATTTAAATCAACAATTTAATAAATGCATGTAAACGTCAACATTATTATAACTTTTAATGTATGTTCCCTGTCACTAGGTGCACATATACAGATGTAGTAGCTTTTTGTAAGTATTTATTTTAGTGATTAATGAAGACATTTAAAATCATTTACACTTTTACTTTTATGACTATTTTGACCTTTTTATTTTTTGTCTTTTTTATAAGATTTATCTTAATTATACGTTTACATGCATTTTAAAAAAGTTGTACATGGTAAATTTAAACATAGATTAGATTAGCTTAAATAGATTAGATTAGCTTAAATACTTATCCGTGTCCAAGCCCAAAGATAAATTTAAACATATTCATTTAGTTGAAATTTATACCTTTCTAATTAAAGATAAATTTAATAGAAAAGAATACTTAATAATATACCTTTTATAAATTTGGTTGCTTTTAATGAAATACAATTTAATAATAATACATTAAAAAAATTAAGTAAACATACCGTCCACCGTAAGGTTCTGTACCAAAATTATAATGCCTATTGGTAACCGTAGGTGCCAAACTACTTATCCGTGTCCAAGCCCAAAGCTGCAACAAACCCATAGGTCCGCAAGTATCGGATATGTCTGGTTTTGTTGCTTTGCATAATCTTCGATACAAATATGCAAGAATGGCACTCCCCCAACTTAACTGACCCGAACTTTCCAAATCCTCTATGTTTTCTAAATAACATAGAGGAACTCTGTTACCGGAAGTGTTGGTTAATAAACAACCACCAATCATATGCAAAATAAAAACCCGAGCCCTCTTCATATAAACATCGTCAGAAGCGTTGCTGGGTAGCTCTCTGTGGATCTCCCTGAGTAAAGATGACATTTTAATCGACCCTTTAAGAACGTCACTTGACAAGGGCAGAAACCCCAACAACTCTACACAATTATTTCTCCATTGAGCAATGGAGAGTTTCAAATCCGTACCGGTAACAGCACCTCCGGTAACCCTAAAACCCCACAAAACTTGAACATCCTGCAGGGTCACGGTTGCTTCCCCGATACGTGGGAAGTGAAATGTGTGGGTTTCGGGCCGCCACCTTTCCACCAATGCCGTTACCAAAGCGTTATCTATTCGGCGGTTTCCAATAGAAAAAAAGCCTCCAAACCCAGCAACATCAATAAAGTGTCGGACGCGTTCATGTATGTTTGTTGTACGAACAGCAATCCAAAACTTTTCATCTCCACGCCTAACGGTCAGAGTGTTGGTGGAATCTATTGAACCATTAAACAAGAATGTAGCCCGATGGTCATGGTTTAAGTGTAACAATGATGGATCAATTGGACCGGGGTTTAGGTTTCCAGCCATGATAACGATAAATAATAAGGTTATAACGATTATAGGAGAATGTGTGTTGTTTTGTGTGAATGTTTTCGTGAATGTTAACGTGCATGGCATGGGGTTCTTGATTTATAGATGATTGATTTGGTAGGGAAAATTGAATTCGGTAGGTTGGGATATGAAAATTGAATTCGGACGGTTGGTAGGATGAGGGTTCGGTGTTTGTAACCACGACCCTTCTAAAGGGTTAATTTTATGGTCTGACTTTTCTCTGACTCGAATTAATGTTTTATTGGAATATGTTGATGGTTCGCGTTTCCTAACCGCGACCCTATTAAAGGGTATTTAATTGTCTGGTTGAGAATGTGTTTAAATTGATGTTTAAATTCGGGATATGTTGATGGTTCGTGGTTACAAACTGCGACCCTATTAAAGGGGTATTTAATTGTCTGACTTTTCTGGTGGTTGAGAATTTAAATTCGGGAGGTTGAGAAGGTGGAATATTTATTGGGGATGTTGACCGATTATTGGTAGATTAACTCTTTTAAAGCAAAAAAAATATTACAAAAACACACTTCTAGGATTCGAACCCAGGACCTATATTATCACGAAAGACTATCACCAACACCCATCTACCACTACACCAACACTAACTTGTTTGAAATTTTTCCTAACATAATATTATTATTTTCTATAATACTGTATTTAACAATTCAAAAACCTTAACTTTTTTTTTTAAAAAACGCAAAGTTACCAACTTTTTTACCACAACTTATTATTATGAATTGTTATTTAATTAATTATGAAAAAATATTATTAAAAGGATAAACAAAATATTTTGGTTACTTTTTTTGTTTTGAAAATGGTTAAGTGTTAGTGTTTAGGGTTAATTATTTATGTACTGTGATGATTTTTATGAAAATTTTCAAATTGTGTTTTGTTAATATGTTATTGTTTTAGAGTTTGTAAAAGTTAGATTTTTATTTTTGGTTTTTTTGGTGTGTTTTATGCTATGTACAAAATGCCAAAAAATCATTTTGGTTAGTTTTTTTTTTTTGAAAATGGTTAAGTGGTAGTGTTTAGGGTTAATTATTTATGTAATTTGATGATTTTTATGAAAATTTTCAAATTGTGTTTTGTTAATATGTTATTGTTTTAGAGTTTGTAAAAGTTAGATTTTTATTTTTGGTTTTTTTGGTGTGTTTTATACTATGTACAAAATGCCAAAAAATCATTTTGGTTAGTTTTTTTTTTTTAAATGGTTAAGTGGTAGTGTTTAGGGTTAATAAAAACCATATTAAACAAAAACAATACATATCATTAAATATAAAAAAAAAACCATATTAAACAAAAACAATACATATCATTAAATATAAAAAAAAATTACATTTTACGTTTTGCATATAGTACATTTGCCATCCTTCTCCTGAAATCAACTACTTGTTCATTGGATACGTCAGCTCTAACTACACTTGAGGCTTCACCAGTGACCATGTAGTGAATAAACATACATACAAACACAGCAGAGTTCTCTTTACTACCCGGATATTGACTTACAATTTTGTAGTAAAGATGTGCATCATACCCAGGAGGAGGTTCCCGTGCTGTTGGTCCGATACGTTTTGCAGAGTAATAAAACCAACAAATGTATTTAACGTAAAATAATAATAATTCTTGCATATAAACGGCCGGATGTGCAGATTGCTCACGGTCGTAAATGCTCAACTCATTGGAATCAATTTTATACTCAAGAAGAAACCAATAACCCCCAAGGGTAGATACTGGAATAAGGACTGAATCAACGTTTCTCCAGCCTTTGTATGGTTTTTTTTGTTCAAGGTAAATTTCAAAGTTTTTGCCCCAATTATGATGATTTAAAAAATCATCATGAAACGATATAGGCATTATTGCATACCTGGTTCTTTTGCCTTGTGGTTCCCTTTCTTCCCTCTCTAGTAAATTTCGATGCACCACCTGTGATCGCCTTATCCATGCATCGACATGCTGAAAATAAGCGGAAAAAATTAAAGTTATTAAAAATTATAGTTATTAAAAAAATAAAATAATTGTAAATAAAAAACTTACAGTTTCCGACAATTCGTTGTCTTGCGTAAATCCTAACAGAACGCCCCAAAACGTTCTGGAACACTCTACATTTTCTGGTAAACAACTAATTAAACAATATTGGTCTTCTTCGTTTTTTCCTCTGTCACCTTCAAGGAAAAATTGCTCAACACTCTCAGCTGGTATAATAGCTTGTGAGATGTTGACCGCGTCTACATCTTCGTTTACGTTGCAAATTCGTTGTATAAAGTCATTTTTCTCTTCTACTTGAAGATCAATCCGACTTATTAACTCGCCACATTTGGACGTATTTTCCCAGTCTTTCAAATTTTCTTTACAAATAACATCATTTTTTATATGTTTTTGTCTAGATTCATATCAATTTTTTACAAAATTCATTTCCGTTTATAATTTTCTACTAAGTTCATATCAAATTTCTTAAAATATGTCTTTATCTCGTCCATTTATGGTGAATTTATATTGGGGAGGTAATGTAAGATATGAAAACGGTTTTATTTACGGCGATGATTTAACAAGAACTACAACGATTGTTATGTCTCGCCGTTTGAGTTTTGAAGAGTTCGTTGATTTAATCTACGATTATATTCGGGTAGACAAAAACTCCTTTAAATTGGAGTTATTACTTTGTTATGTTTACCTAAATATGCCTCAAGTTATCGAATTATGTGGCAATGATAGTTTAGCAACTATGTTTTTTTTAGCTGACAGAGATGAAAATTTTTGGGGTCAAATTCATGTTAAAATTGAGCCATTATTTACATCTCAACAGTCAACCTTCCAAAGTCAACCTTCTTTCCAACAATATCCGACAACCATCCAAAATCAACCTTCCTTACCAGAGTATCCGTCAATAATGCAAAGTCAACCTTCTTATCATGAACTACCAACAATATCAACCAACCCACTACAAACTGTCACAGACGATGTCGATAGAGCGGGTTTTGAGAACTCAGATGCATGTAGCTCAGAACACAGTGAAGATACAGAGGAAGAACCTGTTGGTGGTGACGAATCAGAAGATGACCAAAATGATGCAGTTCATGAAGAAGAAGTCGGTGGTGGCCAATACGAACAAGCCGAAGATGATTACATGCCAGACTTTGAGGACGAGGAACAACTTGATGTTTGGAGCCAAGAAGAGAATAAAATCCGGGTTGGAATGACTTTCAAAAATAAAAAAGAAATCCAACATGCGGTAAGGCTTTGGTCTGTTTCTCAAAACAGGGAGATTTGGGTTAATAAAAGTGAACCCAGATTATTCAATGCAAGGTGCCGTAGTCGTAAACCGGGTTTTACTCAAGTAGCCGGGGCACCTGCTTGCAATTGGTATGTACGTGCGGTGAAGAAGTTTAACCATCACAACTGGACTATAAAGCGTTGGGTAACCTCTCACAACTGTTATGGTACGGTCACTCGCAATAACAACCGATCCATCACCTCACAAATGATTGCTTCTCTCATCAAGCACTCAGTTACGTTAGATGTCGCCTACCCGATAAAACACATTATGGCCGATATAAAAAACTCTCAGAATGTCGACGTTACTTACCAAAAGGCCTGGCATGGTAGGAAAAAGGCAATTGAGAGTATACACGGTAGTTGGCAGAGTAATTTCTCGGAGTTGCCTTCGTACATTGCAGCATTAAAGGCTACAAACCCAGATACCATCGTGGAGTGGCAACATCATCCACAATATTCAGACGATGGATACGTATTCAAATACGTATTTTGGGCGTTTGGACCTGCTGTTGAGGCATTTAAATTCTGCCAACCGGTGATGTGTGTTGACGGTACACATCTGAAAGGATCGTACAAGGGTAAGTTGTTAACGACTGTTACAAAGGATGCTAACAATCACATATTGCCGTTCGCGTTTGCCATTGTCGATGAGGAAACGGTGGAAAGCTGGTGTTGGTTTTTTCAGCAGTTAAGGACTCATGTTGTTGCGGACAGAAAATTGTGTGTCATATCCGATAGACACAATGGTATAATCCACGCTATGGAAAATCTTCTTGGGTTGATGCACCCTTTTGGATACCATCGTTTTTGTCTGCGACACGTGAGAAGTAATTTCACAAAGAAATATAAAACTACTGCAATGAAGAAACTTTGTTGGGCGATAGGAAGTACCACACAAGCAAGAAAGTATGTCGAAAGCATAGACGATATGGTGCATCTCGACGCAGAAGCATGGAATTATCTTGACGAAATCGACAGAAGTAAGTGGACACTTCTTTATGACGAGAATCATCGAAGGTGGGGTTGGTTGACAACGAACATTGCGGAGTGTTTCAACAATGTTTTACGGGGAGCGAGACTTTTGCCGATAAAGGCCCTCATTGATTTTACATTCAACAAGTGCGTCGATCACTTTAGAAAACACGCCCAAATCGCAAGGAACTGTGATACACCGTTGCCCCCTCGTATGTGGAAAATGTTCACCGAACGTGAGGTATATGCACAACGGCATAATATTACCGAGTTTAATTACGAAACGGGGGTTTATAGAGTCGAGTCACGGTTCAATCCAAACGATACGGGCGGAAACGTTTGCACTGTGAATTTTGGAGGGAGAAGGAAAACTTGTACGTGTGGAAAATGGCAAAATCATAGATTTCCATGTTCACATTCTATGGCAGCGATTCGACATAGAGGTGAACAACTTGCTGATCACGTAAACAAGGTTTACAAAACGGACACGTACAAAAGAATGTATCGTTCCAATTTTCAGCCACTTCCGCACGTTGCTTATTGGGTAGATCCGGGTTGGAAGATTCAAGCGGATCTCTCTCGTTTCTCAAGGTCAAGAGGACGCAGACGTACGAATAGAATACGTAACGAGATGGACGTTCAACCTATAGATGCCCCTCGAAGGTGTACCGCTTGCAATCAACCGGGTCATAACATTTCAACGTGTAATAATAACTAATCTTTATTTTATGAACTTTTTGGTATTTAAATTTCGTTATTATAACTAATCTTTATTTTATGAACTTTTTTGGTATTTTATGAACTTGTTCCACATCCGGCTTGTGACTAAAATTTGGATACACGTTGTAATCAACGATGTATGACCGAGTATAAACGAAAACAATTCGACCACAACGCCAAAATATGTTATCAAACTTATCTTTCTTCGAAACTTCGACAATATTTCCAACCTCGTAAATCATTATTTTATAAATGGTTTTGATAAAAGTATTTGAGTTTGTGTTTTAAGTTGTGTATGTTGGTGTGTTTTAAGTTGTGAAAATGTGTGTTTTTGTGTGTGTGTAAGTATTATGTGTATGTTGGTGTGTTTTAAGTTGGTGTATATGGTATATATAGCAAATGGTTTACGTAAAATGCATGGACTTTTAACCCTTCACATGGGTCGCTAGTAGCAAACGCGACCCCTCTAAATAGTTTTTTTTTATTTCTTCACAGAGGTCGCTACTGGCAAGCACGACCCAACAGCTAAAACTAAGGTTCGCGGTTACAAACAGCGAACGGGGTAGTTTTGAAACTCCTTCCAAAACACGTGTAGTTTTGATCACCGTTTCCAAAAAGATGGTAGTTTTATAAATTTTTCGTAACTCAACGCTACCTTTAACATATTATCATTGGGGTCCAAGGTAGTTTTATAGAGTTTCGCGACTTCAAATAACAAACAACCGTAAAATATCTTTTGATTGATCCAATCAAGTATTGTTTTTGCTTACTGATGTACAACATACATAATCAGACGTGAAAATTGGTCAAACGAAACATTAATCATAAAGCTTAATTTCAGACAACAATGGCTTATTTGAAATGAACGCTTTTACGTTTCCAAAAACTGATTCTCTCACCGCTTCAAATGACTCTGGAGTAAAAACAGCTCTGTGTGGAGACAAAACAACATTGCCCAACGTAAAGAGCTCTTTCGGTACTTCAGGTTCATTCTCAAAAACATCAAGACCTGCTCCTCTAAGCTCACCTTCAACCAAGAATTTCACTAGTTCCTTTTCGTCTATGAGAGGCCCACGTCCAATGTTGACGATAATACCCTTCTTACCAAGAGCCGTCAATATATCATGGTTTATGATGTGGCGTGTTTTTTCATTTAACAAGCAGCAAACGATTAAAGCATCACTGGTGGTTGCAAGATCAACAACAGTGGAGTAGAATGTATACGGAAATTCAGGCTTCTTGTTTCTTGAGGTATAGGCAATGGTGCACCCAAATGGCTCAAGCCGTTTAGCAATCAAGGTACCGATATTTCCTAGCCCAACAATCCCAACTCGTTTTCCCCTTAACTAAATCAATCAAACCCGGTTATTAAATTAGTATCTTTTAATGTCACTCTCTCATTTGCCATTTTTTTATGTTTAAAACTTGTCTTTTTTTTTTAATATTTTTAGAACAATGTCACACATATAACCTATTTTCGAAAGAGAAAAAAAAAATCCAATTTGTAACGATTTTAACCAAATTTAGACGAATTTGACAATATTCAAGTCTTCTCAAATTTACCAAAAATGCATTAAAACCACTTAAAATTGAAGTTAATCTTTAACGCATTTTTCTCGTGAATTTGACGGGATTCAAATCTCGTCAACATTTTTTAAAAATTACCCAAAAAGTACAATTTTTATAAAATATGAACATAAATATTCGACGTTTTAGTAGTTTTCCCTTCTTTTTACATGTAAGTAAATTAATTAAGCTAAATAAGGGAAGTTTGAGATTGCACTCTAATTAAAACGTAAAAGTCAGTTTTAAATGTTTAGATATAACTGTGTAAATCGTTTAAAAAATACACATTTAACTTTTTAATACATAACCGTGCTTATTCAAAACACACTTTTAAAATATGCAATCTCGTACGCCCATCAAAACATACCGTATTTCCGAGTGGATATTCACCTTTGACGGGCCATAACCCGACCCGAACAAACCGATCCGAAGCCGAAACCCGTCTCATCACATCAATCAACAACCCAATAGCATAATCAGCACCATCTTCAGAAAAGGCACTGCCGGAGCTAGCTACACGAATATTCCGGCGCCGGCACTCTGCTAAATCAAAACGGTCAACTCCGGCAGAAGTTGCAACTACACATTCAAGAGATGGGTACTGATCCAAATGCTCAGATTTGAGCGGGCAAGGTCCGACCACGATTAGGACCCGAGCAGATAACCGGTGGGTCGGGTATGAAGGATCCGAAGTTTCGATCGGGTTGATAATTTGGTTAAATGCAGACAGTGGCGAATCTAGAACTCAAATGCACGTAGGTCCTTATTTAATTGAACCGATAATTATGAATAAAAAAAAAAAAAAAAAAATTAGCGGATCGGGTCAATGGGTCATATTAACGAGTAGTTAAAAATATGCGCATAATAAAGAGGGTCATGAATGTAAATACGGTTTGAATATTTTGTTTGCTGATGGACCAACAAAAGAACTACTTCAAACACACTTTATTTAGCTATAAGGGAGTTTCTCGAACCTCTTCATGTCGATTATATTACATGATTCGGGCTTTTACAGGTTTGAATGGTTTTTCTGAAAACACTTAGCAAACCAATACACAAGATCCTGATGAGACTCTTCGGCAGATTTCACAGCTGTTGCATCATCATCGTCATATCGGCAAGTCCAACCATGCTCTACACCAGGATATATCTTCACAAAGTGATCAACCTGAATACACGTAAACCATACACATATAAACTTACATAAAAAAAAATAGAGGTGAAAATCTCGACCCATTTACTTATGAAATGGTCGACTTCACATTGGCTAGAAGAAATTACCTGGTTTGCTTCAAGAACAGCCTCAAATTCTTTGATAAGTTCTGGTGGAGATAGTTTGTCGAGCTCGGCACCTAGTATCGCTATAGGGATCTTAACACCTATATATCAATTAGACAAAATATAGAAATAAATAGAAAAGTACAAAAAAAACTTTTGGAACATATATACAGCTAACATTAACAGAATTTACTCATAAATGAAACATGATAATTGTTGTTAAGCAACGAAAGATACCGTTGATATCATCTACAGTAACATACAAAGGATGCAAGAAGGCAGCGACTTGTATATCATCCGCCTTTCCTAACTCTACAACGACCTTAGCTATAGAAAAAAAATAACAACTCCTGAATCAGCCTACTAAAATCAAAGTAAACTTATTCGGAAACTAGTCTTACCACCCCAACAAAAACCTGCTGCCCCGACTTTAGATATGCCCATTTCTTTAAGAGCCTTAATAAGTGGTTTCGCAAGTTCAACTCCTTGCTCCTACGGAATGTATCACAAAAAACAGAAATGTATAAATGGTATTTAGATTTTTTTATAACAATAGCCAAGCTGAAGGTTAATCTAGATATCCGTTCTTTATTGAAAATTTAGCGAATTCATATCGAAGTTAAGACCATTTGACCTTATAAGTCACATTGGTGGACTAATAAAACTCAAATGACTTTATTAAAAAAGATGTGACCTAAGCGGCTGAGCAGGTGTCGATTTCAATTTGGAGCAGGAGCGGGCGGCGTCTATTTCAATTTTGAAGAAGAAAAAAAAATTAAGTAACATGGGTAATGGGTAATTTTATTAAAAATAAAAAGTGGGGTTAACAAGGTTTGAACCCGGGTTGGTAAAAACTAAAACTCTAAGCTTAGGCTTGGAAACCACTCCACCAACATTGATGTTTGGTTAGAATTTGTAAGACAAACATTTTATATAGGTCCTTTCTGATTTTTTAGGCATGTCCTACCGGAAATTACTACATCGTTTCTAAATGATTTTCGAAATTTAGGTAGGTCCGAGGACCTACCTAAGACCATAACAAACTCGCCCCTGAATGCAGATAATGAGAAGTTGAAATTGGAAAACCGGTGGATGATTGCTGCAGGGAGGGTGTTGGTGTTGGCGCCGTCTCCGACGGTTTGGGAGTCAGTCATTGACAAAGGAAGACAAAGATGACTCGAGTTCCACGGATTATTATGCGTGTCTAAATATAATAAACATAAGTCCGTGACTATGTTTAGTATATCCTTGATATGTTTGTATATGTTTTTGGCTAATAAGCTTTTTACGGTTTTACTGACGTAAATTACCATAGGTTAAAAAGTAAGTATAGATCAATGATATTATGTGCGTTTAGGTAACCCGAATAACCCACACCCTTATTTCGTAAGCTTCTAAATCTTTACAACCAATTAACCTAACCCGAGTACTAATATGTCCAAAACAAACTTTCACCAAGTCCTTTTTATTAACGAAGTCTCCCACGCCCAATGTTGACGATTATACCCCTCTTACCGAGTGTAGTCAATACATCACAGTTTATGATATGGTGTGCTTTGTTAGTCAACGAGCCGAAAATGATTAGAGCATCAAAGTTGGTAGCAACTAGTAAGATCAACGAAGTGGAGTAGAATGCATAGGGAAATTTGGAGTTCTTGTTTCTTGAGGTACACCCAAATGGCTCAAGTCGTTTAGCAACTTGGATTTGGATGTCTATGTTTTACAACCCCGAGTATCCCATCAAAACAATTTAATGTCACGAAAAACAGGTAATAGTAAATAGAGCACATCGTTTATGTAGCAGGTATACCGTGTTTCCGAGAGCAATGGCGCTTTTTAAGAGGGGGGGGGGGGGGGGGGGGGGGGGGGGGGTAATATGCGACGAAAAATACGATTTTTTTAGTTTGTCCCCTCACAATAGACTATTTTTAGGAATTAGCTAAACTTTTAAGCCAAAATTAACCATTTGCTGTAGTGGTAAGAATATCCTGCCCCGGACACACCGATCAGAAGCAGAAACTATAGCATAACTGGGCACCATTTTCAGAAAAAGTACCACTAGCATAGTGACATGAATATTCCGGCGACAACACTCTGCCAAATCAGTATGAACAACGCCTAGCGTTGTTGTGAAAACAAATTCAACACATCTCTAACAAATCAAAAAGACAATCAGCTTGATTGATGCAGTCAAATGTTTGCTTACAGTTATCGAAACAAGATTATGACCAAATTAATAGAATATTTACAAATTTGAAATTGATCCAAAATTCAACATTAACTTTATATATTAATTTCAGACAACAATGGCTTATTCGAGAAAAAAGCTTTTATATTCCCTGCCACTATCTCTCGAACTCCTTCGAATGACTCCGGCGTTAGGATAGCCCTGTGTGGAGACAATACAACGTTGTCTAACGTAAACAGCTCTTTGGGTACTTCAGGTTCGTTTTCATACACATCAAGACCTGCTCCTCTAAGCTCGCGTTCAACCAAAAATTTCACTAATTCCTTTTCGTCCACAAGTCCCCCACGTCCAATGTTAACGATTATACCACTTTTCCCAAGGGCAGTCAAGACATCACGGTTTATTATATGGTGTGTTTCTTCAGTCAATGAGCAGCAAGCGATTAAAGCATCACTGTTTGTTGCAAGATCAAGAATGGAAGAGTAAAATGCATAGGAAAATTGAGACCTTTTGTTTCTTGAGGTATAGCCAATGGTGCACCCGAATGGCTCGAGCCGTTTAGCAACTAAGGTGCCGATACTTCCAAGCCCAACAATCCCAACTCGTTTACCTCTTAACTAAAACAATGAAATTATGAAAGGCAGTTATCAATTAGTGTCTGATTTATGTAAAATATAATTTTTTTAATGCGCGGTTAACAAACCTTTTTTTGTAACCTTAAAACAATTTTGGGGACCCTAAAAAAGTGACGGTTTCCATAATAGGAAAGAAAAGACATTTTCAAGTAAATATGATTCCGACTATCTCGCTTCCAATAACAAAATCGAGTAAATCAAAACATAAACCTGTGCTAATGTTTAACACGTAAGTCTCACGTAAGTTAGTTGTTTCCTTAATCCTAATCCTGGTTTGTAGTCGTTATTTCTTAAAGAATTTTGATAAATATAACATCGAAACTATGTTTAACACATTCATGCATAAAATATTCAACATTCAAAATAATTTTCCTAACATTGCATTTACGAAATACAATATTTTTATACATGTCCTAATATGTTAAACATAACCCGGGCTTTAGAACTATTTTAAATACATGCACACTTAATTATTAAGTCAAATAATATTATATGTGTCTTAACGTGTTAAACATAGGCAACATAGCCTATGCCGAGGAACATGTTTAATATCTTCATACACGTATAAAATGATTGTATTCGTTATTATAAACATACATTTCTGTTATGTTATGTGTATCTTAACGTGTTAAACATAACGCTAGAAAACATATACCGTGTTTCCGAGAGGATAATCGCCTTTAACCGGCCACAACCCGCCCCGAACAAACCGATCGGCACCAGAAACCCGTCTCATAACATCAATCAACAACCCAATAGCATAATCCGCACCATCTTCAGAAAAAGCACCACCTGCAGTAGTAACACGAATATTCCGGCGCCGGCACTCTGCTAAATCAATATGGTCAACGCCGGCAGAAGTTCCGATAACGCATTCGAGTGACGGGTACAGGTCGAGGTTTTCGGGTTTTAACGGGTAGAGACCGTAGACGATTAGGATCCGAGCAAATAAACGGTGGGTCGGGAATGAAGGATCCGATAACTCGATTGGGTTGAAAAGATTTGTGGCCCATGATGTGTGGAATTTGAAAGAGGGCATACGGTGTATAATTGCGATTGGTAGATGGTCGTTGTTGTTATCTGCCATTGATGATAACGAATGTGTGATTGTGTGTGATGATAATTACAAATACATCAATAAGTAGGCTTAGCCCTACCAACACCTAATGGCTATACTAATAGTGACATACTGACATCAAATAACATAGTCTAATATTCTATTGTCCTTATAGACTGAGCGGTAGTAGCACGAACATTCAGACTGGAACGAAAAATCAAAAATAGCGAAAACGATAGATCTTTGGTAAAGATATCGACGTACTGATAACGGGATGGAACATGAAGAACGTGTGCATGACCAGTTGCCACTTTGTCAAGCACAAAGTGTACATCAATCTCTATATGTTTGGTCCTCTCATGCTGAACATGACTAGATGACATATAAACGACATTGACATTGTCACAAAATATGATAGAAGCAGAAGACAGTGGAGTATGAAGCTCCATGAGAAGATTACGTAACCAGGATGTCTCAGCAACGGTGTTGGCCACGTCACGATACTCAGCATCTGCACTAGACCTCGAAACGGTAGGTTGTCATTTAGACGACCAAGGTAGAAGATTACTGCCGAGAAACACACAATAACCAGAGCTGGACCGACGTGAGTCCAGACACCCACCCCAATCCACATCAGAATAAGCAGCAGGGGCGAGTTTGTTATGGTCTTAGGTAGGTCCTCGGACCTACCTAAATTTCGAAAATCATTTAGAAACGATGTAGTAATTTCCGGTAGGACATGCC
This sequence comes from Senecio squalidus, assembly GCA_910822075.1. Taxonomy (NCBI): domain Eukaryota; kingdom Viridiplantae; phylum Streptophyta; class Magnoliopsida; order Asterales; family Asteraceae; genus Senecio; species Senecio squalidus. Next base: position 13,995,833 of record CAJVGC010000582.1, read on the forward strand.
TAAAAAATCAGAAAGGACCTATATAAAATGTTTGTCTTACAAATTCTAACCAAACATCAATGTTGGTGGAGTGGTTTCCAAGCCTAAGCTTAGAGTTTTAGTTTTTACCAACCCGGGTTCAAACCTTGTTAACCCCACTTTTTATTTTTAATAAAATTACCCATTACCCATGTTACTTAATTTTTTTTTCTTCTTCAAAATTGAAATAGACGCCGCCCGCTCCTGCTCCAAATTGAAATCGACACCTGCTCAGCCGCTTAGGTCACATCTTTTTTAATAAAGTCATTTGAGTTTTATTAGTCCACCAATGTGACTTATAAGGTCAAATGGTCTTAACTTCGATATGAATTCGCTAAATTTTCAATAAAGAACGGATATCTAGATTAACCTTCAGCTTGGCTATTGTTATAAAAAAATCTAAATACCATTTATACATTTCTGTTTTTTGTGATACATTCCGTAGGAGCAAGGAGTTGAACTTGCGAAACCACTTATTAAGGCTCTTAAAGAAATGGGCATATCTAAAGTCGGGGCAGCAGGTTTTTGTTGGGGTGGTAAGACTAGTTTCCGAATAAGTTTACTTTGATTTTAGTAGGCTGATTCAGGAGTTGTTATTTTTTTTCTATAGCTAAGGTCGTTGTAGAGTTAGGAAAGGCGGATGATATACAAGTCGCTGCCTTCTTGCATCCTTTGTATGTTACTGTAGATGATATCAACGGTATCTTTCGTTGCTTAACAACAATTATCATGTTTCATTTATGAGTAAATTCTGTTAATGTTAGCTGTATATATGTTCCAAAAGTTTTTTTGTACTTTTCTATTTATTTCTATATTTTGTCTAATTGATATATAGGTGTTAAGATCCCTATAGCGATACTAGGTGCCGAGCTCGACAAACTATCTCCACCAGAACTTATCAAAGAATTTGAGGCTGTTCTTGAAGCAAACCAGGTAATTTCTTCTAGCCAATGTGAAGTCGACCATTTCATAAGTAAATGGGTCGAGATTTTCACCTCTATTTTTTTTTATGTAAGTTTATATGTGTATGGTTTACGTGTATTCAGGTTGATCACTTTGTGAAGATATATCCTGGTGTAGAGCATGGTTGGACTTGCCGATATGACGATGATGATGCAACAGCTGTGAAATCTGCCGAAGAGTCTCATCAGGATCTTGTGTATTGGTTTGCTAAGTGTTTTCAGAAAAACCATTCAAACCTGTAAAAGCCCGAATCATGTAATATAATCGACATGAAGAGGTTCGAGAAACTCCCTTATAGCTAAATAAAGTGTGTTTGAAGTAGTTCTTTTGTTGGTCCATCAGCAAACAAAATATTCAAACCGTATTTACATTCATGACCCTCTTTATTATGCGCATATTTTTAACTACTCGTTAATATGACCCATTGACCCGATCCGCTAAATTTTTTTTTTTTTTTTTATTCATAATTATCGGTTCAATTAAATAAGGACCTACGTGCATTTGAGTTCTAGATTCGCCACTGATAAGCAGTCAATCTAGTGGTATCATACGAATACAACTGTAAAACAAGGGTGAGAGTACCACATACATAACGCAGAACGCGTTTGAGTGCCTATAGGTGTGGTTCTCGTGGATCATGGATAAATAGACACAATTGTTGCACCGCGTATGTCAAATCAGGACGCGCAAAAGTGAGATATTGTAATGCCCCCGCAAGACTACGATAAGAACTCGAATCCGAGACAGGTGGTCCACTGGGTCCGAGTTTGGTGTCAGAATCAACAGGAGTGCGGCTCGGGTTAAAATTTAAAATATTAGTACGCTCTAAGATGTCACGTGCGTATGTTTGCTGAGATAAAAACATGTCCAGATTGCGAGTAACAAAAATGCCTAAAAAGTAGCTCAAAGCTCCAAGATTAGTCATCGAAACTCATTACAAAGAGCACTGATGATGCGTTGTAAGAAAGTTGTCGAAGATGATGTAAGAATGATATCGTCAACATAAAGCAGCAGATATGTCATATATGTACCACGTCGAAAGATAAACAAAGAGGGATCGATTTTACTGTGTGAGAAACCTAGTCAAGTGATATAGGTATCAAACCGCTGAAACCAGGCACGTGGTGCCTGTTTGAGACCATACAAAGATTTCTGAAGAAGGCAGACATAATCCGAATGACTATAGTCATAGAATCCGGGAGGCTGGTGCATGTAGACGGTCTCATCAAGATGCCCATGAAGGACGACATTATTGACATCGAGCTGGTGAATCGGCCAAGATTTGGATAGTGCTAAGCTCATAAGCGTACGAATAGTATCGGGTTTGACCACATAATTAAAGGGCTCATCACAATCTATCCCCTGATGCTGACTACGTCCATCAGCTACAAGTCTGGATTTTGAAGCGACTGAGTGAACCATATGCATTAAACTTATGCCTAAAGAGCCACATATAAGTAAAACATTAGCACCTAGAGGCAGGGGAACAAGAATCCAAGTATTATTTATAATAAGTACACTATATTCATCAACCATGGAATTTTTCCATTCGGGTTTTTTAAGGCTTCAATATGAGAGGGAATAGGAGAATGTTGAGAAATGTGAAGATTAGGTTTTTTGGAGCTACGTTTTGATCTTGTGGTCATAGGATGTGTCGGGGGTGGAGGTACGTGCGGGGAAGGTGGTTGTTGTGCGAGTTGTAAAGGAGGTTCGAGACTGTTTGGTGCTGGTGAGTGAGGTTCAGGCGAGGCAGGGAGGGGACTGTTAGGTTCAGGTGAAGCAGGGAAGGGGTTGTTAGGCTCAAAGTGAGAAGGTTCGGGCGAGACAAGTGCATGGTTGTTAGGCTCAGAAGGATTAGGTTCGGGTGTCCCGAGGGTAGGGGGGGGTTTAAGGGTGAGGTGGCGGGGTGGGTAATGGTTGTGGTAGATCGAAGTAGGTTAATAAGTGAGTTGTCGGGTTCGGGATCCAAAAAGGAATAGGACGGGCGGTGGTAAATGTGGGCTTTGATGTTGGTAATGGTGAATGCTTTGTTACAGGTAAAACTAGTTGCATCTTCTCCCGACATATTAATGAACTTGATAAGGGTTTGATAGATGAGATCGATTTGGTGTAATACTATTCATTACACCAATTCTATTTATTTTCCATTTTAACCCTTTTTTGTGCTCTTTTATACTAATAATTTATAGATTTGTTATATCTTAATATAAAAAGTTATTATTAATTTATAAAATTAATATTTTTAAAACAAGCTCATTAGGATCTATTCAATGATTAAAAAAAATATTAATTTTTTTTACTTTATGTATTATTTTGTTATATTTTTTTAAATATAGATTAATTATTTTTAAATAACCAAATATACATATAAATTACATAAAATGATAGAACCATTTTTTTATTTATTAAATTTAAATAATTATATATTCAAACTTGAACAAATATAACGAAGAAATACAACGAAAAAATACAACAAAGTAAACTAAATGTAAATACATCTAAAAGATTGACACTAAACTAAGTTCTAAAACTTTTCAAAATTTCTATAAATACGTCATCTGTGGTTCTTCCTAAATCATAATATTTGTTGTACGTTTTAAAATCTGTCATGCTATTAATTAGGACTAATATATAAGATTTATGAAGTTTATAATATTAATTTAATATTTCAGTAAAAATCCTATTGGACCACGGCAACAAAAATCCCAAAAATCTAAAATTGGGCCAAAACAAAGGGAATTGTTGCAGAAATATTAGGGCACAGTTTATCTCCACACACAATCGAAATCCATTTTCTTGTTCGTAACAGGTACTATTTTTCTCACTAATCTACATTATATTTTTCACATTTCATTGTATAACTTGTTTTTTTCTACTCTAATTTATTTCATAACCAATTTTAAATTATATAAAATTGCATATATTTTTTGTTATATAGTAACTTTATTTGAAATTTATCAATTTATTGTAATACTAATTGTATTTTACATACTAATTAGTGTTCTTTTTACACTCCTTAGTATGTAAAATATAATTAATATCAAAATTGTTGCATTGTCCTAACACAGGGCGTGTGGACCGGTTAGCGTTGTCGGTTATCAATGTTTTTACGAAAGTGTTTTTTCTGTTATCGCGTTTATTGTATAAAATAGCTTATTGATTGCAATCGATAACTTTGTTGCTTGTAAACTGTCGTTATGGATGTTCACTGACTCGGTTATGCTTTTCGATAAATTGTTTTTAGATTTCTACTTCCTGATGTTTGCAAGCTTGTCATTTTTATCGTATTTTTTTTATTAGTGTTTATTTTTTACTAATGTTTATGATCTCAGGAAACGATAAGGCAATGTCTGTTGACAATTCTGTAGTTGATTCGTCTGTGACGGATTGGAAGCCTGATGTAGAGAATAAGCACAATCAAGGTAGTTATCCGTATTTCTGATATCATTTCAGAGAACGGAAAAAAAAAACAATATGTAAAATATCTGTCGTTTTATTTATATATTTGTTTTACGTCATGTATCCGTATTAATAGTTTAATTTCCCTTTAAGTAGCTGTTAAAACTATATTTTAGTAGTTAAAATGAACGAGTTAGAATGTTGTTATAGAGAGCCCAAATGAGAAAGTAGACAAGGATGCCTATCGTTCAGGGGCAGAAGATCCAGAACATTCTTGCGAACAGGTGGGAACATCAAACGCAAACAAAAGGAGTAAACTGAACGATACAAGATATTTCATTATAAAGAGTTTAAACCATGAAAATCTCCAATTATCAATACAAAGAGGAATTTGGGCTACCCAAGTCGTGAATGAACCGATATTAGAAGAAGCCTATCATGTAAGTTCACTAACCGTTAGTTCAATGTCATATATGACGTTTTTATAGAATCTTCTAAGAGTGTGCAAACGTTTTTCTTTGCAGAATTCTGGTAAAGTGATATTAATATTTAGTGTGAATATGAGTGGTTTCTTTCAAGGGTATGCACAAATGATGTCGACTGTTGGTTGGAGACGAGATAATGTTTGGAGCCATGGACATGGTGGAAGCAAACCGTGGGGTCGTAGTTTTAAGGTCAAATGGTTGCGTTTATGTGACTTGCCTTTTCAAAAAACGCTTCATTTAAAAAACCCCTTGAATCAATACAAACCTGTTAAAATCAGTAGAGATGGCCAGGTATTTTTAATACATCCGTCATTCATTCGTAAATATACATATGCGTATCTACGCATATATATTATATGTTTTGATGCATTGGTTTCAGGAGTTACCTCAAGATATCGGAGAAGCTCTCTGTGAGCTGATTGATGGGGAGAGTGGCATGGATGAAAACCAGAATTTATGCGGTTTACGGGATGAGGAATATGAAGTGGACCCCATGCATAAGACACCTTCGATGTATCCTGTAATGTTCTACCCGCAAAGACATGAGAGCTCGTTTAATGGTTGGAATATGTCTGCAGAAAGAAGCGTATATCCTAAGGCTCTTACTGATGATGATATTCTCGAGATGGTACCTTTTTTTAATATTATATAGTTACAAGTCGTTATTAAATTAGTGTATGCATTATTAATTCTGATTTAAATGATAATTTATAGTGACCTTTCTGTTGTCTTACTGATGCAGACATACGAGGAGTACTTGGAAGCTCATGGCATAAGCAACCGCAATTCACATCAATCGGTTAGTACCTCAAATAGTTTTAACCTTTGCAATTTCTGTCCAAAATAGTTTTTTTTTGCTGACACGGTTTTTGTAACAAAATCTTTAAACAGGTGAACGAGTCTTCTCGGAAAAGTCGTGAGTCGTCCATTAGCAAAGATCACGATGATGACTCGTAAGTATTTCTAATTATTTACTTATAAAACTTGATTTACTGCAATTGGCCCATGACTTGTGTTTTTATTTAAAATGTAGCAGTTACTCACGGTCTTACTCAAAGAAAAGGAGTCGTGATCATCATCGTCACAGTCATCACCATCGTCACAGTCATCGTTCCCCCAAGCGAGAATAGGATGAATTTAACTCTCCCCTTTATTGGCAGATCTCCGATGAAGAATCCGTGTCAAGTGTTGTACTAGTTGCTATATTCATACCTTCTAATTTGTATCATGTGATATACTCGGTATATTATTTTTAAACCGAATTGGTTAATTAACATGTAAATAATGTTCTTCAACTGTTGTGCAACATAAGCTCCAGCCTTATTCTTTGTAAGCCTTTTTGAAGCTCAAAGGTAAATAGTCGTGGCTAAATAGAAAGAAATAGATTATCTTATTCGAGTCTATGGAGTGGCTAATTCCATTACACGGCACATCACCACACACGAAACCCCGACCTCTGGTTTTCGCCAAGAATTTGTCCGATGGTGGTCACATCATTTAACATTCTAGTATCACAATTCAGCCATGATAGTTGTCTGTATGGTCACACTAAATAATTTCCACATATTCACAATAATCGTTTCGACATGAAAAAAATAAATTTGAAAACCTGTGTTGTATAAACGTCCCACCGAGAACATATGGCAGAACGCCGCACCCGAAGTGGTGAACTTAAATGGAGGGGGCGAGAACGTGTGTTGTATAAAACCACTTTGTGTGCTCTTAGTAAGTTATTTATCAAAAATAAAATTATATGTTTGAAATAACTAATTTTATCAATTAAATAACCAAACATAAAACAAGTAAGAAGCTATTGTCTTATGAGTTGATATTGTAAGTTTGTAACGAACTTAAAAGTTGAGAAACCTATATAAAGAGGCAATGGATACTCTCGTGTTTTTCAAGGATATTTTACCGACTCAAAATGTCAATTTATCAAGGATTACAAAAGAGTTTTGATATTCATTTCCTTCAAATAACAAATAAAGCCAATTGTTGGTGATTTTGTATCACCAGTATCATTTAAGTGTAATGAGATTAATTTGTCTAAACCAATATAATCTTGATAAATATCGAACAAATTTGGGAAAATATGATGTGCACACTTGTTCGAACTTATCTTGATTGTTTAGGGGCGAAGCCCCTAAACGACGGGGTTCTGGGGAGCGGCCCCGATAGCGGGGTCCAAGGATCTGAGCCCCTACCTGTGGTCGAGGTCAACTAAATTTTTTTTATTTCACATTAATATTGTTATATTAAAATGTCATAAAAATTTGGTTTGACCCATTTTTGACCCTAATTGATGGATTCGGTTTTGACCCATTTTGTGGTTAATAAAACTGCAGTAAGCAGTTTTATAAACCACCGATAACTCCCAAATTCGTTGGTTAAGAAAAGTGGTATGTTTAAATATTTATTCCCACAAAATTAATGCATATTCATCGTTCACAAATTCCGAGTTTTATCCGATTAAAGATTTCGATAATACCATCGAAATACTTTGATCGGAAAGAGATCACACGATTCTCAAAAATCGTAACTCAAAATCCCCAATTACAAAAAAATATAAATAATAAACATTTAACAAATATTAATAGCATCAAATTTATAGCAAATTTTATAATTCATCTTTGATTTATAATTAATAAATTTTGTTACTTATATAAAATATGAGTTATCATTCGTTATTATAAATATGATAACATTCATGTTCATTAAATATTTATTTTCTTCTTTTTCTAATGCATGAACAAAATAAATAATTGTAACGAAAATACTTTAATAATTACAAAATCGAAAACTCGAAATTAATGGAAAACGGTAACGGTGGTGTAAATCTGCAAATCAGCTCCTCCGACGTTATTTCAAAGCTAAAAGATGACGGCGATTTCGACAAACTCCGTCTCAAAATCATCCGTAAGCTTAAGGATAACGTAAGCAATTCATAAATCACAATTAATATTATTTTCTAGGGTTTTATTTGATAATTTAATTCCTTAATTTAGTTAATATTAAGAAATTTTAATGTTTACTAGAGTTTATGGAAAAGTTTCAATTGTTTGTTAGAAAGTCGAAATAATTCGCGGATTGATGGAGTTGAGCTTAAGTGTTAAGATCTTATTAGTAAAACTTGTGTGAATCGCTTTAAGTAATTTAAAAGGAGGCAATGTACGAGACGTTTAATGAATCGAGTGGTTAACGGATGTTGGAGTATGGAGAAGTTACGAAGATGTGCGTTTTAAAGGAAGTGAGAGATATGGTTAGAGGAAGTAAAGAAAATAAATGTCGAGTTAATGACACTAAGGTGGAATGCAAAGGAGCGCTGTGTCCTTATAGAGGTCTCAGGTTTGAACTTACCTAGGATAGGCTCGTATATCTGAGTCAAAGACTTGTCCTCCCCCCATAGGCTGACCTAGATTTTTGCATAAGAGGGGCCCCATTATCTATTGTCGAAACAAAACATAAAACACAAGCTGATTAGGAGGGGCTCGTTTTGTATTGTTTGCGTTAGAGTTTAGTTGGAGTTACAAATTTCTATATAAATTAGGCTCGTTAAGGGGTGGGGGTGGGGGTAAGCATATCAAATGTAAGAAATGAGAACTTGGGATCTAAAGCATATCAGATCTATTAAGGATGAGAATCATCGTCTTATTTTTACATGTTTATTGACATGCAATCTCAATATGCTATGTTTTAAAGAACTATTATAAGATTGAATGCTTGTTTACGGCTCACCATCGGATATATATGACAATTCTCACATTTTTGATTCATTGTTTTTTGACACGTGTTTCTAATTGCTTGATCTCTGGCTTCATATTGATTTGTTTCGCTTATACAACTCTACTAAAACTTAAATCTATAGTGGAAGGTCTGAATGGAAAGGTAAAAATAAGATTGGAGTATGATGCCTAGAATCTATTGTGTCTTATCTTAATTTCGCATTTATTTCAGGAAGAGTTACGTAAAAAAATCGTGTCAGTTGTGAAGCAGTCAGTGGCAATTAACCGACCTGGATTTGAGAACATGAAACCTCGCCAACTGTCTGATTCTATCTTTCAAGAAGTTGGGTACGTATGTTATTTACTGTTATATTCACATTTTTCATGCTGTTATGTTATGGCTATATTGTCTGTCGTAACATTGATGTAAAATGTTATTCAGCTGTCGTAAGGTTTAGTTATTCAATTGTAATACTGTATCAGTTTCGATTTGTAGGGAGAAATTAAATGAACAAATTTCGGATGGGCTGTGGGAAATAATCCGATCACCTGATGGTATGAAAAGTGAGATCACAGAAACTGTGAAATCAGTTTATAAGAAACTCTTGAGACCAAAACCAGACGAGAATGCAGAGACCTCATGCCTTTATCCGAAACGAATCCGTTATGAACACGATCATCATAAATCCAATATTGCATCAACTGATAAAATTAATGTCATATTTGAGAGTGAACCCAAAGAACCACCATCTCATCAAATCGACATCATAAACCCAGTACCCGTTCAAAATTTGCCAATGGAAGAACAACAGAAAGAAACGCTTTACCAATCACAAGAAGTATTGAGGAATGATAATAAAGAGCAAGTCGATGGTAGTGATGATGACCTTGATGCGCCACCTGGATTTGGTTAACGGGGCATTCATAGATTTCAAATGATAGCATCTAACAATCTTTTGACTTGACGGACCATTAAATTTGTACTTTGATCGCCATCATTACAATTACCGGATAATGTTGCAGGTCAGCAATTTTAGAACGATGTCATTGACCATTTTGCTTTACGAATTATTTTGAATAATTTTTTGTTACTGTAGTTTGATTTTTATTTGACCTACTATTCTGATAACCACTGTGCCTGTTGTGTAAGAATCGGAAATCGAACTTTTGATCCTCAATGCATCTAACTCGTTAAAAATCTCCCGTAATTGCAGAACACAGTAAAATTCTTAGCTTTTGTAATTATACTTCTGTAATGAAGAATTTCCTTGTCACATTTATGTTGCTATATTAAGCTTTGATGTCGTTCTTTATTTAGAACCATGATGTACATTGCAGATAGCGCAAGTGCACAATAACGCCTAAAAAGCTTTATTGAGAGCGATGTGCAAAGTAATTTCTGTACTGTACACGTCACTGGTTAGTGCTTTATATAGACGCATATTATACATACAAACAGCCTTACAAGTCTTTCGTTTTATTATATTTTTGCTCGTTAAATGATAATTCACAGAAGCGACGTAACTGCATTGTTTTAGTATTCAATTTGACGTGTTGAGAAACTTGAACGGTTGATTTTATAACATATATATAACTTGACAAAAAATAGAAAATTGCTTAATTTAGCAGGTTTATTTGCAATAAGATTGTCATTAACAGCTACAATGCATATTAGCAGCTCGTTATAGTAGACACATAAAACGGAAAGATTAAATTTATGGATCTTCTGTTTCTAGTTTTAGTTATATCGTCCATTATTTTCTTCCTTTTTCTATTTTTGTATGGACTCGACCTCTACCTTAAACGGAGAATGCCACCAGGCCCTTTAGGTCTCCCCATTATCGGAAACCTTCTTCAACTTGGCCCGAAACCCCATGAGTCCCTAGCCAAGCTCTCACAAATATATGGTCCACTTATGACAATCCGGTTGGGAAGTGTCACCAGTGTGGTGGCATCCATACCTGATGCTGCAAGAGAAATATTTCAGTTCAATGACGTCCATGCTCTGGTCGTTTTATCCGAGACGCCGTCACTTCCTGTACGAAGCATGACTCGGCGCTCATATGGATGACACCAAGCCGAGAGTGGAGGGCCATGAGAAATGCTTTTAAGACGTACCTCACCAACAAACACAAACTCGACACCCTTGGTGATCTTCGCGAGAACGTGGTGGAGGGTATGTTGGAGTTTCTTCAGAAGAAAAAGGAGGTTGTGGATATTGGAAAGTTGGCATTCGCAGTGGCACTAAACAAGATGTCCAACACATGCCTTTCACATAACGTTACCAGCTACGAGTCTGATGATATCAGTGGGTTTAACACTGCCATCAAGACGTTGATGGACGTGGATGGGAAGTTTAACATAGCAGACATATTTCCGGTGATGAAACCGTTAGACCCACAGAACATCCGAGTACAGGCAAAGGCGGCTTATGATTGGCTTGATAACGTGATAGAAGGATTCATACATGATAGGCTAAAGCATAGAGAGTTGAAGCTTCCAAGTTCCAATGTTTGGCGATATTTTAGATTCACTGCTGGATTACAGTCGAGATAGTGATGACAACTTTAAACTCATAAACATCCGGACTTTACTCATGGTAAATCCTTGTAACGGAAATCCTTTTATACTTTTGAAAACTGATAATATTTTTGTCGTATAATTGAAGGATATGTTTATAGGAGGAACAGAAACAAGCTCAAACACTACAGAATGGGCAATGACTGAACTATTACTTAACCCTCGTATGTTCTCGAGACTTCGTGAAGAAATTTCCACAACAGTGGGAAAAGATGGGAAAATTCAAGAAGCTAAAATCCTCGCCCTGCCTTATTTACATGCTATCATCAAAGAAACTATGCGACTCCACTTATCTGTGTCTTTATTAGTACCTCACAAAACTGAAACTGAAGTTAAACTCGATAAATATATCGTTTCAAAAAACACCCAAATTCTGGTGAACGCATGGGCTATTGCAAGAGACCCAAGGTATTGGGAAAATCCTTTGATGTTCAAACCAGAGAGGTTCTTGGAAACCGAGTTGGACTACAAGGGTCAATATTTCGAGTATATACCATTTGGATCAGGCCGAAGAATGTGTCCTGGAATACCTTTGGCTCATAGGGTTGTGAGTTTAATGGTGGCGTCGTTTGTGTATCATTTTGATTGGAAGCTTCCTCATGCTCGAGAAGAAATGGACATGAATGCCGTTTTTGGTCTTACAATGCTTAGAGCGACACCTCTCCTTGCTATTCCTCTACATGTCGATCAAATAAAGGCATAAATCGTGAAGAGGGTAATCGGGTATGCACTTATTTCTCCTTTACCCGTCAAGTAAGCTATGTATTGGCGAAAAATTATGGTTCTATCTACACTAAGCAATAATATACGTATCTTAAGTTTTTGCCAGTGACGATTTATGTGTCATTATGAAATTTATATTTAGGATAAATGTTGACAATAACTACGTATTTTTCCTAACGGTATATGTAGATATAAGCATGGTTCTAAATAGCGCGAGGCTTGGCCTCGTCGTCACGAATCAGTCCATAGCGTTGTCTTAAAGCGTAGCGTGATGTAAGGCGCGCTATAGCGCCATATCGCGCGCTATTGCGTGTGGCGTCGCGCCTTTTCTTGAAGTGTTTATTGTTATTTCAGATTTGAGCTTTTTCAATTCACCTATTTGGACTTATATCAAATGGACCACTCATGTAAACTAAAAAAAAAAATAGATAAATAAGTGAAACCCAATCTGTATCACACAGTCACACTCACACACAAATATTTGTATACTAATTTTGTTTATTTGTATACTAAATATTGCCGCTATATATCACGCCTTACAAACGTCGTAGCATCGCTATAGCTTGTAAGGCTTAAGGCGTGGCAGCGCCGCTACGCCACGCCTCGCCTCACGCTATTTAGAACCTTGGATATAAGCGTTGGATATAAGCGTGATTTTTTTTTTTTGGTAGATTTACACAAATAGTTCATGTTTCTTCTTTTTTTTATAGTTTTAATAAAGTTTTCTTTTTTACTTTAAAGAAGTCTCAGATACAATTCATCGATAACTCACTCGTTAATTTCCAAATGTGTAAGACATGTTGCTATTATTATTCTTATTAATTATTAATTTTTTGTTCTTTTGCTGTCATCGTTTTTGTTTCATTTCTTCTTATTGTTTTTTTCATTATCATGGTCATCATCATTGTATTATTAGTAATAGTAAAGTAATAGTAATATTTGACATATTTTAAAGGGAAAACTAATTACCTCACTATCATCACCATCATGCTTTTTATTAATTTATTATTATTGCTATCATATTATTATTGTATATTCATTTTTATAATTTTATTAGCATTTTATAAACCTTGTTGATCTCACTTTTCATGTCATCAGGTGCCATAAACTTTGCTTTTCGGGTTTATTAAGATTTCATAAAGATTTGTCGAAAGCGACATAAATAGCGCTAGATTCGGGTTGTCTTAGATTAATTGACAACTCCACTAACAAGAAAAGAAATATTTCCCCCCCTTTTTTTATTTAGTATTGATAATCGTAGCTAAATCTCATCAATATTGATTAAAAAACTTGTAAACCATAAAATCTTCAAATGTAGAAGATGATATCTACACATTTGCATCTAAATATTTTAACAATTTATAGATTTTTGTTATCAAAACATTTTCATATCTATAAATGTTGCTAAATATAGTCTTATAATATAATAATAATTGCTTGATAGATAGCAAATAGTAGCAACTTTCTAAATTTAAGAAGTACAATCGTTTAATACATATATATAGTTCGAAAGCAGTGACGAAGCTTTGTTGGGGCCGGAAGGGGTTCCGCCCCCCCGCAGGTTCGAGATTTTCGTAAAATTTGTGTTATATTCGTACAATTTTGAAAAATTCGTAAGGTTTTTATATGTAATATTTCGAATCGAATGATTTTCGCCCCCCTTCCGCCACCTCCAAGCTCCGTCCCTGTTCGAAAGCTATGTTTATATAAGTTTTAATAAATAGTCTCCATAATAACTATATACAAGTGTATAACACGTTTAGAAATGAATAGAGGTTTTGAACATTCAACATAATTTTATTATAAATAATCGTCGATTCATTGTATGCATAAAAGAAAACATTCCTTAAGTAAATGTTTATTTTAGCAAAATCTTCACAATCCTCAACAAACAAAACACCTAAATGGACAATGAAAAGAAGAAATAAAAACAAGAGTAAATTAAAGAAATTGTCCATATGGTATTTCTAAAGTGTCGATTTAGTCTCTAGGTGAAGAAACAACACTTTTAGTTCTTGTCGTCTAAGATTTTGTCAAAATTCGTCCCTATCAGTTAGATTTAACATATTTTTTGTTACATATTTTTTAAATTTGACACTTTTAGTCCCGTTATAATTTAATTTATAAATAATAGCAATTTGTAATTCTATTAAGTTTAGTTTCTTATTTGAATCTATTTTTTCACATGTTAATATTTTACTTCAATTTTGTTAAGTTTTGCCTAAATTTTGTAAAACGATAATACACCTATAAGATACTTTTTAAATGATTATAATATTATTTATTTTTGAAAATGTTTTTCGAAACTTTTGTAACTATTGTCATCGCTATAGAAAAAATAAAAAAATTCAAAAACTTTTTCAATTAAAAAAATCTTTAAAAAACGTGTTGAGTTTTTAAAAAAATGATTTAGAGGTGGTTATCACATTCTTACAACATTTATCATTCTTATTTTAATATAACAATATACTAATATCTTTATCTCAATTAGAGTTAATCATTTTCTTTTAAATACTAAACATTAACCACTATTATAAATTCATGTCTAAGTTTTAAACATATCGTCATATAACTTTAAAAATATTTTTCAATGTACTTAAAAACACATGTTGATCTTCTAAATTTAAGTGAATGATATTACCTTTAATATTTCATGATATCATGTCTATATCTATATAATTTTTTATATAATTTTTTTTATACTTTATCATATAATATTTAAAAAAAATTATTAACTATATACAAATATCAACGCGTATAAGTTATATTTAATATTTATAAGTTAAGATTCTTATTTTTGAAAAATATACATAGAGAAAATACCTATATATAAACTTTGAAAAAAATAACTTTTAACAAAATAAACTATTAGTTCAGGACTAAAAGTGTCAAATTTAAAAAATATTTAACATAAAGTTTGTTAAATCTAACTGATAAACACAAATTTGGACAAAACTTAGACCATAAAGACTAAGGGGTCTTTTGTTTTTTCTAAATACTTAAGTCTGAAATCTGAAAACCAGTTCTGAATGATAAGAGGCAGTGTCTGAAACCTAAAAGCATAATCAGTAAGACTGTTTGAAAAATAGTGTGAACATTTTTTTTTTTATTTTTTTTCTTTTCTCTTTTGGTTCCTCTTATCAATTTTAATGATATTAAACTAGCTAAATTGCATAAAAACAATAACAAATATTTGAATGTAAAATTTAACAAAAAAATATCTCTATATTAGAAAACAAGTGCTTTCAACAATAATATTAAATATTAAAAAAATGTTAGTGAAAATATTATAACAAGCAAAGTACGATAAAAGGGGGAATTGTAGTACTTTTTTCTTAGTAAACTAACATGATAAAAACTTTTCTATCAATTATTTTTCATTTTCATAATTTATCCAATATTTTTCACGTAAATTAATAATAACTATTCAAACCATTAATTTTTTTTTTACCCTTTTAAATCAATGTAAATAATTATATATATAACGTATGTAACACTTATTTAAAAAATCATAAGTTAGTTCAAGCTTAAAATAACGAGATTTTAAATTAAAATTTATATATAATATTAACGAACTCAAATTTTTTTAAACGATCTAAATAACAAGGAGATTTCATTTTTTTCAAAAAGTATTATTTTCCTCTTTTATTTTATTCATGTGTACAAAGTAAATTATGACAAATAAATTTTAAAATATGTAAAGACTTGTGTGTTGGGTTTGAGTAATGATATTGGTATAGGTTATTTAATAAGAGGATGTCCAGACATTTATTTTCACTTATCGAATAAGAGGAAATTAAGATATTATAAGAGCTTAATAAAAAATAAATTCAAACAGTATTAATGTCCTTATATCTGATCGAATAAGAGAAATTACTCTTATTAAGAGTTTATTTGAAAAAAACAAAAGAGGCCTAAAAGTGTTGTTTCCACACCTTAAGGACTAAATCGATAATTTAGACATAGATGACGATTTTTGTAATTTACCCTAACAACAATAATCATATCCCACTAAAAACCCAACTAACACTAAAGCAATAAAGCATAGTCAAAATTTATAAGATTAAAAAAAAGTTAATTATAAAGCAAAATGTGTATGGTATCATCAAAGTTTTCGATACGAAGAAAATATAGAAATGTCTATGAAACAAGTGTAAAAATGGATCAGAAAAAATAATTGATTATTAAGAAGAACGATAATTATTGGAACCCATGTTACTTGTATTATAGTGTATGTTTGATAACGAAAAATCGATCGTTATAAAACTTTTATAAAATTATATTTACAAAATGATGTATCAAGATATGAATGAAATGAAAAAATAAGAGATAATTAGTTAGAGTTAATTACACGGATGGTCCTTAACCTTATACCCAAATGGCACTTTCAGTCCTAAATTTTGGATAATTACATGGCTAGGCCTTTATTTGGAATCTTTGCACACGGACAGTCCTTTGGTCCGTTAGGGTTAACTCAATTCCGTTAGTTATATCATAATGACCAATTTACCCTTTTTGTCTTATTCGCAAAGGACCGTTTTTGTAATTTTTTTTTGATTTTCTCATTTCATCTCTAAAATTCTCTTTTTTTTTTTTTTCTTTTCTTGTTTTCCAAACTTAGATTTCTAGAAATTATTTTTTTTACAATTTCTTTCCATTATATATACACAAATCCATCATCTGGGTTTTCTTAAATTCATGATTTTGTACAATAGCCACATTCAATCTTGAATTATAACATCTTATAAATTCAGTTTTTGTAATTTTTATTATTATTTTATTCTTTTTATTTCTTTTTATTCGACAGATACGACTCGTATTGGATTGATTTCCATTGCTAATACCGTTACCGTTGCTTTTTGATGATTTATGTAACCTGCATCTGAACGAACCTGGATGAGAAGCAGGTGAACACATACACGTCTTCTTCACAGCTTGATTATGATTTCTTGGTAGTGACGATATAGATCTGGACGGCGAAATCGAACGGTTATCAAAATCAAACTGTAACGTTGACGCCGGCGATGAGTTATAGATGTTCACCGGAGAAGGTGAGGCAGATCTCTGTTGAAAAAACGATGTGGAACCGGATGAGAAAGCAGAGAAAATGATGATGATGATGATGAACAAAACCCGACCTGATCTGCCTTGAAGTTTTTCGGCTATAGAGTTCCAATTATGAGGTCCATATTGTTGGACAAGTTGCCGAAATTTCTGGTCCTCAGATGGTCTCCAATGACCGTGGTTGCAAATGGAGCAATCAATAGGTAGGTGTATCAAAATCGTCTTCGGAGAATAAGTATTGAGAAGAAAGTGATTTAGGGATGAAGAAAGGAGAGTGGAGGTAATGGATAGTGAGAGGGAAATATAGATAGAAAATAAAAATTGGTTAATCTATTTAGAACAGTGTACCAAAACTGATGCAACGTTTAGGCTAAAAACTAGTTTTTTTTCTTTTGAATGAATAACCATGTTTGAGTTTGAATGAATAAAAGTTGTGTAAATTAAAAGTTGGCCGGTTAATATCCATTTTTCTATTTTGTATGAATAATAAAAAAGGTTTGGAATAATAATTACACGGATGGTCCTTTGCGAATAAGACAAAAAGGGTAAATTGGTCATTATGATATAACTAACGGAATTGAGTTAACCCTAACGGACCAAAGGACTGTCCGTGTGCAAAGATTCCAAATAAAGGCCTAGCCATGTAATTATCCAAAATTTAGGACTGAAAGTGCCATTTGGGTATAAGGTTAAGGACCATCCGTGTAATTAACTCTAATTAGTTATGTGATATGATTAGTTGAATTCTTATTGGCACCATTGGTCACGGTGTTTAGTTGTATACTTCCTCTCGGTCCTAGCTCATCGCTTACTCGAATGTCGATTAGGGTGGATGCCCTGCCTCGATATTGGGTTTGTTTGGTAACAACCTGATATCTTGGTATCCGAAACGTCAAAATACATTAATCTCATTATAGTGCCGAATCCGAATATAGAGGAGTTTCTAATTCTATAGCCTAGATTGCAAGGTTGTGAATCTTCTTCGAGAATTTCACACTCCGCTCTTCACAACGGCCATTGTTTACTGTGAGAACGTCATTGTTTTTTTAAATGTCATCCCACCTAGTTCAACATCAACGATCCGAACACATTGAGATCGACATCAATTTGTTCGTGATAAGGTTGCTTCATATTTGGGTATTACTTGTTTCTTCTCGATATTTGTATGCCGATATATTCACCAAATGACCTCCTTCAGTGCTATTTCCGAGTTTCGGTCAAGTTTGAATGTATGGATCCGCTCTCTCGATCAAAATGTAAGGACGTATTAAAGTATATAGTTTATGTTTAGAGTTTAGCCCACGATGTCATCCATTCGACTTATATACCCTTAGTGCTATATATTCTCGTGAAATGTTTTGTTTTAAAGACATCACAATAAAGCAATAATACGAATTTTTAGTTGTAGCACGCATAATCTTTTCCGATTACTTAGTTAACCATAAAGGTACTAACGTTCTATGATTTAAGCCTAGAAACGTGTTCATTCATTTTGGAAAACTCAGGATTTGTATTTGTATTAAGTATTCAGATTTCGAAACAAGGGTATTTAACATTGGATGATTAATTAACAAGATTAAAGTACATTAATATTATTTTAGTATGTATATGGCTACATGCATGCATGTTATAACTTATAAATAGACACTCATTCCCTATGGATTACACACACATACATATATACCAAACAATGGAGCTTCTGTTTCTTGTTATCTCTTCCATTGTTTTCTTCTTTTTCCCTCTCTTCCATGTCCTCGACCTCTACCGTAAACGAAGAATGCCACCTGGGCCTCGCGGTCTCCCTATCATCGGGAACCTCCTTCAACTAGGACCGAAGCCCCACGAGTCTCTAGCCAAGCTCTCCAAAATATATGGTCCACTTATGACAATCAGACTGGGAAGCGTCACAAGCGTGGTGGCGTCTACACCAGACGCCGCCAAAGATATCCTCCAACGCAATGATGAGGCCTGCTCTGGCCGTAATGTCCCAGACGCTGTCACATCCATGGTCAACTATGATGCTGCTGTGTTATGGATTCCAGCAAACGACGAATGGCGAGCCATTAGAAAAGCACTCAAGACGTACCTCACACACGAAATCAAACTTGACTCGCTTCATGTCCTTCGCGAGAACGTGGTGGAGGGTATGATGGATTTCCTCTGGGAGTCTGCGCGAAAGAAGGCTAACGTGGACATTGGAAAGTTGTCATTTGCGGTAGCGCTCAACCAGATGTCGAATACATGCCTTTCAAGAAACCTTACTAACTACGAGTCTGTTGATATCGAAGGTTTTAAGACGGCTGTGAAGACATTGATGGAGGTGGATGGGAAGTTTAACATTGCAGATATATTTCCCATACTGAAGCCGTTCGACCCACAAAATATACGAAGGCAAGCAAAGGCGGCTTATCATTTTCTGGATAAGGTTACAGAAGGTTACATAGATGAAAGACTAAAGCATCGAGAGTCGAAGGTTTCTAGATTTGGTGATATGTTGGATTCATTGTTGGATTACA
Source organism: Senecio squalidus (assembly GCA_910822075.1). Classification (NCBI taxonomy): domain Eukaryota; kingdom Viridiplantae; phylum Streptophyta; class Magnoliopsida; order Asterales; family Asteraceae; genus Senecio; species Senecio squalidus. The sequence goes on from CAJVGC010000582.1 coordinate 14,015,303, forward strand.
GTGAAGATAATGAAGCCGACTTCAATCGCGTACACATCAAGACTTTACTTGTGGTAAAACCTCTTTTCCCCTAAGTTTGTAGTAAAAGAAAGGGGTAACATATACTACGTATATAACTGTACTTTAAATAACAATATTTCTTAAATTACAGGATCTATTTTTAGCAGGGACAGAAACGAGCTCAAACACAACAGAATGGGTGATGACCGAACTATTACTTAATCCCGATATGTTTTCAAGAGTGCGTAAAGAAATCTCTACAATAGTAGGAAAAGATGGGAAAATCCAAGAGGCCAAACTTCTCGATTTGCCTTTTCTACATGCTGTCATCAAAGAAACGATGCGTCTACACTTATCTGTGCCTTTATTGGCGCCTCACAAAACCGAGACTGAAGTAAAACTCGGTAAATATCTTATCCCAAAGAACACAAGAATTCTAGTGAATGCGTGGGCTATGGCAAGGGACCCAAGGTATTGGGAAAGCCCATTGGTGTTTAACCCGAACAGGTTCTTGGGAAATGAGGTGGATTATAAGGGTCAAGATTTCGAGTTCATACCATTTGGGTCAGGACGAAGGATGTGTCCTGGAATATCCTTGGCTCATAGGGTTGTAAGTTTGATGGTGGCTTCGTTTGTGTATCATTTCAATTGGAAACTTCCTCATGCTCGAGATGAAATGGATATGAATGACATTTTTGGGCTTGCATTGCTTAGGGCAACTCCTCTCGTTGCGACGCCTATACCAAAGTACATGGATTAGGTTGGCAAACATAAACCAAAAAGCTTCTAGCATAACAGTAAGTGAAGTAGTCCACTAAGAGCTTTTCGGTTTCTCGTTCCGTCATTTGACGAAATTTGTCTCAATGTGTTGTGTTTGAAATATTTAATAAAAACATTACTTTAAGAACTATATCATACTTTTTTAATAATCACTGGAATTAAAATAGAAAATAATTTAATTTATTAAAAGACCTTTAACTTGACGGTATGTCGGTATATGTGATTAAAGTGTTTTTTCTTTGAGGTTGATGGTCTGTTTATTGTTGAAGACAAACCGTAACCGTATGTTTGTTACAAATTTTCTTTTAAAAAGATTAAAAAATAAAAAATAATATCATTTAAATAAACATAAAGGTTGATTAATGATTATTGATAATATCCTTGGACAATACGTATCTAATAAAAAAGAATGTTTAGGAGGGGTTAATGTTAGAAAAACTTTAAAATTGAACTAGGAAATTATGGTATCCTTTATACAACATCATTGTATTAGCCTATTAAGTATAAGGTTACAAATTATGAAATCTTTTTATATATAAATTTGGTATATATAGATGTAAGTGTAATGCTATATCATGGGTTCGAGTCTCGTTAATGATTTCAAAATAAAATAAGAAACCTCATATGAGTATATATTTCACACAATATGATGTTGGACAGAATTTAATTAAGCCCTCAATTTAGATTTGAAAGCCATCATGTCTCATGTTCATGGGCTTGGTCTAAATAAATATACTACTTTAGTATATATTTGTTTCAAAAGATTAAAGATTATTTGAGCTCAAATAATGTAGATTACTTTAAGCACTCGAATTCGAACGATTTTATAGGTTGAATGTAAATTGGATCGATCAGAAGCTCTTAAGTGAAAGAAGAAAAAGAGTAGTAATTTAAATCTTTTAAACTAGTTTAGATAAAGAATAACAAAAAAGCTTTTATCGAACTGCGAAAGTCTTGTTAACTAATAGTCGTCACTTGTTAGCCTCATTTTATGTGTGGTCTAGGCTTATGAAATTTTGTCCACATATTTATATAGAATGGTTGATCACCCGTCCGTTAAGGTAATCAATATTTATATTAGATTTAAAAAGTTACATATAAATTAGACGTGATCACTATTTGAAAAAAACTAATTTCAACAATTGGATTATTTGGATTTGCCGACATGATTTGTTTATTTGGATTAGATTGGATAATAATATTTTGGATTTTAAAATTATTTTTTAGTTCATAAAGTAGAACTAAATATAAATTAAAATGTTAAAAACGTATTTATTGATCTGATTGTTTATTTAGTTTTTTGAATGGGATTAAATCATAACCGAATAGTATGTTTTATTTAAATTAGTTTTTGGTTCATATATCAGAACTAAATATAAATTAATAGGTTAATAAAAAAACAAAAATATATTGATAATAACGAAAAATAGAAAGTTATTACGTTATGTTTGGTAGAATGAATATAGCAAGACATTTAATTGCGTTTTAAAATTTTGAATAATATGTAACAATTAAAATTGTGTTTTAAAAAATTACAAAGTTAATAACATATTTATGTATCTTTGGAGAAAATGAAAAAGAAACGATTGTTATTATTTAATTTTTGGAAATAAAAAGGTTAGAGTTAATTACACGGATGGTCCTTTTCCTATTACCCAAATGGCATTTTTCGTCCTATTTTTTGGATAAGTATATGGTTAGTCCTTTGTTTGGAATTTCTGCACATGGACAGTCCTTTAGTCCGTTAGGGTTAACTCAATTCCGTTAGTTATATCATAATGACCAATTTACCCTTTTTGTCTTATTCGTAAAGGACCATCCGTGTAACTAACTCTTTTTCCCCAATATATACTTTTTAATCTAAATAATAATTTGCAATAAACAATAAAACTAATCATCACTACCAAACACCATGTTATCTTCTTTATGAACATTTCCATAGATCCCGTTTACCTCAATATAAAAACACCTCACATCATTTCTCTGATAGTAATAAACACCTCATCTCCTGATTCTCATCACACACAAAAAGGCTAAATCTGTCATTTCACTCCTCCCCACCCCCACCCCATCTATTACAATGTATAAATAAATATCTTACCATAATTAAAATCCCATATACAAAAAAATGCTAAATCCAAAGCTGGAATTACTTCCGCACTCTCATCTCCCACAATCTCATCAATCTCATCTTTCGATCTGGACACTGAATCCACCGGTTCATCTTTCGATCTGCACACTAATGGGCGTCTCCACCACTTTTTCGACCATCACATTCTGCGTGCCGTCGTAACGTCGCAACGGAAACCGTACACCGTCCGTCACGCTCGGATCCACCGGCACGCGTCGTCGGAGAAACGAGAATGTGACGGATTTGGTTACCCAGCGGCGGATGAAACGGTTGAGGAGGAGGAGGAAGTGGTGGTTGTGTAGTGGACATGAGTTGAAACAGTCGTCACTTGGTGATTTTTTGGATATTGAACGACGGTTTGGTGAAGAGGCGGTGTTTGACGGTGAAACGACGACTGTGAGTGGTGGTGACGGTGGAGGAGGAATGTTGTTTGCTGATGGTAGAGTTTTGCCACAAGTGGTGGAGCGTGACGTGGCGCGTGGTGGTGATGAGGAGGAGGAGGATGAGGATAATGATGAAACAACGACGGTTTGTTCGATTTGTAGGTTTTCGGTTTCGATTGCTGGAATACGCAGTGGAGGTGCTAGTTAAGATTTTTCTTTTTTTGAATTTTAGTCAGTTTAGTAGATTTGTTTGATGAAACTGGAAACTGAAAATGTATGTATGTAGGAGTTAATGAGATTGTATTTTTCGAATTCGATGAAATGAAGAAAAATCACTGATATGATCATTAGTGAAAACCCAGATGATGGATTTGTGTATATATAATGGAAAGAAATTGTAAAAAAATAATTTCTGAAAATCTAAATTTGGAAAACAAGAAAAGAAAAATAAAATAAAAAATTTAGAGATGAAATGAAGAAAAAGAAAAAATTACAAAAACGGTCCTTTTTGCGAATAAGACAAAAAGGGTAAATTGGTCATTATGATGTAACTAAAAGAATTGAGTTAATCGTAACGGACCAAAGGACTTTCCATGTGCAGAAATTTCAAACAAAGGACTATTCCATGTACTTATCCAAAAGATAGGACGAAAAGTGTCATTTGGGTAATAGGAAAAGGACCATCCGTGTAGTTGACTCAAACGGTTATTATTAATTTTAAAAATATAAATTAGTTAGATGGTGAATATATTGTAATTTCTAGAATTGATAACAAAGTAACTTTTATGCAATATTATTATCGTTATCCTTTATTATCATTATTATATTGCATAAGAAAATATAATACATCAAATATTATATCGTATAAAAAAAATATAATTAAAGTCATAGTTACGAATAAAACCTTTTAAAATTTGATTATAAACATTTAATATAAGACTATGAAAGTACGTAGTTATGAAAATATAATATTCTATAACTATATCCGTTTACCTCAATTTCGGCACATAAAATAAAATGAAAAATGAAACGACAAAACTTGTAGATTTTATCAAAATATACGCCTTTACCATTTTATATATATATATATATATATATATATATATATATATATATATATATATATATATATATACTAGATTATTGTCCCGCGATAGTGGAAAAAAATAAAAATTGAATTGTAAATTTTATGTTTATGTAGATTTTAATTTACTATGAAAAAATAATCTTATACGTATAATACATATATATATTTTTACGTTTATACAATGTGATTTATAATTATAATAACATATAACACATTTACTTTTATACACATGTTTTGATATTTTATATTAGGAGATTTTAGAATAATAATAAAATGAATCATAGTCCAAACTGAAAGATTCTATAAATAAATTATAATTATGTTTTTTATTTTAGAAGAGATGGAATGAAATAGAGAATGTAATTATGTATTGAAAAAGGGTGTAAAATGAAAATACTATTTGATGACATCATCAATCTGATCTAACGGCTGATATCAAAGAGGTTAACTCATCCAAGAGACCTTATTTTGCCATGTGACATTTAAGGCATCTTTTTTATTATATATTAAATATTATATATATATATATATATATATATATATATATATATATATATATATATATATATATATATATATATATATATATATATATATATATATAGAGGTGGGTTCATTTAGAAACCACTAAATATTTAGGAACCATTAGGAACCAATATTCACCAGTGTATATATATGATATTCACCAGTGTATATAAAGCATATGTATATATATATATATACACTGGTGAATATTATATGTATATACACTGGTGAATATTATATGTATATACACTGGTGAATATCATATTAAATATACACTGGTGAATATCATATATATACACTGGTGAATATTGGTTCCTAATGGTTCCTAAATATTTACATGGTTCTTAAATGAAACCAACTCTATATATATATATATATATATATAGTGAATGGTTCATGCGATAACTCCTTTTTTTGCGAGAACTGCGAGAACTCTCACAAAAAGTGTTAAATCACGTTTCACTTTGTTCATTCACATGCACACTCTTTTGGAGATTAATAATCAAGTAAATATAAACGTAAAAAACTAAAAAAAATCATATAAAATGACGTGAAAAATTTTCGTTCATATATGAACTCATTTTTTGAAAAAAAACGTTCACATGTGAACAATTCTTAATACGCGTGATTTCATACAATTTTTTTTAATTTTTCATTTATATTTTTACTAGATTTTTAACATTCAATAGTTTTACATGTCAATAAACATAATTACATGTTAATTGACACTCTTTTTAAGAGTTCTCGCAGTTCTCGAAATAAGAATTCTCGCATGAATCAGTCCCTATATATATATATATATATATATATATATATATATATATATATATATATATATATATATATATAAGAAATTTTCATGAGTTTTAGCATGATAAATATAGAAAAATATCTTTAGAAAGATATACTAGTAATCAAAAACAATACTTTACTATTGAGTAATGATATGATAATTTTTTTTTTTGAGTTAATTACACGGATGGTTCTTATTCTATTATTCAAATGACACTTTTCGTTCTATTTTTTGAAAAATTACATGGATAGTCCTTTGTTTTGAATTTCTACACATGGATAGTCCTTTGGTCCATTAGCGTTAACTCAATTCTTTTAGTTATATCATAATGACCAATTTACCTTTTTTGTCTTATTCGCAAAGGGTAAAAGAGAAACAAAATACAAAAATGGTCCTTTGCGAATAAGACAAAAAGGGTAAATTAGTCATTATGATATAACTAACAGAATTGAGTTAACGCTAACGGACCAAAGGACCATCGATATGCAGAAATTCAAAACAAAGGACTATCCATGTAATTTTTCAAAAGATAGGACGAAAAGTATCATTTGGATAATAAAATAAGGACCATCCGTGTAATTAACTTTTTTTTTTTTTTTAAAGTTTAGGATCAAATATATGGGGTGTTTTTTAGGCATGCAAATTATTACAAACTTTTGATAACAATAGCTCATAAAAATTGACATGCATAAAATATGAGAAATTAACTACTTATCATCAACTCTCTTGAAATAGTTATGATTTCAATTCTTTATATTATAAATGTCCTAAATTTTTAAATATACTACAGTATATTTTAGGGGACGTTGTTATAACTTGAATCCGTATTAAAATCCTAACCGAATTTTGCCCGGTAAAGGGTCAACACGTATAACTCAAGTTTATTCGTTACGACCTACTAAGAGTACTAATGTGTTTATATTTCTATTGGGCAAATAATAGTAGTCTATTAATATGTAACCAATTAATTTCGTTGTGATTGATGTCTTTGCTATCCATCACTCATATGACGATGCCTAAGGCCACTATATATACAATAAAATAACTATCACATACCCATGTATAACTGCAACAAAACCCAAAATTAATGATGAAAAATAAAAGTATGATCGAAGAATCGAGTACAATGGTTTGGTACTCGGTCGGTTTCCCCATATGGTTTTATTGGTTTGCTTTCAGAATTTTGAAATTGTAACGAGTCGTTTGAGTACGAAAGGTTTGATGACCCTGACATTGTGAGTTTAACCTGAAATCGATTATGTAACTTGTTTTAAATGAGAATCGAATTGAGTAAGATGATTAGCTATCTGATCGTTTTTCTGCCCATTTTTATTGGTTTGGTTTCAAAATATTAAATTTGCGGGCAATAGTTGAATACAAAAGGCTTGATGACCGTGCTATTATTATTTTATTGTATTTTTTAGCGAAAACCAAATCCTCCCGATTATCGCACGGAATACGATAACTAGTTATTATAAAAAAATAAAGTAATTTCTTAAATGTTCATAGAATACACATAAAGAGAAAACCTAATTACACAAATGGTTATAAAAGTGTAATATTTATTTATTGCCAATATCCTTGCCTATATTTCTATTTTTATATGCCGTAAATATTTATTCAAATCTTAATCTCACAATCACAAAACCTCGGTAAATATAATATTATAATTTAAAAAGTTCATGAGCTATCAATTTTGAAAGATTTATTATTATTGTTAAAACGTTAATATCATACACTTGTGCGAGAAATTAGAGGGAAAATAATTCGTAAAAAAGCCAAGAACCCAAATTTAAAGACTAAATGTTTTGAATCAAAATTTGAATACGATACTGCAAAGTTAGTAACAAAATATGATTTTATTCTTCCAAGTATCGTTTTCTCTAATTTTATCGTGTAATGAACAAAAAATAGGTCATGTGTTATATTAACCAATCGAAAAGACAATTTAGTGTGTATACATAAGATTTTACTGGTAGATAATATAACCAATGCAAGTTTCTAAAACTTTGTATTTAAAGTTGAACATTTATATAGAGATGAAAAGTGATTAACTTATTATTTGAATAAGTTTGTTACATTTTTGTATTCAGACTGAAGTGTGTGTCCTCAAATAAATATTTTAACAAAGTATGTTACTATTTAATAATCATTTATAAGTATGTACCTTTTTTTAATGTACAAACTAAAAATACGTTACCTTAAATGAGTATTTAACTAAAATTCCTTACCTTTCTTTGCATTTTACGGAAAGATTGTGCAAAAAACAATCAATTTTGACTTAATTATCATTGTATGTAACAACTTTTTTTTTTCCTAAAAGAAAAAAAAACTTCAACTTTAAAGACGTTGTCATTTTGGTTACTTTTTACCTTTTATCGGAATAATGCTGACGTGAAGGCTTTCTTTGAGAAAAAACAAAATCAAATATAAGAAAAAACGGTTCCACGTCACCACGTATCCGATAAAAGGTAAAAGATAACCACAATTACAATGTATCTAAAGTTTAATGTATTTTTGAAAGAAAGAAAAAAATAATCATACACAATAACAATTCAGTGAAAATTGATTGCTTTTCCGATTTTATCCTTATTTTAGGTGCAAACAATATTTATAAAAGTTTCTAGTCATGTTAATAGTTTGGGGGGTCCTGAAGCAAAAGGAGATTTTACTTGTGGTCTCAATTATGCGGACGGTGGACTTATGTTGCTCTCGTGGACCAACCCAATCAATTAATAAAAAGGCGACGTGTAGAGTCCAAGATCTGGGTTATTCCCTAAATGGCAAATGATCTCCAGCTCAGCTGGTTGTGATGCACCGGGTTTTATATCCATGTAGACTGAGGTCGTGGATTCGACATTTGTGATCGTCGCAATAGCGTAATTTAATCTACACCTTTTAAGGCACGCATGAGGAATTTCCCCTAAGAACCCCTGTGGAGGCTGAGTTTGCCAGCTATGCGGAGCTCGAATCTAAGGTGCTCGTTGAAATATTACGAGTATGCTCCATTGTACAAACATTTGTCGTTTCCAAAAAATTCTCTAAATGAATTTTAATTTTAATTTTTTTAAAATATAAATTCAACACATGTTGTATATGGCAATATATGGCAATTAAACTTTCTTTTGGCGGCCCATAGGACGATCAACTTGATGATGACAACGCTGTCATTGTATGCCCGCTTTCGTGGTTAGACAAAATATTTATCTAGAGCATAATTATTATGTTAACTTAATATGATTGATTTTATAGAAAAGAAATTATAAACGAAGACTTTGTTACTTTTAATGACGTAACACAAAGAAAAGCTAAATAACATAATTAAAAAAGAAAAGCTAAATAATATAATCTAACAAGTTAAAGGAAACCTCATAATTTAATAAATAACGAAGTAAAAACGTAACTATTTTATTTAATAGTATAACCTATAAAATAAAGATAATACTAAATATTTGAAAAAAAAACTAATTCAAAAAAAAAAAAAGTTGAATAATATATAAGAAAAGCTAAAAATTAAAACCAACAAATAAGAAAAATATAGACGTATCCATTTTATTTAATAACAAAATCATGTCACGACACATTTATAATTGGTAGTATGGGTAATGCCGTAATGAACAACAATTGATGGCCTTACGTTGGTTATCATGTATATTACTCTCTATATTAAAAGTGGTTGATGCCTATGGTTCTGTGCCCAATTTGGGCTTTTACCCGGTTTTATTGGGCTTTTAGCCAGCCCAGTCCACTGCAAGCCAACGGTTATTATGCATTAATGCATGTTTCCTAAAATTCTATTATTAAACATGTGACTTAATTTTTTTTATATTATGAAATCGATATTAAATTATTGAAAAAAAGAATTATTCGTTTTTACTGTATAATAGTTGACCCAATACTTGTACTTTGAATATTTGTTTTGGTTGACACAAATTTGATGACAAGTAGCTTGGTTGGAAGATAGTTGAATAACTAGAGTTGCAAATCATTGAAGTCGAAGACACAAAATATGAGTGTAATGCTAATTAGCTTGTTTAGAATTTTCACTTGGGTTGTAAGTGTCAATATTATCTCGGGCGACACTTTGAATATCTAATCAAATATTCAAATTTGAATATTCAGATACGAATATTTTAAATACCTCTGATTTAATCTATCGCAATTACAATTGTTTAGCAATATAATATCTTATTATATTTTACAAATATTGTACCATATATTAAGGATGTACACGGTCCAGTTCGACCGGTTTTGGGCAAATTTTGTGAATCGGACTGGGAAATCCGGTTTTGGAAAAACACAAACCGAACAGGCCGGTTTGGTTGGGATCGTCGGACCAACTGGCCAGGTTCAAACCGGTTCGGTTTTGCCGGTTTTCCGATTTAAACCGTCGCTTTTTGTTTTTTATTTTTTATATATATTTTTTTATAGCTTACAAGTCGTCTTTAAATAAATAATAAATATATTTTGCTAGCAAAAGTTAAGTTAACATATGATTAGTATATATATCTTTCTATACAAAATAACACAATTTCAAACCATAAACTTTACAAAAATTTTCCAAGTGAAGCAAATGTTTAAAAACTTATGCTCAATGTTTAAAAGACTCACATTTTATGTATATTTGATGTGTCCAAACTAATTAAAAGTTTTAACTATTAGTCTTTAAATTATTATAAATGATATTATATACGTATTTATTCTAAAATAATATTACAAATATACACGGCCGGTCCGGTTTTTGTGGCCGACTTTACACCTATAACCGTAAACCGGATCGCATTAACCGATTTTCAAATTTTTCAAACCATCCGACCAGATTCCAAACTTTAAAATCGGCCAAACCAACCAAAATAACTTTGTTCAACCGGTTTGATCCGGTTCAACTATTTCTTGTACACCCTACCATATATCATCTTCTCTTTCTAGACATATAATATAATTATAGATTACATATGTTAATCACTTTACTTTTATATTTTTAAGGTCATTTTATGCAAAACCCCCTATCCCAACCTCTTCTATCCTACTCTATCAACCTACACTATTACATCAACTATCTCTACTTTTTAATAATCTATTTATTAATATTTTATTGGGTTTTATGGAAACATCTACCTCCAACGGCCCAACCGCTCCTATCCTACTCTATCAATCTACCCTATCACATCAACCATCTATAATTCTTAATAATCTATTTATTAATATTTTATTATTACTATTATAAATAACATTATTACTATTATTATTCTTTTTTTATTATTATTATTATTATTATTATTTATGTTTACCTTTTACTATATTCTTTAAACTAACAACATATAACTTGGAATAATTATTTAGGGTGAAAATAACTAGAGCCATATTTTTATTACATGGAATTGATGGTAAGACTAAAAATCTAGTCGGTCGGGTTGCCAAGTCGGCAATATAGTAGCTAGGTTGAATTCCTAGTATAAATACACTCATTACCAACAATGTATGTATTATTGTATACCACACTTCTATACCAAAATATGGAACTTCTCTCTATTGTTCTTTCCTCCATTATTTTCTTCATCTTTTTCCTCCATAGCCTCGACCTTTACCGTAGGCGACGAATGCCACCAGGCCCTCGCGGTCTCCCCATTATTGGAAACCTCCTTCAAGTTGGTCCAAAACCTCACGAGTCGTTAGCTAAGCTTTCCCAAAAGCATGGTCCATTTATGACCATCCGATTGGGAAGCATCACAAGCGTGGTGGCGTCCACGCCAGACGCTGCCAGAGAAATCCTCCAACTGAACGACGTGGCATGCTCTGGTCGTATTATCCCAGACGCCGTAACCACATGGAAAAACTATGACGCGGCACTTATATGGATCTCACCTAACGAAGAATGGCGTACGATCAGAAAAGCCCTCAATACGTACCTTACACATAAACACAAACTCGACACGCTCGCTGACCTACGCCAAAATGTAGTCAAAGGGATGTTGGATTTCCTTAGGGAGTCCGCGTTGAAGAAAGCTGACGTTGATATTGGAAAGTTAGCATTCGCGGCCGCGCTTAACCAAATGTCTAACACATGCCTTTCAAGAAACGTGACAACCTACGAGTCTGATGATATCGGAGGGTTTAAGACGGCTGTTAAGACATTGATGGAGGTTGATGGGAAGTTTAACATAGCAGATATATTTCCAGTGTTGAAGCCGTTTGACCCACAAAACATACGACGACAGGCAAAGACGTCTTATGGTTGGTTCGATAAAGTGACCGAAGGTTTCGTAAGTGAGAGGTTAAAGCATCGAGAGTCGAAGCTTTCGAGGTTTGGTGATATGTTAGATTCATTGCTGGATTATAGTGAATCTAATGAAACCGAGTTTAATCTCAAACATATCAGGACTTTACTTGTGGTAACTTACTTTTTAAGTAATAGTATTTACATTTACATATGTTAATTAATTATTTTAATGTAATAATATTTTGCCTACAAATTTCAGGAGTTGTTTCTAGCGGGAACAGAAACGAGCTCAAACACAACAGAATGGGCAATGACCGAACTATTGCTTAACCCTGATATGTTCACAAGACTCCGTGAAGAAATCTCGACAACAGTTGGAACCGATGGGAAGATACAAGAAGCCCAAATCCTCGACTTGCCTTATTTAAATGCCGTCATTAAAGAAACAATGCGACTTCATTTATCCGTGCCTTTACTAGTCCCTCACAAAACTGAAACAGAAGTTAAGCTTGGGAAGTATATTGTGCCAAAAAACACTCAAATCTTTGTAAATGCATGGGCCATGGCTAGAGACCCGAGGTATTGGGAGAATCCATTGATGTTTAAGCCGGAGAGGTTTTTGGAAAACAAGATCGACTACAAGGGCCAACATTTTGAGTTTTTACCATTTGGATCGGGTAGAAGGGTATGTCCCGGATTACCCTTGGCTCATAGAGTGGTGAGTCTAATGTTGGCATCTTTGGTGTATCATTTCGATTGGAAACTTCCTCATGCTCGAGAAGAAATGGATATGAATGACATTTTTGGGATTACATTGATTAGGGCAACACCTTTAGTTGCATCTCCTTCGCCTTTCAAATAAGAGCATAAATTCACTAAGAGGGTACATTTAATAATAGATTAATAGTCTTTTTCGAAAAAGACTACTGCATTTGAATTATGTTTTGATTATGTAGTATGTAATGTATGTATGTGTTTTATCGTTTCCTATTTTAAATATCCAATTCCTAAAAACTCTGTTTTTTATATCCAAATTGGATTTAAGAATGACATGAAATCAATTTAAATATAAATTTTTTCTCAAATAAAATAAGTTTATAAATAATTTGAGAAAAAATCAAGAGTTAAATATAAATAATAAAGATTTAAAATTTTAAATAAAAACAAACAAATTTCATAACATTTTTATACACTGAACTCTATTATTGTTTATTATTATTAATTTTTAACAACAATTATGAGTAGTGGTTAAAAGAGTCAGATACGTATTATTTCGTTGTATCTTGATAAAAAATAATCGTCCACTACATTTGTGTTTTCAGTTCTATTTAATTTTAAAGCGTAAAAATTTTTAAACAATGTCTATACAATTTAGTCATAACCTAGAAAATAAATATTATATAGGGTCATGTTATACAAACCTCCCCTATCCCCAACCCCTTCTATCCTACTCCATCACCTACACTATCACATCAACCACTCTACTTTTTAATTATCTATTTATTAATATTTTATTATTACTATTATAAATAACATTATTACTACATTATTATTTTTCTTCTTTCTTTTTTATTATTATTATTACTATTATTATTTTTTTTTTTTATGTTTACCTTTTACTATATTCTTTAAACTCACAACATATAACTTGGTATAATTATAAAAAATATGTTTGACTTAATGTCTTATTTTGCTTAAATTTTTCGTATTTTTTTTTACAAAAAGATAATAAAAACTTGTGTCTTATGACATATTATTATTTGATATTTATAGGGTTACATACTTTAAATCTAATAGTCTCAAAGCCTAAATGTCAGACTTTATATTAATCTATTTAAATGAAAACTGTTTTTATTAGACCGGACATGTTAAACCCCCCTACCTCCCTAAAGTAATCACATCCACATGTTTTTTTATTTGTTTAATATTTTAATATTACATATTATTCTTATTTTTTTATTATACCGAATATGTGAATAATACTGTTTTTTTATTAATACATAATTTATTTGTTCGTTACATCATTATACTGTTTTTTATTATACCGAATATGTGAATAATATAATACGAATGTTGCATTTTAATACACAATTTATTTTTTTGTTAAATTATGTATAATGTTTGTTATTTTACGATATTTAAAAAATTAAAAAAAACGACAACAAAAAGACAAAAAAAGACAAAAAACAAAAAAAAAGTCACATCTATGACACATATGTGTCATAGACGGGACACAAGTGAGCGAGGGGTTGAAATAACCGTCCGACGAATTTTTTTTATAAAAACACATTACTTTTATGCAAATATTTCTCTCGTTTTTTTATAAAAAAAAAAGGTGAAATTATTAGGTTTTATAAACAAATACTGTGGGGTTTTTAATATTATTCAATAATATGAATAACTCTCTGTTTCACACAGAACAAGCATTTTATTTTTACAAAGGTGTAATTTGTAAAAAATGAAGTCAAAAATAGTAGTTAAATACCCACTTGGGTAAAATATAGCTCGAAACCTAAGTTTTGTTATTGTTAAGCAAAGAACCAAACAAAAGAACTGGTATACACATAAGATCGAGTATATTTGTGAAAAGGGTGGACACAAATTCGACAAGATTTGTTGCAACTTATATATCTTAATAGGGATTTTTGCACCAATATGTACTGTTTTTTATTATACCGAATATGTGAATAATAGAATACGAATGTTGCATTTTAATACACAATTTATTTTTTCGTTAAATTATGTATAATGTTTGTTATTTTACGATACTTGAAAAATTAAAAAAAAACGACAAGAAAAAGACAAAAAAAGACAAAAAAACAAAAAAATTATGTGTCATAGATGTGACATAAAGGTATAGGAGGGGTTGATATAACATAGTAGGGAGGGTGGTAATAACCTAGGTCTAACCTTGGGTTGCGCACCATTCAAACCAATTTATAGATATATCTTTCTACTCGAAACCAAAAGAAAAAAGTGAAACATAACCTCCTTCACTAAAAAGTCACTTATCAGCTTTTTTTAGATTAGAAGTGGTCTCGTTTTATAAATTTAGAGTGTCAAAAATTTACGGTCAAAATACATAAAAGTCACTTATCAGCTAGTCCGAACAAATCTGCATGAATGGTCTAAAAAAAGGTTTAACAGTGAGACAAAAGTTGAAGTCATATATACAAAATATATATGCAGTATAACAAAAGGTTAAAATGGTAATAATCAACAACTTACAATCCTACTTGATCTTTCATGTGCTTTTATATACAAGTAAGTCGTTAGATTTATCATGTTTTAATATGGATCGATATGAGTTCACATACCAATAAATCCTCAATTCAAACCCAAATCTCGGGCTTCCCCTTCAACGCGGCTGGTACTAGCTAGATCCAACCTCTCATAACACGATCTTGAAACTCTCATTCAAGCTAAAATCTACTATCGTTGAACCTCCACCGTCGAAGAAGATTTATGGAAATCGAGTTTTCTTTATATTGGATCGATTATAATATCTTTTGAAGTTCGGCCAACTAGTTTTAATAATTAAGTCTCAAGTCTTAACTATTAATTACAATAATGTAGCTAAATTATGTGGGCTTTATGTGATTTGGTATATTTTTTTTTGTAGGAGATTTGGATTTTCTTATCTTCTAAATTAGTTTATAAAATTGTAGATTAAAATATCTTAGAAATAGTAAAAATATACATTTTTTTAGCAATTTTCAAAAATATATGATTAGTGACGGAGTGTTTGTTGCTATAATATTATAATTTTCCGATCTAATCAGTGTGTCGGAAAATAGTGTCTAAATTTATTCCCAAAATTCGTTAAAAAATTTTATAACTGTCTAAAATATCTATGAAACAGTTAGATAAAGTGCATTTCACGACATATATGTTTGATTGAAAACCCAACAAAAATCCTTTTGTTGATACCCCTTTTTGCCGTTGTCGGGCCTTGTTGTTAATCTCTCAAAAAACCCATTTAATTTTACAAAGTAGATGACCTATGGAACTTCAACTCTCTCATTCATGTCCTATAATATGAAACGAGTAAATGAATAATCATTGAATCTCTAGAAAAGAATTGTTTCTTTTTTATTCACTTAATGGTAAGCATGATAATCTTTTTTTATTTTATTTAAAAGAATATTTCATTCTCTTAATTAGATAATCTGTTAAATTGTTTTGACTTTATAAAAATATTCCCTCTATTGGTTAGTTACATATACACTCAAGTTTGACTTTATAGTTTATACATCATGATACAATGGTGCATTATTTTACGCAAAATGTATTTGGAAGTTCAAATACATAAAAGCATTCGAAGTTCCAAATCTTGATGCATCATACAATTGTATTCTTACCGTCACATTGTTCCAACATTTGTGACATGCGGATATGAGCCTATGAGGACGGATAAGGTGTGTCGTGGGATGGAGTTCGATGTAACTAAGCATATAATTATAAATATGATTAAACCAAAGACACGGAAAGTGTTCTCTGATTCCCACTACTCATGTTGAAAGTCGAATTGGGCATGTAAACAGTAAAGCAAAACGTAACTAAGTATGGGTTAATGAAAAAGAAAAGTTCAATTTAAAAAACAAAAGTACTAGGATTTATATATAAAATAAGAAATTTAGAAAAGAAAAAAAAGGGTACCCTATTTAAGTCAAGAAAGAGAGACACATAAATAAGTAAAAAGAGCACATCATTAACTTTTTTTAGACGACTTTTATTAAAAACTAGCAAGATGCTAGACAATTATAAGGAAATAATATTAGAATGTTGGAGTTAACAATTCCAGATAAAAATAAATCTACTTCTAGCATTACACCAAGTAAAAGAACTAGAAGTAATATCGTCAAAAATTACATCTTTCCTAGGTATGATTGAAGCAAACAGCAGCTTGTTCTTGTAGGACCAAATATACCACCACGAATTATAGAAAACACCCTCCAGGATGTATTTGATGTTAGAACCCAACCTAATGTCTGTAAACCAAGATAACCATTCCGTATATGACTCAAGTTGAGACCAAGGGAGATCCCACCAACAACAAATCAGTCGATAAATATCAGAAGCCATAAAGCATATGAACAAGAGGCGAGAAATATAGAGCACATCATTAACTACAATAATTAATTAATTTCACTTATATTTGCATATAATGAGGTTTGAAATGTCCGTGTTTCGTGACGGAAATAAGGTTAACAGTTAAAAATCTAAAAGTTAATTGGATAAGGGTTAAAATAAAAGTAATCAAATTCAAAAGTTAAAATATATATATAATTAAAGTCTAGGGTAAAAAATAAAAGTGTTATAATTGATCGTCTAATGAAAAATATTTAAGTAATTATAACAGAACGGATGATACTATTCATTAAAAAAATTTGTTTTAAGGGAATCGCGCATATTACAAGCCTTGGCATTTGTTTACTGTTTCGTTATAATCTTTATTTACACATTACTTATAATCTGTTTGTTATTCATTTACGTGAAAATTTGTATTTTGTTTAATTATAAACTATATAACATTCCTACAATAAATATTTAATAAAAATATGTAGATGTCAACGTCATATATCCGGTTGATATAGAAAAAAGCACACATGTGATTACATACTAAATATGAATAGTATTTAATGTATAATAATCGGTTGAAAACCAAAATAACCTATATAAGGGTAGTTTGTTAAGTTTGATGATGACAATGTCCGATAACATGTGAAGAAAAGTGGTCGGAAGAAGAGGACGGGGGAGTAGTGCATCCGTGTCTACTCACTCCCGTGGGATTCCAAGAACAGCAAAAGACTTTGCTCGTTTACATAGGCCGAGCATTCCTAGCCTCTTTCTTTAGTTCCGTCACTATTGTACGTCTTGTCTCAAGATAATTTTCATGTTTAAACACACAATGTATAATTATTATTTTGGATAAATCAAATATCACTTATACACCTTAAAACCTCTTTTAAAATAGTAATCTAGACTTTTATTTAGAACCTACATTATTAGAACCTCTTTGAAACATATTATAATCACATATGTGGAAAGATCTATAGATGAATATGGGTCTATGTGATCTGTATCTCGTTCCGTGACATATTTATTAACTTCCTTATGACCAAGTTGATGGAATCGTTATAATGCCAAGATCTTGAATTCCCAACCATGTGGTCAAATAGTCATCACGATTATTTATTATTATAGTTACTATCATAATAAATGATAATGTAATGTAAGGTACGATAAACAAACCATAACTAAATAATAAAAGTAATAAAAGAATAGGTGTTAATAATGACTACTTTATGGCTGGTTTCTAAAAAGTAATATTATTGAATAACTTTAAAATAAGTTTTTTGTATTTTTGGGATAATTTATTCATTAATGATAGTATAATTTTTTTTTTTTAATATTTATTATTTTAGAGACCACCTTTAGCGTAATCAATATATCAAAACCCTGAAATAAGAATTTTAATAATGATCATCTTAAGGGGTCTCAAAAAAGTTATTAGACTCTATATATTGTCATACAATACCAAAACAAATATAATATTTTCATTAATGATAATACAATTAAATTATACATAATATTAAAAACGTAAAAGAACATAACAAAACCCTTAGATTGGAATCTTAATTATTGAAAGTGAACATCTTTTGTAACCAAAAAGATGAAAATCTGCACTCATGTAACTCCACCTTTTGCTCTAGCGTCTTTCTAGTAGGTTAATACATTATGAAGAACATTAAAACAAAGATCATAACCCTTTTTAGAATGTTCAAATCTCAATATACAATTTATGAGCGATGAACTTTTGCAATGATGTCGACGAGTAGTTACGAGGAAGGACGGGAGCATGGAGCAAGTCGCGTCTAATTATTAGTATTTGGTTTCGTAGTGGGATGAATATAATGCATATATTTGAATATGACTAAACCAAAGACTTGGAAAGCAGTCTTTAAACAAGTTCGAACTATCCCTTTACATCTGGCTAAAGTCGAATTAGGAGTGTGAAATTATAAAGAAGTCAAAAGGAGTAAACCAATAGTCCAATACCAACAAACTACGGATTTAAAAAATAAAAGTTTAAATAATAAAAAAAGAAACAAAAAAAAGGGGGAAAAAGGTATAAAAATAGGTAAGAAAATAAAAAAAGAAAATAAAGAAAAGAAAGAAAGGTAATGTTTGAATCATTATCAAAGTAGTCTAGTGATAAAAGGTTTGGATATTCTTAGTGCACTCGTAATGTTATGGACTTTTGCTATGTCATGGTACATCAAATTTTCATAAGCCTGAATTTCATATAAACTTAGGATGCTACTCATATAAACTTAATCAAGTTTATAACTATTCCCCTATATCCTCTTTTTGATTATTTATAGAAGACTTTAAATTTATGTGGATAAAAACTTTGTGCTTATGGTTTATGAAAGTCAATATGGATAAATCTCACATTCTCTTTTATCTATAAACTTTCATAAACTTTCAAAATAATATTTCAAAATAATAGATTGACAAACATCATAAATGTCACATAAATTTATATCACTATAAACTTTGTTATAAACATTTCATTACGGATGCTCTAATAGATGTGTTATATTCGAATCTCCGTAGACAAATATCTTCTCAATTAGGCCATGTCAGAGTTAAAGACTCGTCCTTCGTGAATAACCAGAACATAGAAAAACCTCTTCGTTTATCGTTTTCGGTTATACTCTTTACAACATTACTTATGTTAGGTCCTGATTTTCAACGAAAAGAAAACGATTCCATAGATTGATCAATGCAGAAGCATAAACTTAACAGCATCATTGAAACACTTGTATTGAGGATAAATATCTTCATAATATAAAGTATCATAATCAACTCTTTCGTAGTTATAGGCTTTGCATTCGTAATAGTATGATCGAACATGGAGATCATTGTATCCCAACAACTTAACATGGTGGAGGTTACTGATATATATAATAAAGAGATTGTATTCATTAGGGTTGAGATACTTATTTGCTCTACTAATCTGGTTAGCTAGTGGGTCGTCAAACATTTTTGCTTGGAACGTTAGACTAAGTCGAGTGAAGTATTATTCATATGCTTTTTCTCTCGTACAATTGATTTGTAGATAGGTTTTGTTTTTTGGGACTAATTGTAATTCGGTAGTGACAATCCGAGAACATGATGGCTCCGTTTAACTTAAGTATTTTGAAATGTTACCATTTATTAGAAGCTTCGATCTTTTAAAGCCTAAAGGTGGCTATGAAGACATGGTATCTTTTTGCCGAATTGAAGTTTGGTGATCGAACAAACATTAAAGGTAGTTACAAATGTCGAAGTAGGTTTGTTTTGTCTTATACTTTAAAATTGATTAAAATGATATACAGAACAAAATTGACATCAATATCATAGTATCCAATTGATAAAGAAAAATGAATTAAGCATATGTCATTACAAATTGAATCATTAAACATAAATATATATTGGTTGACAAATTATGATATGAGATACCTTAACTAGGGTCATGAAGTTGATTACTCGCCTAACATTCATATTAAACAGCTATTAGTTACTAGGTAGTTGACATATATGTTGCTCGATAGGACGGCAGAAATCGTAGAATGGCTTATACATTTTTAATAAATTAAAATTTAAAATAAACGACTACGGATTAGTAATGTGTTCACGTTATATATAGGCTATGCTTAGTAACACTAGTTACATACAATTTATTATATTTTTAGAGATAGAGGAAATGTTTTTTGTTATTAAAATAATACTCCGTATTATTTATAACTTTATTTTATATAAATCGGTAAAACATATTAATTTTTTTTTACATGTTTTAGGTTCGAAAATTTTTAAATAAACATTTAAAAGAAGAGATTCAAAAACAGCTAGGATATATTCTGTTAACCACATAAATAGGAATCAAATGTCTATTTTGATAACCCAAAGAGCAAACTCTCTCGTTAGTTTATGTTTTCAACAATAATAAATTTTAAAATTGACCAATTAAAACATATAAAGTCAATGATTTTATATTTATTCTATGTTCCATAGAAACAAATATGTCAATATTATATCTATAGTTGTTGCGAAAATACAATAATAATATTTATAAAAGTTAGTTTTTCATATAATAACTCTATAAATAGATTCCCATTAACTTTGGATTACTCACAACCTAAGAACAATGGAGTTTTTATTTCTTGTTCTATCTTCCATTGTGTTCTTCTTCCTCTTCCATAGCTTTGATCTCTACCGTAAACGAAACCTACCGCCGGGCCCTAGAGGTCTCCCCGTCATTGGGAACCTACTTGACCTTGGACCGAAGCCCCACGAGTCGTTAGCCAAGCTTTCCCAAAAACATGGTCCGCTAATGACCATTCGATTGGGAAGCATCACAAGTGTGGTAGCGTCTACTCCAGACGCTGCCAGAGAAATCCTTCAACGCAATGACGAGGCGTGCTCGGGACGTATTGTCCCGGACGCTGTCACTGCGTTGGATAGCCATGATTCTGCAGTGTTATGGATTCCCACAAATGATGAATGGCGAACCATTAGAAAAGCCCTTAACACGTACCTTACACACCAACACAAACTAGACTCTCTCCGCGACCTTCGCCAGAATGTCGTGGAGGGGATGCTGGATTTCCTTAGGGAATCCGGACAAAAGAGTGCAATGGTGGACATTGGAAACTTAGCATTCGCGGTTGCATTAAACCAAATGTCGAACACGTGCATTTCGCAAAATGTAACTACTTACGAGTCTGATGACATCGGGGGGTTTAAAACGGCCGTGAAGACATTGATGGAAGTCGATGGGAAGTTTAACATAGCAGACATATTCCCAGTGTTGAAACCTTTGGATCCACAAAACATTCGCCAACAGGCGAAAACCGCTTATGATTGGTTTGATAAAGTGACCGAAGGTTTCATAAGTGAAAGATTAAAACACCGAGAGTCGAAGCTTCCCAGGTTTTGTGATATGTTGGATTCATTGCTGGATTATAGTGAAGAAAATGAAGCAGAATTTAATCTCATACACATTAAAACTCTACTTGTGGTAAGTCCTCCTTCAATTCTCATACACATTAAAACATGTTTTTATATATATTTGTACTTAATCAATAACTAACCTTTACATTTAAGCTTCGGAGTTTAAGGAAACCATCAAATCTACATATTTTTATCGCGTGTGTTAACAAATAAATCACAACCTATATGACTGTGGTTAGCAACACTCAAATTCAAAATTAATAAATATTTTGATACATATTAAATTCAAAAGTTAAACAATAATTTTGAATAGAATAATAAAAATTAGTTTCCTGTTGTCCGAGATTTAAGTAGATAACTAAGATGGTTTAACAGTTTTTGGAGGGTTTAAAAAGTTCTTTTTTTCATTATCTCATGTTTTTTTCATTTATAAATATTTTCTTAGAACGAGACTCAAATTAACAATATACCAATTGATAGGAAAAGATAACTGTAAAATAAATTAAAAATATTAAACCTAATACCTTTAAAATATTATAAATTTCCCAATAATAAAAAAATAAAAAAGTAAAAAATAGCTTTTCAGGAGATTTTTTTAGATTTGATTTTAAATATGTTGAAAGTGACTACATTGTTAAAAAAAAATGTTAGGAATAAAAGATGATGAACTTTTGTAAGTTGTAACATAGAAATAATGTTTTATTTAGACTTGTTTCAAAACTATGTGGAAAAAATTGATTTTGCTAATGAAAATTAAATTTCATGCAGGATCTATTTTTAGCTGGAACAGAAACGAGTTCAAACACAACAGAATGGGCAATGACCGAATTGTTACTTAACCCTGATATGTTCTCAAGAGTACGTGAAGAAGTCTCTACGATAATTGGAGAAGACGGGAAAATCAAAGAAGCCAAAATCCTTGACTTGCCTTATTTGCATGCTGTTATCAAAGAAACTATGCGACTTCATTTATCCGTGCCTTTATTAGTACCTCACAAAACCGAGATTGAAGTGAAGCTAGGTAAATATATTGTACCAAAGAACACACAAATTTTGGTGAACGCATGGGCTATTGCACGAGACCCAAGCTATTGGGATAAGCCGTTGATGTTCAAACCAGAAAGGTTCTTGCAAACCGACTTGGACTACAAGGGGCAACATTTTGAGTATATACCATTTGGATCAGGGCGAAGAATGTGTCCTGGAATACCCTTAGCTCATAGGGTTGTAAGTTTAATGGTGGCGTCGTTTGTGTATCATTTTGATTGGAAACTTCCTCATGCTCGAGAAGAGATGGACATGAACGACATTTTTGGACTTACATTGCTTCGAGCGACACCTCTCCTTGCAACTCCTATGCCCGTCTAATAACTTAATAAGCTTTGAGCTCTTATTGTCTAATAAGAAATAATTTTTAGTTAACCATTTATATTATGTTTTCTAATAATATAGTTTGAAGAATTTGCTGTAAAAATGTTTGGATGGCTACAATTTTATATTTAAACAATCTATTGAAATACGTAATCACATCTCATGGAAATATGCGATCCATGAACATGGTCATGTGCTATATATGTATTTCATTATTGGGATAACTAAAATTATGTCTGATACAGATAGCCATTTTATTATTTTATTTATGAACTATGTGAATACATAAATATAATAATATCTGAGTTTTATGTTAACATAAATAATTAATAGTAAATATAGATATGTGTTTGTATAGGTTTTGATTAGAATGTAAGAATTTACAAAGCGGTAGAAGACAAGCGGACAACAAGCTACGCCGTTAACCTTTTTAACTGCCGTCGCTAACCCTTTAAAATACTCATATGACATACAATTTATCTTATAACATGTTGAGGACAGAGCCAACAAGAAAATTATAGCCTCTTTTTTTGTTGTAAATGTTTGTCAGACCACTCGTTAGAGTTGTTTTTTTGTCAGACCACTTGTTAGAGTTGTTAGGTACTCTAGAAAAATCCCAGTTAAATGGGTGGAGAGTATGGAATGGTGTATTTATTGTGAAGTATTATTAATAAAGACATGGTAGATAAGAATAAACGGATAAATGGGGAAGAAGTTATGTTGAGAATATGTAGAGAGCGGATATTGTTTTTAGAAAAAATGATATATATATCTACTTGTATGACTACTAATATGTTTAATAAATTCAAATTATTATACCAAATGTATTGAACAGAGGAGAAAGAAATTGTTTATATACACATAGTTTGTACAACATTTGAATACATCTTTAATATATAATAAAAAAGAGGCCTTAAATGCCACATGGCGAAGTAAGATCCGTTGGATGGTTTAACCTCTTTGATGTCAGCCGTTAGATCAGATTGATGATGTCATCAAAGATTATTTTCATTTTACACTCTTTTACAATACATAATTACATTCTCTCTTTTATTCAATCTTTACTTAAATAAAAAACATAATTATAATTTATTTATAGAATCATTTACTTTGGGATATAATTTACCTTATTATTATTCTAAAATCTTGTAACACAAAATATCAAACCATGTGTATAAAAATAAAGGTGTATATGTTATTATAACTATAAACAACATTTGTATAAACGCAAAAATATATATATATATATATATATATATATATATATATATATATATATATATATATATATATATATATATATATATATATATATATATATATATATATGGAAAAGTGAATATGGGGCTGTTACACATGTAAGCTTACATGCAAAACTCATCAAAAAATATGCCGTTTTGTTAAAAATTCTTCAAATCTATATAATTTTAATCATATTTAATAAACTAACTTTACAAATTTTTATCTATTTACATCTTTTTCTTCATTAATCGTGTATTTCAAAAAAATAAGTTTTTTTGTCATCACTGGGCATCTATCGAAGTCACTTTTTATAACTTCTTCATAATAAACAATGACCCCCTGCATTTTGGGGATCACCTCTCCCTTGATGAATATAGGACAAATCAAGCGTTGAAAATCATTTAAACCACCAAAAGACATAGTTTTTAATGAGTTTTGCATTTAAGCTTACATGTGTAACAGCCCCATATTCACTTCCCCCATATATGTATATATATATTCTACGTACAACACTATTTTCTCATAATAAATTAAAATCTAAATAAAAGTAAAATTAATGACTACTAATATAGTAGTATGTGAAGTAGGTATGTAAATAATTTCTATAGATACCTACTTATATGACTACTAATATACCTACAAAGCAATCCTGTTCCCTAGGCTTGTTCATTTCACGTAGCTAGCATCATATAGTTAGCAAGCCGTAGAGTCAATACGAAGCAAAACTCGACTCTCGTTTATTGACGGAACTCAGGAGCTTGGGTGTGTAAATAATTTTGATCTGCTGCTTCTTTTATTCTTGTTAATATTAAATTTTATTTTCGTATCATGATGTTTGATTCTCCGACCACTAAAAATCAAAATAATATTTAACATATATTTAATTAAATGTAATTTAAATACTAGTATTTTTAAACTTGTTTGGCACTATTCCGAAGCCCCGATGGCCAATAGGTATTCTCGTCTCCCCTAGAATTCTTTTTTCATTTTTTTTTCTTTAAAGGAAGTTTTTGGTTTGTATATGGTTTTATACAACACATTTGAATTATTTTTCTTTTTTAACCATAAAGGAAGCGAAAAACCTGTTTGGCACTATTCCTAAGCTAGGATTCTTTGTTCGTTTTTTCTTTCTCTAAAGGAGGTTTTTGGTTCGTATTTGGTTTTATAAAACACATATGAATTATTTTTTTATTTTAACTATAAAGGAGGCTTCGCTGCAACGCGTGAATATTCCCTCTCATTTTATACATATCTAAATGTGTTGAACATAACACAAAAATCAATATATACTAAAACACGTTAAACTAATGAAGTAATGAAGCATATATATAGATGCAC
>CAJVGC010000582.1:14041274-14062646 GCA_910822075.1 Senecio squalidus
TCCATCTTGTTTACGCTTGAGCATAGTACACGGAGCTCCAAAGGGTTCCAAGTACTGTAAATTAGGCTTTCTTTGCTGCAACAATTCATAACAAGTTTTCCCGTGTCGCTTCACTACTAGCACTCGGTTTAAAGTGAAACAAGCATTAGCTACCGCTTCATTCCAAAAACGTACCGGTAGTGTCGAATCAGCTAGCATTGTCCTAGCTGCTTCAATCAACGTTCTGTCCTTTCTTTCTGCAACCCCGTTCATTTGTGGAGTATAGGCTGCACTGAATTGTTGTTGAATTCCTCTGTCCTTGCATAAATCTTCCATCCTCTGATTCTTAAATTCTGTACCGTTATCAGTTCTAAATCGTCGAATCTTTAACTTGTACAGTGTTTCCAACGAAGTAACTAGCAGCTTGATATTCTCGTATGTTTCAGATTTCTCTCGTAAAAACATGACCCAAGAGAATCGAGAATAATCATCAGTCACCACCAAACAGTATCTATCCCCTGCAACACTCGAATACTTGATAGGGCCAAACAAATCCATGTGCAGAAGTTCAAGCGGAGTGTCGATTGTATGGAACTTCTTTACCATGTGAGACTTTTTGGACTGCTTTCCCTTCTTGCATGAAATACAGGCTTCCGGCAACTGAAATGTTTTCACATTAACTCTCATAACCAAATCCTTGTGCATCAAATGATTCATCTTTCTCAAACTAAGGTGTCCCATACGTTTGTGCCACAAGATAGATTCACGTTCAGTAGCTTTCGAGACAAAAGCTTGATGTTCACTCGAATTCACAGTAGTCTTCGACATGTCGAGCACATACAAATCTCCAACTCGTGGTGACGTCATAATAACCAAGTGCTCTGGAATCACAAATTCTTTCTTCATAATGTAACACTGATTCTCGTCAAAAATCACCTTAAACTTCTTGTCGCAAACTTGAGAAACGGACAACAAGTTGTTGACCAATGCTTGAACATAATTCACTTTATCAAAGCTTAATTTGTTATTTGCAACTAATCCCTGAGCAGAGATATAACCTCCCTTATCTCCAGCAAAAGAAACATAACCTCCTTTAATTGTTCTGACATTTGAAAGTAGCTTTATATTCCCTGTCATGTGCCTAGACGCCCCACTATCAACAATCCAGGTATTCTTGATAGGATCATAGACGACCTGCACAACAAATTGAAATTATTAATTCCCAATGCAAACCCAAGCCTTAATAGCCTTGGGTTTGCCATCATCACCTAAGAACTGTAAGTCAACCCATTGTCCCTTGGAACCATCAGACTCGTTTGAAGGTCCAGCACCTTTAGTTTCATTCTTAGCTTTCCATGCACGTTTGACATAGACAGTTGGTGATATTGACCGTTTTTCAATTTGTTTAACAGTAGGTTGCTGTTTGGATTTACCAGCAGGAAGCAACTCACTGTTTTGTTTAGGAGATGATGACCTATTGTTTGAAAATCGATTTCGGTTTGGGCTTGAAAAGCGATTTCCAGTGGACATTCTATTTTGGTCAACATTATTCCTAGGCCTTTGTTTCAAATTTGGACAATTATAATTAACATGGTCTTTCTCCCCACAGTCAAAACAAGTTCTCCATTCGTTAAGATTTTGAGAACTTTGCGTCATTCTCCGGTGGTGTGTATGAGGTTTGGAGAACATAGCATTTGGACGCATGAAGCCGTTATGTTGTTGAACATTTTGTGGCTTATGGGGGTTGGTGTTTCTCAAGTGAGGTGGGATGAATTTTCCTTGATTAATTTCTTTTGTCTCAGATGTGATTGATGATTCTCCGGTTTTAACAAATTTTGGTCCTTTAAGGTCAGGTCTTTTCAAAATTCTAACTTGTTTAGGTTGATTTGAAGCTTTATTTGATGACTGATAACCTAAACCAGTTTTATCGTGAGACTTGCGACCAAAATCTGTTTTATAAGGTAACTGACGACCCAAACCTGAACCCTTTTCTTCCTCATCTGAGTCAGAAACCTAATCTTCAACTATGACAGTTTCTTTCAACTTTTCGTTTACATCACTTTTAGCATGGACAGTAGGCGTTGGGCAATTGGTGTTTGGACACTGGGGGTTTGAACAGCTGGGTCTGGTTGTTGAAGAATGAATTCAACATCCCCTTCCTCCTTTGGAGCCTTAATCAGTGTGTTAAAGATAGGAGGTGGACAAGCTTTGTAGTCAACCCCTGGTTTCCCTTCCCCATTTTCAGGACGTTTTTCTTTCAAAATGTGATCCAAAAGATATGATGCAGTGGAGTAACTTCTAACTTGTTGGTTTAAAGTTTCAAAACTGATTTTAACAGAAGCATTTTCACGTTTAAGAGCATCAATATCTTTTAAATATTTGTTAATCGAGTCCTGTTTGTTTAACAAAGCAATTTCCAAATCACTAACTTGTTTTGCCAAAAGTTTGTTCTTTTCTGAAAACAATTTTTCATTTCCCTTAACGATTTTGTTTTTACGAAGTTCATCAACAAGATTGTTATTTTCTTGGCTAAGCTCATTTACTCGTTTGTCTAACACAAAACAATTAGAACAGGAAGTTACTTTAGTTTCAGATTGTACCTTTGATGACTCAGTAGTACCAGCCATCATTGCAAACTCCCTTTTGATCACTGGTGCTTCTGATTCTGCTGAAGATTCCTCAGATGATTCTTCAGATGTAACAGACTCCTCCCCGTCACTTTCTTCATTCAGATTCAAAATCTTTACAACATTTACTTCAGCATCAGATGGATTGGTTTCAATTTGAAATTGCCAATCCAAACCTTCGTCAGATTGAAAAACTAAGGCCTTAACATCTGAATTTTCTGTGCCAGTAGACATATTCGAACCAGTCGTCACCAAAGCAGTGTTCTTGTTCACCTCAGGAGCATTTCTGTTCACATTCCTGTTTTGTTGATCTCTGAACGGATTCTGAACAGTCCTTGGTCGTTTTGGCTTTTCACAGTTACGAGCAAAATGACCCTTTTCTCCACAATTGTGACAAGTAATAGCTGACATGTCGAAACCATACTTCGTTTCCTTATTAGCTCCGATAGTGTTGCCCGTCTTCTTCACGTACTCTTTTGCCCTCCTAACCAGATTAGCGAATACCCACATAATGTCAATTCGTTCCATCTCATCACGATCAATCTGCTCATAATCCTCCCCAGTTAAGTGTATGTTTCCAATTTTACCCTGCAGTAGTGTATCATAGGATCCAACTAAGGCACTCAACATAGCCATATCTTCGTTTACACTTTCAACATTTCCTTTATGAAAATGCTCGATCTTCAAACTGGTAAACGCTGATTCTGAACTTGCTTGAGCTTGAGACTTCTGAACCGGAGTACTTTGACTTGAACTTGAGTTGGAACACCCTGAATTTCCTGAATGAGTTGAGGCGTTAGCAGAAAACGCTGTCTTCAGTGGGGCATGAGTAGGAGTGGCTGGAGTGGGATCAGCATAGTACAGTGAGGGATCTTGAGTGTGTCCCTTTCTTTGAGCACGAAACTTATCATCCTGCTCCTTCTCTCTTAGCTTTGTAAATAAATCATTCAAAGTTGTGCGAGCAAGATACCCACTTTCCTTTAACATCTCTATATATCCATTCCAGCTGTCTGGCAAAGCGTCCGCAAAACACTGTACTCTCTCTGCACCAGTTGTAACCACCGAATATCCGTTCATCTCGCTAATCAAATGTTGAAAACGTCTGATAAGGTCGAACAGTGATTCTCCATGTAGGCAAGTAAAGTTATCAAATTCCTTTTTCAGTGCTCTTCCCTTCATTGACTTCAACTTGTTGTTTCCCTCACAGTCCAATTCAAGAGCATCCCATAACTGTTTCGATAGCTTGTGAGTCTTGTACTGATGAAACACAGATCTAGGAATAGCTTGACATAAATGAGAATAAGCCTTTTTCTCAATGTCGTAACTCTTCCTTTGTTCCTCTGAATATCTGTGAAGGGCAATAGGATCTCCATTTTCACTAACTGGTTCAGCATATCCATTTTGA
Organism: Senecio squalidus; assembly: GCA_910822075.1. Taxonomy (NCBI): domain Eukaryota; kingdom Viridiplantae; phylum Streptophyta; class Magnoliopsida; order Asterales; family Asteraceae; genus Senecio; species Senecio squalidus. Next base: position 14,045,286 of record CAJVGC010000582.1, read on the forward strand.
ATCATATCCCACATTTTTGAATCCATTCCTTGGATGTGAATTTCGAATCGAGGTTTCCAGTGTGGGTAATCGTCCATAGTGATGAGTTTTAGGACCTTATTTATGCTTCCAGTTTCAGCATCATTGATTAGCATTTCAGACATTTTAGTGTTGGTACTTGCCATTGCGTAATCCATTTAAAATTCTAAAATTAAGTCTGATTCAGGTTCATGCGAATGAATTGCTGCTACGTACGAACGAGAGTGATTCGTACGAATGAGACAGAAAACCTAAACTCTATACGAATGAGTAGTTCGCACGGATGAACAGATTGATACGCACGAATGAGAATCCTGTTCGTACGGAGGAAACCTATTCGTACGAATGAACTAAACTTTAAACTTTTTAGACAAAAACTTTGGTTCGCACGGATGAGATCCTATTCGTGCGAATGACACTTCTATTCGTACGGATGAAAGCTAATCAAGAACTTGGTTCGTATGCGCCGCTGAAATATTAGGGTTTTGCTAAAATTCAATCTAGAACTCTATTTTTCTAACCAAAACGATTCCTATTTGCCCAGATCTTAATCTAAACTACCCAGAAACGTTTTAAGGTAACAAAAACAAGTTTTTGAACGTAAAATTCCAAACTTTAAGAAACAATAAAAAACGAAAAATCTTAAGAATCGCTAGATAAAAGTTGATTTCTACAACCAACGCTCTGATACCACTTTGTTGGGGTTGTACGGATCTTATAGTCAACGTTATATCACTAACCTAGCGGAAATAGACTAATGATTATCTAGCGAATATGAAACCTTCGGAAACGGAATCAAACCAACGATTGTTGATACGATCGGACCTAAGGAAGACTATTCGGATGATTGTTTAGACTTTACTAACACTTTGGAATACCAAGAAAACCTGCAGCAGCAATTCGGCACGAATGAAAAACCTAGCAAAAACCTTAACGCATGCTGAACCCTAAGCTGGTATATATAGGCCCAGCTTTTCATTCGTACGGATGTGATCTCATCCGTACGAATGACATCCTATTCGTGCGAACCATAACCTGTTCGTACGAATGTAACACCTTCATAAACAAACTGTTTATCTTTCTCGTTCGTGCGTACGTAACCTTCATTCGCACGGATATCATTCTTATCCGTGCGAACGAGTTTGAATATCATTTAAACATCACAAAACACATATTTGATTAATTCATAACAACGTAAACGTTAAAGCATATAATCAATCAAACATTCAATAGTAATATTCAATCAAACAATACAAAGACTGATATAAACGTTAATTACATACGAATCTAGTAACTACATAAATGCACCTACAGATATTATTATATTTATGTATTCACATAGTTCATAAATAAAATAATAAAATGGCTATCTGTATCAGACATAATTTTAGTTATCCCAATAATGAGATACATATATAGCACATGACCATGTTCATGGATCGCATATTTCCATGAGATGTGATTACGTATTTCAATAGATTGTTTAAATATAAAATTGTAGCCATCCAAACATTTTTACAGCAAATTCTTCAAACTATGTTTATTAGAAAACATAATATAAATGGTTAACTAAAAATTATTTCTTAGACAATAAGAGCTCAAAGCTTATTAAGTTATTAGACGGGCATAGGAGTTGCAAGGAGAGGTGTCGCTCGAAGCAATGTAAGTCCAAAAATGTCGTTCATGTCCATCTCTTCTCGAGCATGAGGAAGTTTCCAATCAAAATGATACACAAATGACGCCACCATTAAACTTACAACCCTATGAGCCAAGGGTATTCCAGGACACATCCTTCGCCCTGATCCAAATGGTATATACTCAAAATGTTGACCCTTGTAGTCAAAGTCGGTTTGCAAGAACCTTTCTGGTTTGAACATCAATGGCATATCCCAATAGTTTGGGTCTCGTGCAATAGCCCATGCGTTCACCAAAATTTGTGTGTTCTTTGGTACAATATATTTACCTAGCTTCACTTCAATCTCGGTTTTGTGAGGTACTAATAAAGGCACGGATAAATGAAGTCGCATAGTTTCTTTGATAACAGCATGCAAATAAGGCAAGTCAAGGATTTTGGCTTCTTTGATTTTCCCGTCTTCTCCAATTATCGTAGAGACTTCTTCACGTACTCTTGAGAACATATCAGGGTTAAGTAACAATTCGGTCATTGCCCATTCTGTTGTGTTTGAACTCGTTTCTGTTCCAGCTAAAAATAGATCCTGCATGAAATTTAATTTTCATTAGCACAATCAATTTTTTCCACATAGTTTTGAAACAAGTCTAAATAAAACATTATTTCCATGTTACAACTTACAAAAGTTCATCATCTTTTATTTCTAACATTTTTTTTAACAATGTAGTCACTTTCAACATATTTAACATCAAATCTAAAAAAATCTCCTGAAAAGCTATTTTTTACTTTTTTATTTTTTTATTATTGGGAAATTTATAATATTTTAAACGTATTAGGTTTAATATTTTTAATTTATTTTACAGTTATCTTTTCCTATCAATTGGTATATTGTTAATTTGAGTCTCGTTCTAAGAAAATATTTATAAATGAAAAAAACATGAGATAATGAAAAAAAAACTTTTTAAACCCTCCAAAAACTCTTAAACCATCTTAAATATCTACTTAAATCTCGGACAACAGGAAACTAATTATTATTATTCTTTTCAAAATTATTGTTAAACTTTTGTATCAAAATATATATTAATTTTAAATTTGAGTCTTTCTAACCACAGTCATATAGGTTGTGATTTTTTGTTAAGACACGCATTAAAAATATGTATATTTGATGATTTCCTTAAACTCCGTAGCTTAAATGTTATTGATTAAGTACAAATATATATAAAACATGTTTTAATATGTATGAGAATTGAAGGAGGACTTACCACAAGTAGAGTTTTAATGTGTATGAGATTAAATTCTGCTTCATTTTCTTCACTATAATCCAGCAATGAATCCAACATATCACAAAACCTGGGAAGCTTCGACTCTCGGTGTTTTAATCTTTCACTTATGAAACCTTCGGTCACTTTATCAAACCAATCATACGCGGTTTTCGCCTGTTGGCGAATGTTTTGTGGATCCAACGGTTTCAACACTGGGAATATGTCTGCTATGTTAAACTTCCCATCGACTTCCATCAGTGTCTTCACGGCCGTTTTAAAACCACCGATGTCATCAGACTCGTAAGTTGTTACATTTTGCGAAATGCACGTGTTCGACATTTGGTTTAATGCAACCGCGAATGCTAAGTTTCCAATGTCCACAATTGCACTCTTTTGTCCGGATTCCCTAAGGAAATCCAGCATCCCCTCCACGACATTCTGGCGAAGGTCGCGGAGAGAGTCTAGTTTGTGTTGGTGTGTAAGGTACGTGTTAAGGGCTTTTCTAATGGTTCGCCATTCATCATTTGTGGGAATCCATAACACTGCAGAGTCATGGCTATCCAACGCAGTGACAGCGTCCGGGACAATACGTCCCGAGCACGCCTCGTCATTGCGTTGAAGGATTTCTCTGGCGGCGTCTGGAGTAGACGCTACCACACTTGTGATGCTTCCCAATCGAATGGTCATTAGCGGACCATGTTTTTGGGAAAGCTTGGCTAACGACTCGTGGGGCTTCGGTCCAAGGTCAAGTAGGTTCCCGATGACGGGGAGACCTCTAGGGCCCGGCGGTAGGTTTCGTTTACGGTAGAGATCAAAGCTATGGAAGAGGAAGAAGAACACAATGGAAGATAGAACAAGAAATAAAAACTCCATTGTTCTTAGGTTGTGAGTAATCCTATTTATAGAGTTATTATATGAAAAACTAACTTTTATAAATATTATTATTGTATTTTCGCAACAACTATAGATATAATATTGACATATTTGTTTCTATGGAACATAGAATAAATATAAAATCATTGACTTTATATGTTTTAATTGGTCAATTTTAAAATTTATTATTGTTGAAAACATAAACTAACGAGAGAGTTTGCTCTTTGGGTTATCAAAATAGATATTTGACTCCTATTTATGTGGTTAACAGAGAATATCCTAGCTGTTTTTGAATCTCTTCTTTTAAATGTTTATCTAAAAAATTTCGAACCTAAAACATTTAAAAAAAATTAATATGCTTTACCAGTTTATATAAAATAAAGTTATAAATAATACGGAGTATTATTTTAATAACAAAAAACACTAATGTAATAAATTGTTTGTAACTAAACATAGCCTATATATAACGTGAACACATTTCTATAGTCGTTTATTTTAAGTTTTAATTTACTAAAAATGTATACAGTTTCTGCCGTCCTATCGAGCAACATATATGTCAACTACCTAGTAACTAATAGCTGTTTAATATGAATGTTAGGCGAGTAATCAACTTCATGACCCTAATTAAGGTATCTCAGATCTTAATTTGTCAACCAATATATATTTATGTTTAATGATTCAATTTTTAATGACATATGCTTAATTCATTTTTCTTTATCAATTGGATACTATGATATTGATGTCAAATTTGTTCTTTATATCATTTTAATCAATTTAAAGTATAAGACAAAACAAACCTACTTCGACATTTGTAACTACCTTAAATGTTTGTTCGATCACCAAACTTCAATTCGGCAAAAGGATACCATGTCTTCATAGCCACCTTTAGGCTTTAAAAGATCGAAGCTTCTAATAAATGGTAACATTTCAAAATACTTAAGTTAAACGGAGCCATCATGTTCTCGGATTGTCACTACCGAATTACAATTAGTCCCAAAAAACAAAACCTATCTACAAATCAATTGTACGAGAGAAAAAGCATATGAATAATACTTCACTCGACTTAGTCTAACGTTCCAAGCAAAAATGTTTGACGACCCACTAGCTAACCAGATTAGTAGAGCAAATAAGTATCTCAACCCTAATGAATACAATCTCTTTATTATATATATCAGTAACCTCCACCATGTTAAGTTGTTGGGATACAATGATCTCCATGTTCGATCATACTATTACGAATGCAAAGCCTATAACTACGAAAGAGTTGATTATGATACTTTATATTATGAAGATATTTATCCTCAATACAAGTGTTTCAATGATGCTGTTAAGTTTATGCTTCTGCATGATCAATCTATGGAATCGTTTTCTTTTCGTTGAAAATCAGGACCTAACATAAGTAATGTTGTAAAGAGTATAACCGAAAACGATAAACGAAGAGGTTTTTCTATGTTCTGGTTATTCACGAAGGACGAGTCTTTAACTCTGACATGGCCCTAATTGAGAAGATATTTGTCTACGGAGATTCGAATATAACACATCTATTAGAGCATCCGTAATGAAATGTTTATAACAAAGTTTATAGTGATATAAATTTATGTGACATTTATGATGTTTGTCAATCTATTATTTTGAAATATTATTTTGAAAGTTTATGAAAGTTTATAGATAAAAGAGAATGTGAGATTTATCCATATTGACTTTCATAAACCATAAGCACAAAGTTTTTATCCACATAAATTTAAAGTCTTCTATAAATAATCAAAAAGAGGATATAGGGGAATAGTTATAAACTTGATTAAGTTTATATGAGTAGCATCCTAAGTTTATATGAAATTCAGGCTTATGAAAATTTGATGTACCATGACATAGCAAAAGTCCATAACATTACGAGTGCACTAAGAATATCCAAACCTTTATCACTAGACTACTTTGATAATGATTCAAACATTACCTTTCTTTCTTTTCTTTATTTTCTTTTTTTATTTTCTTACCTATTTTTATACCTTTTTCCCCCTTTTTTTTGTTTCTTTTTTATTATTTAAACTTTTATTTTTTAAATCCGTAGTTTGTTGGTATTGGACTATTGGTTACTCCTTTTGACTTCTTTATAATTTCACACTCCTAATTCGACTTTAGCCAGATGTAAAGGGATAGTTCGAACTTGTTTAAAGACTGCTTTCCAAGTCTTTGGTTTAGTCATATTCAAATATATGCATTATATTCATCCCACTACGAAACCAAATACTAATAATTAGACGCGACTTGCTCCATGCTCCCGTCCTTCCTCGTAACTACTCGTCGACATCATTGCAAAAGTTCATCGCTCATAAATTGTATATTGAGATTTGAACATTCTAAAAAGGGTTATGATCTTTGTTTTAATGTTCTTCATAATGTATTAACCTACTAGAAAGACGCTAGAGCAAAAGGGTGGAGTTACATGAGTGCAGATTTTCATCTTTTTGGTTACAAAAGATGTTCACTTTCAATAATTAAGATTCCAATCTAAGGGTTTTGTTATGTTCTTTTACGTTTTTAATATTATGTATAATTTAATTGTATTATCATTAATGAAAATATTATATTTGTTTTGGTATTGTATGACAATATATAGAGTCTAATAACTTTTTTGAGACCCCTTAAGATGATCATTATTAAAATTCTTATTTCAGGGTTTTGATATATTGATTACGCTAAAGGTGGTCTCTAAAATAATAAATATTAAAAAAAAAAATTATACTATCATTAATGAATAAATTATCCCAAAAATACAAAAAACTTATTTTAAAGTTATTCAATAATATTACTTTTTAGAAACCAGCCATAAAGTAGTCATTATTAACACCTATTCTTTTATTACTTTTATTATTTAGTTATGGTTTGTTAATCGTACCTTACATTACATTATCATTTATTATGATAGTAACTATAATAATAAATAATCGTGATGACTATTTGACCACATGGTTGGGAATTCAAGATCTTGGCATTATAACGATTCCATCAACTTGGTCATAAGGAAGTTAATAAATATGTCACGGAACGAGATACAGATCACATAGACCCATATTCATCTATAGATCTTTCCACATATGTGATTATAATATGTTTCAAAGAGGTTCTAATAATGTAGGTTCTAAATAAAAGTCTAGATTACTATTTTAAAAGAGGTTTTAAGGTGTATAAGTGATATTTGATTTATCCAAAATAATAATTATACATTGTGTGTTTAAACATGAAAATTATCTTGAGACAAGACGTACAATAGTGACGGAACTAAAGAAAGAGGCTAGGAATGCTCGGCCTATGTAAACGAGCAAAGTCTTTTGCTGTTCTTGGAATCCCACGGGAGTGAGTAGACACGGATGCACTACTCCCCCGTCCTCTTCTTCCGACCACTTTTCTTCACATGTTATCGGACATTGTCATCATCAAACTTAACAAACTACCCTTATATAGGTTATTTTGGTTTTCAACCGATTATTATACATTAAATACTATTCATATTTAGTATGTAATCACATGTGTGCTTTTTTCTATATCAACCGGATATATGACGTTGACATCTACATATTTTTATTAAATATTTATTGTAGGAATGTTATATAGTTTATAATTAAACAAAATACAAAATTTCACGTAAATGAATAACAAACAGATTATAAGTAATGTGTAAATAAAGATTATAACGAAACAGTAAACAAATGCCAAGGCTCGTAATATGCGCGATTCCCTTAAAACAAATTTTTTTAATGAATAGTATCATCCGTTCTGTTATAATTACTTAAATATTTTTCATTAGACGATCAATTATAATACTTTTATTTTTTACCCTAGACTTTAATTATATATATATTTTAACTTTTGAATTTGATTACTTTTATTTTAACCCTTATCCAATTAACTTTTAGATTTTTAACTGTTAACCTTATTTCCGTCACGAAACACGGACATTTCAAACCTCATTATATGCAAATATAAGTGAAATTAATTAATTATTGTAGTTAATGATGTGCTCTATATTTCTCACCTCTTGTTCATATGCTTTATGGCTTCTGATATTTATCGACTGATTTGTTGTTGGTGGGATCTCCCTTGGTCTCAACTTGAGTCATATACGGAATGGTTATCTTGGTTTACAGACATTAGGTTGGGTTCTAACATCAAATACATCCTGGAGGGTGTTTTCTATAATTCGTGGTGGTATATTTGGTCCTACAAGAACAAGCTGCTGTTTGCTTCAATCATACCTAGGAAAGATGTAATTTTTGACAATATTACTTCTAGTTCTTTTACTTGGTGTAATGCTAGAAGTAGATTTATTTTTATCTGGAATTGTTAACTCCAACATTCTAATATTCTTTCCTTATAATTGTCTAGCATCTTGCTAGTTTTTAATAAAAGTCGTCTAAAAAAAGTTAATGATGTGCTCTTTTTACTTATTTATGTGTCTCTCTTTCTTGACTTAAATAGGGTACCCTTTTTTTTCTTTTCTAAATTTCTTATTTTATATATAAATCCTAGTACTTTTGTTTTTTAAATTGAACTTTTCTTTTCATTAACCCATACTTAGTTACGTTTTGCTTTACTGTTTACATGCCCAATTCGACTTTCAACATGAGTAGTGGGAATCAGAGAACACTTTCCGTGTCTTTGGTTTAATCATATTTATAATTATATGCTTAGTTACATCGAACTCCATCCCACGACACACCTTATCCGTCCTCATAGGCTCATATCCGCATGTCACAAATGTTGGAACAATGTGACGGTAAGAATACAATTGTATGATGCATCAAGATTTGGAACTTCGAATGCTTTTATGTATTTGAACTTCCAAATACATTTTGCGTAAAATAATGCACCATTGTATCATGATGTATAAACTATAAAGTCAAACTTGAGGGTATATGTAACTAACCAATAGAGGGAAGATTTTTATAAAGTCAAAACAATTTAACAGATTATCTAATTAAGAGAATGAAATATTCTTTTAAATAAAATAAAAAAAGATTATCATGCTTACCATTAAGTGAATAAAAAAGAAGCAATTCTTTTCTAGAGATTCAATGATTATTCATTTACTCGTTTCATATTATAGGACATGAATGAGAGAGTTGAAGTTCCATAGGTCATCTCCTTTGTAAAATTAAATGGGTTTTTTGAGAGATTAACAACAAGGCCCGACAACGGCAAAAAGGGGTATCAACAAAAGCATTTCTGTTGGGTTTTCAATCAAACATATATGTCGTGAAATGCATTTTTTTCTGACTGTTTCACAGATATTTTAGACAGTCACAAATTTTTCTAACGGATTTTGGGAATAAATTTAAACACTATTTCTCGACACGCCGATTAGATCGGAAAATTATAATATTATAGCAACAAACACTCTGTCACTAATCATATATTTTGTAAAATTGCTAAAAAAAAATGTATATTTATACTTTTCCTAAGAAATTTCAAATTAACAATTTTATAAACTAATTTAGAAGAAAAAAGAAATCTAAATCTCTTACAAACAAAAAAAATATACCAAATCACATAAAGCCCACATAATTTTGCTACATTATTGTAATTAATAGTTAAAACTTGAGACTTAGTTTTTAAAACTAGTTAGCCGAACGTCAAAAGAATTTATAAATGATCCAATATAAAAAAAAACTCGATTTCTATAAAACCATTATATTTATATAAAAAAAAAAGTATATGGATATAAGTGTGCATCTCCAAGCTTTCTAGATAGATAATTATGTTGTTGCCACGTTATATAGTTTTATAAATTAATCTTAACAGTGGAGGTCAAGGCCATAGTGATAGAACAAGAAGAAACAAAATGATAAATCTTCTTCTACGGTGGAGGTTCAACGGTAGTAGATTTTAGCTTGAATGAGAGTTTCAAGTTCGTGTTATGAGAGGTTGGATCTAGCTAGTACCATCCGTCGTTGAAGGGGAAGCCATAGATTTGGCTTTGAATTGAGGATTTATTGGTATGTGAACTCATATCGATCCATATTAAAACATGATAAATTTAACTGTTAGAAAAACGTTTAGTATTGAATGTAAGCCCAAGCCCGTATGTGGGCTTGGGCCCGTTAGGTTTATTTTTCCTATAAATATCTCCTATGTAAACGTTCTAAGTGTTAACTTTTAAGTATAACAAGAGGATATGCAGCCTTTTGAATTGTTTATATTGAGAATGAATAATGAAGTACATAAACAGGAAATCAACCTACCTATTTATAGCTGAAGTAGCAACAGCTACTAGAGCCTTATTCGCATAAACTAAACAACCATTATTTTAATATTCAAAACAACTACTAGCTAACTTTATTCCTGAAATGCTGCAACTGATCAAGACTTGTTAAACCCACGTGCCACATGCATAAAGTGTGCATGAATCATTCTCCAATACCCCCTCTTGATTCATACTCCAACACCCCCAGTTGAAAACGAAAATAAATGAACTTTTCCTTTGCCAGAGCCTTGGTAAAAATATCAGCAACTTGTTCCTCAGTTCGGCAATGCTCCAAAACAACTTGTTCTTGACTAACCATCTCACGAATGAAGTGGTGTTTGAGCTCTATGTGTTTAGTACGACTATGCATGACTGGATTCTTGGACAGGTCAATAGCTGACTTGCTATCACACTTGATCACTGTTGCTTTATCTTGTTCTTCTAATAAATCTTTCATAACTCGCCTCATCCATATAGCTTGACAGGTTGCATTGGTAGCAGAAATGTATTCTGCTTCGGTACTTGATAAGGCCACAGTAGGTTGCTTCTTTGAACACCATGATACAGCTCCATTTCCCAATGAGAACACATACCCAGAAATACTCTTCCTATCTTCAATCCTTGCTGCCCAATCACTATCAGAATAGCCACTGAAATTGATTTCCTGAGCCTTTTTGTAGAGAATCCCAAACTTGATAGTGCCCTTTAGATATCTCAAAACCCCTTTTGCAGCTCCTAAGTGTGTCTTGGAAGGAGCTTGCATAAACCGGGATAAGACTCCTACAGCATAAGCTATGTCTGGTCTTGTATGTGTCAAGTAAATTAATCCACCTACTAGACTCCTATACATTGTACTATCAACTTTAGATTCCCCATCATCTAGCTGGAACTTAACATAAGGACACATTGGCAGTATATCTTCTTTTGAGTTTAGCATCCCATGTTTATCCAACAGATTATAGGTATACCTTGTTTGACTTACAAAGATACCATCAGTTGTTTGCTTGACCTCCATACCTAGAAAATATTGTAAATGTCCAAGATCTGACATTTCAAACATTTGCTTCATTCCATTCTTGAATTCATTGACTAAGTCCTGGCTTGAGCTGACACAAATTATATCATCAACATACAGACAAACATATATCACATGATTTGCCTCAGTTTGTTTGACATAAAGAGTTGGTTCGTTGTTGCTTCTAGAGTACCCATTTCCTGTAAAGTATCCATCAATCTTTGAGTACCATGCCCTTGGGGCCTGCTTTAGGCCATACAAAGCTTTGTGTAACATGTAGCCCATGTCATGCCCTTCTTGACTTGTCACCTCAAACCCTCTTGGCTGTTCCACATAGATTTCTTCACTTAAATCTCCATTTAAAAAAGCAGATTTGACATCAAGTTGATGCACATACCACCCCTTCAAAGCTGCTATAGCAATTACCATCCTTATTGTTTCAAAACGAGCTACAGGAGCAAATGTTTCTTCAAAGTCCACTCCTTTTTCTTGAGAATACCCTTTGGCCACTAATCTTGCCTTGTAACGAACAACTCGTGCATCAGCTCCTCTTTTGGTTTTGTACAACCATTTCAGACCAACTACATTCTTCCCACTGGGTACTTGGACTAAAGACCAGGTATGATTCTTCTCTATAGCTTCTAGTTCCTCCTCCATGGCTTTTATCCATTCCTTCTTGCTAGTTGCTTCTTCAAATGAGTTGGGATCAGCAATGGTTAGGGCAAATTGGCACTCATTAATCTGTTCTGTGTTTGTATACAGATCAGTTAATGTTCTATATCTTCGTGGTGGAGTAGAAGAGTCGCTTGCTATGCTGGATTCAGTAGATGTAGATGAAGATGGGGTCTGACTTAGACTTGGTGATTCAGGTGGTGCAGCATCTGACTGATCATTAGTTGTACCACTTGTGGATGCCTGATTGACAGTTGAAATGTCATCAACACTAGTAGGAAAAGGATCCTCTAGTATGAGTTTGAAGGTGGCAACATCCATATTACATTCACTTTCCCAGTTCCACTTTTGATCTTCAAGACAAGTAACATCACCTGCACATTTTATAGTAAACTTTCTGGTAATGGGGTCATACAACCTGTATCCATTACCTTGTGGAGAATACCCAAGAAACACCATCTTTGAAGATCTGCTATCAAGCTTTTTTCTTCCATTGGCTGTAACATGACCATAAGCTACACATCCAAAGACTCTGAGATGTGTGACCTTTGGTTTAGAACCTGTCCAAGCTTCCATGGGAGTTCGTCCCTGGACTGCATTTGTGGGTGCCCTATTGATCACATGAATCACAGTTGCAACTGCTTCTGCCCATAGATAGTTAGGAAGCTCGTAGCATTTTAACATACTCCTTGCCATTCCCATTATGGTCCTGTTCTTGCGTTCCACCACACCATTGTGTTGGGGTGTGTGTGGAGCAGTCAACTCCCTCTGAATTCCTTGTTCTTCACAAAACGTATGGAAATCATTTGAGCAGAACTCTCCACCCCTATCTGTGCGTAGTACTTTGATGGATTTCCCACTTTGAAGCTCAACTAAATTCTTGAAGGTCTTGAACTTCTGCAATGCTTGAGATTTTTTTGACAAAAAATAGACCCAACACATTCTTGAGTAGTCATCTATAAGCAGAAAATAATAGAGACTTTTACCTAGGCTGGGCACATGCATGGGTCCACATAGGTCTGCATGGATTAGGGCAAGACAATGTGTACCTCTCCAGGAAGTAGCTGCAAAAGGCTTTCTTATTTGCTTGCCCATAAGACACCCCTCACAGACTTCATCAACTTTAATTTGAGGTAGCCCTACAACCATGTGGGTATCATGTAAGGACTTTAAACTACCAAAGTTCAAGTGTGCATACCTCTTATGCCACAGATGAGTGATGGACTTGGTGTTAGTGTGTGTTGTAGGTGAAGTTCTGGTAGCATCAAGAAGAAACATGTTGTTAGACGATACTAGTATCTTCATCAATTCTGTCCCATGTTTACTGATAACACACTTGTCATCTTCAAAGTGTAGAGCATACTTCTTTTTCATAAGTTGGCCAACACTTAGGAGATTGTATTCCAATTCTGGAGCATAGAAAACATCATCTAGAAGCTTGAAGGTATCTTTGCCTGTGAGAATCTTGACTGTACCTTTGCCTTCCACACTTAGCTTCTTTTTATTTCCCAACTGAACTTGGAGCTTAAATGATTCATTTAAGTTTGTGAAGATTTCTTTGAATCCAGACATGTGATTAGAGCAACCTGAATCAATAAACCATAAACTGTAAGCATTACTAGTATCATTAGTGGGTGTTACCAATGCGTGTTGCATCATAAACAGGTGTTGCCCTTCTGCATTGTCTTCGTGTTCATTAGCAGCTGCTAAATTAACTTGTTGCTCTTCATTGTACCAACAATCTTTGGCTATGTGACCAAATTTCTTGCAAATGTAGCATTGAGGGGACCTACTTCTGTCATTGCTTCTGCCTCTCCCTCTGCCTCTGAAATTTCCTCTTCCACGACCCCTATAATTATTATAATTTGGTCGATTGTTTTCTTGAATAACCTGCAATGCATGCTCTTCATTTGTCTCATTGTTGTCCAAGGCTCTACTGTTCAATCTTTCTTCTTGTGACTGTAGTGTACCCATTAGTTTAATGGGAGAGAGTGTTGAGAGATCACAGGTCACTTCTATTGAAGGCACCACATGATCAAACATTTGAGTGAGAGTTCTCAACACTTTTTCCACAATTATTCTATCTTCAATCTCTTCTCCATAAGCTCTTTTCTGACTGACTATGGCCATTACCCTTGAAAAGTAGTCACCTACAGCTTCTCCTTCCTTCATGCGTAGGTTTTCAAATTCTCTTCTTAGCCCTTGCAGTTTGACACCCATTACTTGCTCATCACCTTGATATTCCATCTGAAGAATCTCCCAACATTCTTTGGCATTTGTTGCAGCAGCAATTCTGGAAAACAGGTGCTCATGCACAGCCTGCTGAATTAAGGCCATGGCATATGCATCACGTTTCTTCAAGGTTTTGAGTCTGGTTGGATCTGGTTCTTCCAAGTTCAATCCTTCTGCTACAAGATCCCAAAGATCTCTGGATCTGAGGATGGTTTTCATGCGTATACTCCAGTGTTGATAGCCATTACCATTGAACACAGGAATGGGGGTTGTGGGTGGGTTGGTGGTTTGATCAGCCATGAAAAATAATGAGTGAGAGAGAGAGAGTAGTATGATAAGCCTCAAAGGATTCGAGTGAGGCTCTGATACCACTGTTAACTTTTAAGTATAACAAGAGGATATGCAGCCTTTTGAATTGTTTATATTGAGAATGAATAATGAAGTACATAAACAGGAAATCAACCTACCTATTTATAGCTGAAGTAGCAACAGCTACTAGAGCCTTATTCGCATAAACTAAACAACCATTATTTTAATATTCAAAACAACTACTAGCTAACTTTATTCCTGAAATGCTGCAACTGATCAAGACTTGTTAAACCCACGTGCCACATGCATAAAGTGTGCATGAATCATTCTCCAATACTAAGGTGATGAAATATAACAATTCTTCCACAAAACCCGACTCTTAATTTCTACATGGTATCAGAGTAGGTTACGTTCAAACGTGCATGTTCGAACTAGTCAACCAACCCAAACGAACCCAAACGACTAGTGAAACCTCACACACGACTTGTGTGTTCGGATGTAAAATCAACACATACGACTTGTGTTATTCGACCAGAAACCAAGCAAAAACGAATAGGAAATTACCTCATTCGACTGAAGTTTGTTCTACTTCGAACTTGGTCATTCGATTACCAAGAAAACTCATCACATTCGAACTAATAGGTTCGATTGAAGACTCAAGCAACACGAATTGTAATATCCGACTGGAAAAAGGTGCCATTCGACTTACAATTGAACTCACACGACTCAGCAATTCGTCTAGTTACAATATCCGCCGCCTAGTCTGTAGTTCATACACGAATAACAATCCGCCGCCTAGACTTAGCACCTTCCCTATTCGAATACCTATTCAGCTATTCGATCAGCTTCTCTCATTCGGACAAGAATCATTCGACCACAAAAGCAGTCCGTTCGATTTCGAATTAAGAACCATTCGACCACCACCAAAGCAGTCCTTAGGTTTTTTTTTCCTTTCGACCAGCAAGGCCCAATTTCAAATAGAGCCCAATACACAATGATTTGGGCCTGGTTTATCTAATCAAATAATTTGGGCCAAAACAAGTTTCCAAATCATATTTTAAACAAGTTAAACAATTTAAACAATTTAAACCAACCATGGCTGAGGCAAACAATAACGATCTTGCAATGCAACTAATGAATTTGCTTCGTAATGGAGCACCGAACCAGTTTCAGAACCCAAAACCAAACCCGACCGATCAACTCAAGATTAGTTTAATGTTGACAAGCAACAACTATCCGTTATGGGCTCGTATGATTCGAGTAGCTATTGGGGGAAAATCGAAAGTGTATCTCAATCACCTCACTGAAAACCCTCCCGCCATCACTGATGAAAAATACGATGAGTGGGAACAGGCCGATCTTGTGGTTTTCTCGTGGTTAATTCAGAACATCGAAACTAGCATTGCAAGTAATCTTACTGAATTTCCCACAGCGAAGTCACTATGGGAAGCCCTCGCGGTTACTTACAGCAGCGGGAAAGATAAGTTACAAACTTTCGATCTCCATGTTAAAGCAAATGAGTTTAAACAACAACAACTACCACTGGAGGAGTTTTGGATAGGGATGCAGGGAATTTGGGGAGAAATTGATCGTCGCGATCCTAACCCGATGACTTGCACAGCTGACATAGCCACATATAATCTAGTTCGATCTGAAACAAAGTTGTTCCAGTTTCTGAACGGACTTGACCGAAGGTATGACCCAATTAAACAGGAAATTCTTCGTTCTGATCCGCTTCCATCTCCCGAGACCGCTTATGCTACGGTCAGAAAAGAAAAAGCTCACCAAGCTATTATTGACGGGAACCATGAGGCAGATATGGGTGTGGCAGCTGGGCTTAATACCACCGGCGATGGAGCAGGGCTTGTCTCTAAGAATTATCGATCTGAAAAACCGGCATTTCGACCCCAATCAAAGGTCGATAAAAGCAAGCTCAAGTGTGAAGAGTGTGGTATGTCAAAACACACCAAAGATCAATGCTTTAAGATTGTCGGATATCCAGACTGGTGGAATGAGAATCACAAGACCTCCAAGACTGGAAAAGTTGCGGCCGCTATAGGAAGCAGTGAAACTAGAGGAGGAGGAGGAGAGACAAGTACGGATGGCGCACCAGATCCAGGTATAGGGTTTGGTTGTTCTATACCAAACCCTCCGGGTAATGACACCTTCCTAAATCCAAAAAGTTTTAATAAAAACTTACTCGATAGGTTAAATGATTACGATTTAAAAAAGGAAAAATATGAGTCTTCTTCTGGCAAAGCTCATGTTGCAACCAAAGATTCTAAGTGTACTTCTTGGATCTTTGATTGTGGTGCCACCGATACGATGACGTTTGATATCACCGATCTAACGTCAAAATCTAGAGTTGATAAAACAAGAATTCACACAGCCAATGGGGAAACCCTCCCAGTTAAAGGAGGGGGAACCATTGAAATTTCAAAAACATTACGACTCTCTAGATGTCTCTATGTACCATCACTATCACACAAGTTATTATCCGTCAGTCATGTTACAAAAGAATTAAACTGTGTGGTATTAATGCACCCCACTTTTTGCCTTTTGCAGGATATCAGAACGGGGAAGATCATTGGGCGTGGTACTGAAAGACAAGGACTCTACTACGTTGATGAAGTTACTCAACATGGCTCTGTTCTGCTCACTCATGGGTCCAACGATAGGAAAGCATGGTTATGGCACAGAAGATTAGGCCATCCATCAGTTGGTTATTTGAGACAATTATTTCCGCACTTATTTCCTAATAATAAAACTTTCCATTGTGATACTTGTATTTTGGCTAAGAGTCATAGACAAACGTTTAAACCTAATGATACTCGAGTTGATTCTCCTTTTTCGTTAATTCATTCTGATGTTTGGGGTCCTGCAAAATTGAAGGGGGACAAAATTTTCGTTATTTCCTGTTATTTATTGATGATTGTACTCGTATGACATGGACTTATCTTTTAAAAACTAAGTCTGAAGTGTTTACTAAGTTCACATCGTTTTGTAAGATGGTCAAAACTCAATTCAAACAGGACATACAAATTCTCCGATCCGATAATGGGGGAGAATTCTGTAATACTTCCATGAAAAACTTCTGTCAAGAGCGGGG